>VYZT01006030.1:0-43956 GCA_013400735.1 Pomatostomus ruficeps
AGGATCAAAACCACGACACCTACCAAGTACAACTGAAGTAATTCTTAATAGTGGCTTAATCCTAACACAGCCACATGAAACATTCATGACAATTAGTCTGTTTGGACAGAGAGAAAGACAGTCACAGAATTTTTTTTTTTCCAGCTACACTCAATATTTACTTTGACATATATTTGATGCTTTTACTAAACAAGCCCTGCTTTAAATATTCAGAAATCTCTCTTATGCTTCATATTTTGTGTGTTTCCCTCACGACGTTTTCAAAGACATAATACCATGGAATCTTCAAGCAAGCAAATTCCCACTACTTCCCACAGCTCTCTGACAGACGTCAGCATGAAGGGCTCTGTATCTCCGGCTGGCCCCCAGGTTTGTTGACCTCTTCCAGCCATGGGCTGCCTGTGCCAAGGCTGGACCAGAAGGATGCAGCAAAATTAGACTGGGGGGGACTGTGCAGATCTACTGTGCAGGTATCATGAAGGAAGAATGTGTGGGAGTGCACACAAACCAACAGTTCTCTTTCTCTCGCCCCCTGGGAACAAGAGGCCACTTAAAGGCAGGGAAAAGGAGGCAGGACGAGACAAACAGGATATGGCAGTCTTTGAGGCAAGAGGCTGTAGGTCTGAAGGGCTCCCTTTAAAGTGCCTGCATGCATTCAAGGTAGACAAGGAGAGTGTGTGGAAGAGGGATCCACTAATGGCTACAGAGCAGACAAACCACCAGGCTTGGGAAATCCCCGAGCTGGAAACAGTGCAAGGAGGTATCAGGCGTGCCTGCCCTGCTTTTCCTCTTCCCCAGGTACTTAAGGCTATTACTGGAGACAGCTAATACAGCAAGACAGGCATGTACTCTGATTGAGTACCACTGTTCATGTTATCCAAGAAGAGTCCCTCTGGCATGTTCCCTGTGGCCTACATTTTCTGTTTTTTTCCCATTATTAACAGATTATTCCATTCCACATTTTTCCTGGGTAATGAAGAAATTATTTTACTCATAAGGCGTGAGACATTTCTTAAGTGCTATTCTTTTCAGCTTTTCTGCTGCTAATTGCACAGAAATAAACTGGCACTCACACCTGCATATTTGAATCCCATTGACAGTTTTCTGATTGATAAAAAAACACTTTCTGGATCATTAAGGGTGAACTAGCCTCATAATACAGAATGCAAAGTTAGATACGTGTATTTGAAAATACCAGCAAATACTTTTTTATAAAAGGCTAATTTGCAAGGGTTTAAAATACCTTTAAACTGATTTTTACAATTTAAAATAAAATTCCGGGTGTCATGGAGTTTTATTTCATAATTTAAAAGGCAAATTTCTTTTCAATTTACTTAGTGGGGGTTTAATTGCCACTGAGACAAATATGTCGTGCTCCTTGCTGCCTTAGTAGACCTATAATAGGATTTCACTGGTTTCTTTTTCAAGTGGAAGTAAGCTTATGTTCCCAGCTCTTGACATTAAGTTGCAGTACTGAATTCACACAAAATTCAAGGGCAAAAGGATGTATCTGCACTGTTAACTTTAGGCATCTAATACCAGTGTTCCTGGGACCTTCTGGAGATGTGCTGAACTCGAGTGCTCTGAATCCCAGCTTTATTAGAGTTCATAGTCATTCTTATTAATAACTTCAGCATGAATGTTAAAGCTTTGGAGAACCTCTTTCTATCATATCCATAGGGGAGAATGGCTTTGTACTTAAAATACTTTTGGCTTTTGTTTCTTTTAGGTTCAGTGGACATTTTTGCAGTATGCTTGGCAAAATGAAGCATTAACAGTTTCATTTAAATACAATCAAAACAATTTTTTAATCTGTAGATATTTTAACCCTTTTCCCCTAACACCTAAAAAAAAAGTATGTGTATTCATTTCAAATTACTGTTTCTTTGAGAAAGTTTTCTGATTTCTCTGTCAATTTGCTTATCATTCCAGCATATATAAAGATGATTTTTCAACTAATGAACAGTTTGTCTGTGAGATCTTGCCCAACTAAGTTAGTGAAGGCTAGGAATCTAGTAGGCTAGGAATCAGGAGGCAGCATTCTCTCTAGGGAGCCCAGTGAATACCACACTTCCTTGCCTGCAAATTAGGGATACACATCTTTTGTCTGGCTGAATGGAGAGTCTCAGCCTCTCCGTCTCTCTCTCTGTACAGCAGTTGACACAACAGACCCAGACCTAAAAGCTATTGTAATACAAATTAATACTACTTTTACACAAGCCCTTCAGCAGTGCTACCCAAATATACTTTTTGGCCACAGTACCATCCACAAAACAAATGCACTGCACTAGAGAATTTCACCACCCGTACTGCAATTACCACAGTGATGCAACTTTTTTTAGACCTCAGTGGTATAAAAAGAAAATAGCATCATCTTGTTCAATTCCAGCTCCTCTGCTAAAATATTCATCACCTAAGTGATAGTTATGTGCTCTTTCAAAGTGTAAAATGCACAAGCTTTGCCAGTGGCAGACTATGTTCTTACTATGTTTAAACCTGTGTAAAACAGCCATAATTATCAAGAATGAATGGCCAGAAGTGAAAAAAAAAATTAAGAGACTATATGTTTTAATTCAAGTTATGCAAAGAAGTTGTTAAAAAGAAAATTAAGAATATCTCATAGCTGAAAAATGCAAGCCTAAGCATCTGAGCTTCTGAAGTAGCTGTTACTATAAAACAAAATGCAGTCATAGTTATAAAAAAAATGAAGGGGTATTTATCATTATTCCTTGTTAGTACTGGTACCACTGGTGGTTATTTAAATGCTATTGTTTTTGTTGCTGTTTACAGGGAAATTATGCTTGTGCCACTGTGCAAGGGTTATTGTGGTAGAGTGTGGGCATGAGTGTGGAGAAAGCATTCCACTGACCAGAAGACAACAACTAACGCACAGTTATTTCCTGACTCCTGAATCATGCTCCATGATAAAAAGCCATAATGAAGTTTCTTCATGGACATAAACCATGCAATTCTACATAAGAAATCTGCAGAAATACAATTAGGAAAGTGCTTCACTAGATGGGCTTGTGGATCAAGTGAAAAGTTAAGGCAACTTCTGGGAAAAAAAAAAAGAGTTGATGAGCAGACCTTGGCAGGGAGTGGTATTAGGTAAAAGAATTTATTTCAAATAAAGCCTTCTGTTACATCCTCCTGTCACTCAATAAAGGCAGCAGAGTTTGTCTTATCAGAATGGCCCTCTTTTGGTGTTTGTCTTTACTGTAAAACCTGTTAAGTGCTCTGCTGCTTCCAATGATGCAGAGGTTCAGGGTTCACATGTCACACATGTCATCACAGATGCCCCCACAAACCTAGACACAGTAAGAATGGTTAAATTCATGAGCAATTTTGCCTTGAAAGGGCACTGATTTAATATGCTGCTGTCTGTGCTCCTGCCAAAAAACCCTGTACATTTAAACCCAATGCTCTAGAGATTCACAGGGTGAAAACTTGTGGCTTCAAGATACCATTTTGAGCGTTGCACGGGATCTAATGAGATCCAAATGACTCTGCAAAATTGCCCTGGCTCTCCCCTGTTCAGGCACTCTTCTCTGAATCCCACCATCTGTGCTTGCACCGGGGGTTCTCTGAGGTGTGATGAAAAACTCTTGGCTTTGCTTGGCTATGTAGGGGTGAGACAGAGCTCACACTGGGTAACAAGATGGAAGGGAAGGAACACTGCTTAGACAGGGTGGGTTCTGCTGCTCTTAGAACAGCTGTTCAAAGCACCTGCCAAATGTTTGCCTCTTGCTACACTCTCCTCACATTCTGTCCAGGAAATTCAGGAACAAGAGACGTTCTTATTTTAAGTCAGTTTGAGAGCAATCTTTCTGATTCTGCTGTCTCTTGTAACTGGACACACAACACAAGGGTTACCTGGGAATTTCACTTAAGTTTCCCATGACTTCAAGGATCTAGGGACCTGGCAATGGCCTGGAGTTTTGCTTTTTTTCTTACTGTGGTAAATTACAGTTGCGGCTTTTGTGGTTCTACTGCAAGTTTTGAGTTTGCTTTGCTGACAAGCGTTTTGTGGCTCATGGTATTAAGTTGCATCTGGAATGCATGTTCTCTGAACTCTTTTGAACTGTGTATCTCTTGCAGCTGATTTCAACTGATGGCCTTGTGGATCTTTTGTAGCCATAAATTGCTATATTTCTATTACTTGTTGCCCAGACACCAATTCAATGAGGGATTCATGCTACAGAAGTCCCTGGAATTTGAAAAGAATCTAGAAGTATTGCAACAATAAACCAATCATTATGTACATTAAAAATCTGTAAATGGCAACTACAACTGTAGCTAAACACAAATAACTAGTTATTAAAAAACAGGATTTATTTTTGCAAGTATATTTCCTTTCTATTTTCTAATTTTCTAATCAGTTAATGTAGAAATTATGTAAGACTGCTATTGTGCTAAAAAAACCTGTAGAGCCTTAATTTGAATAAAATTTTAGGTCTATGGGATTTTTTATTTTATTTCAAAGTATCTTGCTCTGAGACCTAATAAACCACTCATTGTTTCAAGGCAAGATATTTGATGTTTGTAAAATGCATTAGATACTTACATGCTTTATATAAAAAAGGCAATGATTTGCTTTGCAAAGAACCATACAAATACCTTTTTAATTGAAATCTTTCCATCTACCCTGCTTTCAAGTCCCCAAAGGTACCAAGCTATGAATTTCAATGAGGGCTTTGCAAAATAGTATTTAATTAGTGCTTTTCTGTCAGCCTATCTTCCATCACCCATCTAACCATTCTTGTTTCTACAGAGACATGTAGCAGCAATTTAATGTTACACAAAAGGAGCAATGTTCTCTCACAGATAAGACTCTAAAACCTATCAGTTCAACCTAATTTTGGTATGGCTGTTTTCCAAACCCATATGAAATAATGTCTGTTTTTATTAGGGAGGTAT
This sequence comes from Pomatostomus ruficeps, assembly GCA_013400735.1. Taxonomy (NCBI): domain Eukaryota; kingdom Metazoa; phylum Chordata; class Aves; order Passeriformes; family Timaliidae; genus Pomatostomus; species Pomatostomus ruficeps. The sequence continues at coordinate 4,918 of VYZT01006030.1, forward strand.
CAGACCATATCCATTTTAAAAAAAGGGGAAAAAAAGAAATCATAATAATAATAAAAATCTGCACCTGAAGGAACCAAAGGTTTGAACTGAAGCAATCTGTTCAGTTGCTGCTGCACTTCAGCTGTGACTCTCAAAGAATCAACATGAGAAAGTGGGCCTAATGCTGATCCTCAGAAAATGATGCAGATGGATGCAGGATTCTGACCAGCTTGCAGACACTCTGCAGGCTCAATTGGTCAAATATTAATTGCTCCAGCAGAAGAAGCCTCTTGCATTCCTTGCCAAGTAAGCCCTAACACAACAAAGTTCACAGTTAGCATCTTCTATACCTGGTGTCTAAAAAGGAGAATGGCCACTAAGCCTGGCTGTAGCAAATCTTGATATTATCCTCTCTCAGTGGGACTAGAGCAAGGTGACACACCCAGGCTCCAAACCTGTAGTGCTTCAGAATGCTGGTGTTACACTACCAAAAAACTGCAGTATTTTACCTAGATTAGGTACATCAGATGTCACCCCAATTTTCTACACGGCCTTGCTATTGAAGAGTCATCAAATTTTTTATGCTTATCTTAAAAGACTTCTACACCCAGTTTCTCATCATCTTCAAAGGAATTATAAAATCCTTACTATGAATGACCTAGCAAAAAAAATTGTTTCTTTATGAAGGTTTTATTCTGAGGTAAAGTTAGTTTTCAGCAGAGACATATCATTCCTAGAGGTGAATGGAAGAAAGGGAAATGAATGATGAGATCCTGTACACACATCATGTGCAAAATATGAGACTGCAAACAAGCTCTGTGCAACAGAAATAACTTATACTGATGATGCAGAGTGATACTGCAGTGTTTATGTAGGAAGATGATGAAGATACAGCAGAATGTATGGAAAGGAGCAGCACCACAGCAGCCTGATGCTGCTTGACCTGCACCCTGGGAACATTCCATTCTTGGAGCAAATGGAACCATTCAGGTGAAAGCTTCCATATGAGGATTTTAGACTTAATTCAGCATGACTAACAACTTCTTGCTCTGACAAGGGGTCAGAAATGGAGGAAAAGGGATGCCACCAGCAAATAAGAATGAGGAATTTTGAAAGATGTGATGAAGGGCACTTACTCATACTACTCCTACCTTTTCACAGTATTTCTCCTTCTTTCAATTCCTACTTAACGTGAGACATGCAGAAACCAGAAGATTAAAGTAATAAATATTTTTTCAGATCTTGATTTCGGGATTGGGAAAAGATGTAGCAGTATCCAGAAATAAGACCCATGAGGAAAGCTGACCGCATCCCATAAATTACTCACTATGGTAGACCCTTCTGTCCTCAGTCTTGGCTACAATTTCTAAGGATCAAGACACTAACTTTAGTAAAGAGAGAGCAGAGGAGAAAATCAAAGTAGCAGTAAAAGCCACAAGACACCACAGGAGGGTGCTACACACAGTCACTGTATTCTTCTGGCAGGAACAGCTAAAGGCAGCATGACTATGTTTTCCATACAGTTGGAAAGCAGCAGTAAGTCCTTTTCCCTCACAGAATCTCAGAATGAATTCATTTACTTCCAGGCAGAGACTTAAAACCAAAGGGCACCAGTTATGTTAGCCTGAGACCTGTTGGTCATAATGGTACTGTCAACTGGAGCCTGGTGAGAACGAGGAGCAAAAATTACCTCAGCAAATGACCCATCCAGGGAGAGTCTAATGGTTGTATCAATATTGCATTGTGCTTTGTGTCAGATTGCAACTCCTCTCTACTCAGAACATCAGCACCTATTCCTTACATGCTTAATATCAACACTTCTTCAGAAAGCTCCAGGATTCTCAGAATGGAATTGGTGTGTGAAGGGATTTACATTTGTATGAATCAGCATATGACAATACACTTTCTGTAAGTACAGACAGATTTCACTCTGCCCAGATATGTTTTCTTTCACACTTCCCACTTACTTTTCAGAAGCTAAACAAACCCAGAGCACTGTACTACATACAATACAACAGATTCACCACTAATTACTTTTTACTGAGGCTGTTTACAGCAATTGAAAAGAAACATTTTGAACTACTCATTCCTCTCCCAAGAGATTTATGCTGACTTTCCAAGGTAGAGGTTACTCCCTTCTGTATTCCAGTGAAGGTAGGAAAGCTAACCACAGTAATCTCATGCATCTTGTGGGTCCCTGGAAATAGAAAAATTGCATATGTTTTCTTTAAAGTACCCTCTAGTACAATGGAGGGTCTCTTGTCCAACTGCTCAAGTATGTACACTGCCCAGAACCTGTCTCTTCATTGCCCTATCTCAGTGGAGTTTCTGTTCAGAGCCCTTGGGTATAGAAGAAAAGACCGTGCTAACCCACAGAGGCAGTGGAACTCTTGGCCTCTTCTTGTGTAGGGGAAGATAATGCAAGGGAGACTTCCAAGCAAGGATGTGCAGTTCTTCCTTTCCCCTCCTATGTCTTTAACATCACTCATGCCATTCTCTTCTGTCATTCTCTGACCCCAGTCTAGTTGTATCTTCCTGAGGTGTTTTTGTTGGGTTTTCTTGATAACTTCCTTACTCATAGAACCATAACTTATCTCTAGTTGGAAGGGACCAATCAGGATCACTGTGTCCAGCTCCCAAATTAATGTAATGTTGGCCAACAGCTACTGCATTGCCAGATCTGTTCTGCCATAATATCCCTTACAAGTTACCACTCCAGTTTTCTTCTCTTTACCTATAATGCAGCTGCCACTTGCACCTTTGCTTTCCCTACAAACTCTCCTTTCCTTATTTCTCTCTCATACAGAGCTTCTCCCTCTTCAAGGAATGAGTCCACCTGCTGCTGGCTCTTTGACTGTGGTTGCATGTCAGCATTTCCACTCTCTACAACAACAAACCTGAAGCTTGTGCCTCCACCTGTCTCTCTTACTTAAACCCTCTTACTTGATGAGTTCCAGTTTTTCTTCAGGGAGGTGGTGAAGGGAAAAAAAGTCTTAAGTTCTCATTCTCTTCACTTGATTCAAGAGTTCATCGCTACTGGGAGCATTACAGTTTGTTCTCAGTAAAACCCAGCGGGTGCTGTATGTACATCCCATACTGTCCATATCCTCAAGCATCTCTGTCCAGAGGTAATGGGGTAATGTCATTTCCTAGGATCACATCTCTGAAGCACCCTGGGATACTTCAGGATGAAAGGTGCTCTATTAAAAAAAAAATAGGTAACTACCTCAGAATCTGCAGCATGGAAAAACAATACATAGCAATGCCTTAAAATAACTTCTGGTCTATGAGTCCACATATGAATTAAAAGTTAACACAACCAAGCATGGAGACAGCATCATAACACAGGACAGAAAAAGGCCTAGAATGCCAGGAAATAGTGTCAACATGCAAAGTAAGATGCAGTCAGCAGCCCTGCTTTCTGCAAGGTGGAATTCTGGTGCTTTTGGCTCTACTGGGGCATGGCCTTGCTCTGAGAAAGCCATCAAATATTAATCAGAAGTGGAAAGCAGGACACAACACAGCTGTGGAATAGATGGGCTGGTGACGGAGAGTACATGCCACAAAAAGCAGTGCCAGAGGGAGACTGAAGATCCTCAGCTCGCCTGGTCCATTTGCTAGTAAAGAAGTATCAGTACAGAAGACCACAAATAATTTAGCAAAGTGAGAACATATCTGTTGCCTAATAAACTGTGTAGAAAGAAACATGCGTTTTTCCAATTCACATGCCACTGTAAAAACATCATTCCAAAGGAGATGGACAACTACTCTCCCATACTCCAAGCTGGAAGCATAGAATTAGACAAATGCTTGCAGAGAAGCTTTTGTCAGCCTACAATGAATACCTGTTGTCACTTTCACTCTAATTATTTGGCAGCTAAATTTTGTTTCTCACACTGTCTGGGACATACCACGAGGAAAAACCATGCATACAATGCTGCTTTCACAGAAGATAAGAAAGTATGGCAACAACGGCCACCGCATACAGTTTTTCTGTAGGGAATGGAGTTTGGATGGGAAGAAAAGGGGAAGATATATATGAGACAGTGATGCAGAAATAGCAACTATTGTGAAGACATCCAATTTTTTGACATACAACTCCATAAATGAAGCAAATGGGCTGCTTGTCACTCTATATCCTATACAAATACTGGAAATGCAAACTGTCTGGAAAGAGGAAATAGAATGCTATAACCCTGGTATGTGCACTAATTTGCTAACTGCTCTGTGGCTTCAGTCCAGCAAAACACTTAAGCACATGAATAGTCCCAACAACAAAGGTCTGAAAGACTGCCCATAACATTAAAGCAAATTGCAATGTAGGCACAAGCCTCTCCCTTGCTTTCATTAAAGTCTGCAAACCTCAGAGAAGAAAATCAATGCTGCCTCCCTTGAGTATAGCAAGCAAGGAATGGGGTCACAGCAGCCACTTTCAAGGATAGTTTAGGGGAAAACGTATTTACAAAATGCACATATATTTGTACACACAAATTTTAAGTATACATACACTGGTGGTATAACTTACTGCTTTCTAAGCCAAAAAAAAAAAAAAAAAAGCATGCTGTTTTCTAGTTGAAATACAAAAGGGCCATTTAGCTATGAAAAAACTTCCAAACTTTTTACTGGGTTTGCTTTTACAGTGAGACAGTTTGCCATTCTGACAAACAGATCATTCAAAATATGTTGCTCTGTTTTCCCTGAGTTTACTTCAGAAGAGGAATCTGAATAAAATGTCAGCCTAAGACATGCTGCAATCGTAGCTTACACAAATCAAATGTCAGGGTTCGAGCGGGTGTGATGATAACATTTGGTGGGGGCACAAGGGAGAGGGATGAGTGATTCACAGTCTGGAAGGCGACATTGCGGGGTCTGGGTCAGGGGAGAACTGAGAGCTGCTCGGGAAGAATGGGTGTAGCATGGAGATGATGAATACATTGCCATCTGAGAAAAGTTACCTGCTTTCAAGATTTACTCAGACAACGCCGTTAAGGCGTTCAAAAAACATTTTCTGGTTACCTCAGGGAACAAAATCCTGTATTATCTGAACAAGAATATTACCAAAAGGACCATTTAAAGCACAGCTATAATTTCTGCTTTCACTGCCACTAGCATTTACATTCCTCCTCTTGCTTCTCTGTTCAAATGCTAAGACTAGCCCCTAACACAGACACACAGCAGGCATATGTAGGCAAATACATCTTCCCCAAAGCAGCAAATTTGATCCCATTCCCATCACAAATGGTTAATCTTTTTCTGGGTCACTCAGCATCAGATTTCATGTGTAGACACCTGAAATAGCCATCCTAAGTTATTAGCCATTTAAGACCAAATGCTATCAAGAACACAATGAGTGGAAGTCTAATCTGAAAGTTGTACTTCAGAGATGAATGAAATGTTTACAGGGCAATAGTGGTGTGAAGGTGGAAGAACCTGCTTCTCTCAGAAGTCTCTCTGCTGTGATGGCATATTCAGGGTGAGAAACATCCACTGTGTATACAAACCACACTGTTGCTGTCATACCATTGCTCTTTTTCTGGGCATTGAGGCTTACTTATTATTGCAGTATCATTTCTTCACCCTAACATAAGCAGGCTCTCCTCTGTCCCACAGTGAAAGCATCACCTCTTTCTAGCTCTGCTCTTTTTACCATAACCATCATTAGTAGCATTTGGGAGTAGTAGGCTGTGTAATAGCTCTGCAAGTACACTCTTCAGGACTGAACCGCCTTTAATCTACTTAGCACCTCTTGGTTTCTTTCATGCTTTTTCCTCTCTTTCTCACAGCTCTGTATAGAACCTAGAGTCACTTCTCTCCTATAGTTTAGTGAAATGAGTTGCTAATTTCTTCTGCAGGAAGTGAATTGTAGTACAGTTATTCATGACTTTCTTTACCTGAGCAATGGTGTAAGCCACAGAAGTGATGATGATTTGCTTCACCTTCTAATTCAATCTCTGTTGTTGGCAGATGTTCACAGTCTCGTAATGCCAGCTGAAATCCTACTGGAATTGCTGGGAGTTTGTGGACTTTAGAACTGGTTTGATCAGGCTTGCATCTCATCTCCACTTCAAAGAGAACACTGCAGCACTGACCGGAGCAGTCTTTGGCCTCTACAGATTTCATACGCTAGAAATGCTGTATTATTTCATCCTAGTTACCATGTATACCCTAATTGGTACTCCATTTTTTAAAAAGAGCAAGGAGGTGAAAAGATAGGATGAGGGAAGATGGCAATGCACTGGCAGAGCTTTCCATGGAAAGAAGCATGAAATCTGCTAGCAGCATTTCCGGTTTGTAGCCATCCCTGGCTTTAATGATCTAAGAAAAGAAAGGTGAAGAAAATCCTTTGGAATCTACAAGCTGTTTGCTAGAGGTCAGTAGAAGACTAAGCAGAGTGCAGTCAATATTGCTGTGTATGTGTGAACACAAAAGAATAGAATTCTTCTTGATAAGCAGCTGTATTTGATTTCTATACTTTGATGAAAAGCATCAGCTAAACACCAGGATTTTAATTTGGGTGGTATTTATTGGTGGTCAAGGTAAGCAGAAAAAAATGGCAGTGTTTTTCCTGACATCATGCCATATTGGAAAGCAAGGAAATCCTGTTTCTGCCTGTAAATAGGACTTGTGGAAGTCCAAAGAGAGAATAAATAAGAAATAGGAAAAGTCGGATGTCCCTCAACACAGCCACGCTTTTGACCACAATGTTGCTTTTGAGACAGCTCAACTTCGTACAGCTCAGCACAGAAATATCTCCATTAAATGAATCATAAAAACACTAAGAGAAAATGAGGCCTTTCCAGGTGTTTTTGGAGGAAATGAAGGAGAAAAAACAACCTCAAAAATATTTAACCAAAAGACATATAAATAAACTGGAGGCATATTTATTTAGACTTTGGGTTTAAGCACTTGAGAGCTACAAAGAAGAAGTGAATTTGAGGGACATTCAGAAGTGCTACTACACATACACTAGAGCTGAATTAAATAACATATCCACAGTCTGGACAACAGGAAAATTCCTTTAGTCACCTAATGTCCCTGTTGCAGAAAACCAACAAAAACAACATAAAAACCACAAAGGATCTTCTGCTCCCACCAGGGAGGATCATTTAGATCCTTTTAAAGGACCTAATTACTGAGTATTACAACTGGTGTTCTTTGATTTTACTGTTTTCCTGGCATTTTACATTACTGTGAGGCTGTTTTATGGAGCATTTCGGCGAGCTCTTGATAGGCAATCCTCCAGATTAATTCAGTGTTCATTGGGCCAATAAGTGGTCAACTTCTATAAGAGACAGCACAGCAATAACAGCTCACTATCTCCTTCTGGGAATTCTAGGAAGACTGAATAGCACAAGGTATTATGAACTAATGCCAAATGCTCAAAAGTCCTGTTTAGATCTACACAGAAAACGTTTTCAAAATAAATCTCCAAGTAAACGTACTACTCAGCATTCAAGTGTGAGACACAGTTTAGGCTAGGAAAACTACAAATGCTTTAGAACTACTCATTACAGGCTTTTATTTGGGGTTTTTTATGATATGGTTTTTCAGGCCCAAATTAGAGCAGAATAATTAAATATTCATTAAGTAAGTACTTAGGCCAAATGATAGCTTTTCCTGGGAAGCTGAGAGGGAGCTCTGAAAGCATTTGTCTGCAAAGAGAGGAGCAGAATCCCAGTCCTGGAGAAGAGCAGCAGACAAGCAGCTGCTGCCCAGCAGGCCAGTCTCACCTCCAGCACTGCTTGGATGTGCCCTTTGGCAGAGCTGGCAGGACCCTTTGGGCTTGTTTTGCTTGGCCTTTTCCTGCAAAGCTCCCCCATCACTGAAATATTTCACCTGTGAGAGGAGACAGGATTCAGAGGCACTACCAGGAACACACTCCTGCACCCAGCAAATCAGGCTTCATGTTTGGGCTGCTCCTTGCACCAGCCTCTCTTCCCAAAGAGAGGCTTCATGGATGCCCAGTGCCATACAACAGCCACCCACGGAGGCAGACGAGGCTGCCTAACCACCACTTGCCAAGGACAATACCTCCAGGTCTAGGTGTTTCAGAGTTTTGAAGTTTGGTTTTTAAATTTTTTTTTAATATACAATTATTATTATTATTCCAGAAAAATATGCTACTTCAGAGAACAAAATCTGGCTTAGTGGGAGGATACACTTCTTTCACAAATAATGCTGACATTTAGTTGACTTTTTCAGGTGGTTGTATTCCTCCTCACTTCTCAGAACCTATCCATTTCCAAGGTCAATTTTGCCGCCTTCGCAGTACAAAGGCACAGTGCAGAGAGTCAGAAGGAATCCTGAATTTCAGTGAGCAGTCAAGCTGCCTGGCACCATCAGAAATTGTTCAATTTACAGCACTGAGCCAATAGAGAACAAAGAGAACAAAAATGTGGGAAGGTAAGGTGGGAGAGAACAGGATTTGTGAAACGCACTGTTATCCACCGGGCTCCCTGTGCTACACTTTGACCTCTAAACATATACACATAATTCATCAATCATTGATGTTAAAGTGCACCAGGGATGAAACAAGGACATTGAATAACAGAATGGGGCTCAGGGTATCTGCATTCTGTTCATAGTAGGAGCATACTTAGAAACAGATACTCACTTTAACAAAACAGATTTGGTGAAATCAAAACAGTACTAATTAAACTGCATGCACTGACAAATGATCCCTTCACAGGTTTTCTGGAAAGTTCTTGCGATTTCTGCAGCCTTCCTATGTAACTGTAGGCAAATTACTTAACTTTTCTGCCCTCCAAATCTGTAAGTTACAGCACATGGTGTAATAGCTCGCCTTTCAGAGGTGGTGGAGAGTCCTGAGGTAGTTTTTGTGAACTCCTGCGACATCCTCTAGCGAATTAAGTGATTAGAAAAGCAAGTAACTAGGAGTTCACTTCTGAAGCAGGCAGAAGAAGAAGAAATGCACAGCCTAAGAACATTCACACCCCTGCTTCCCCATCTTGGCATTTGTAGCCTTACAAAGAAATGTCAGATTAAATAACCAATTCTCATTACACTAAATACTGAAATGCCAACACTGATCATGTGGATTTCTGTTAAAAATTAATGTTTTAGCAAGGAGGCTCTTAGTTTTGGCCTTTCTAGCACTTTGCAGTTTGAAACGGATTGAAGATAGCAGCTATTTTACCATCCTCTGCCCATGTAAAGTATAGGCAGAAAATCTGCCAGCTCTGGTAAATCATCAGTGTAACATAATGCTCGCAGCACCAAAGTGGGTAATATGGGCTTACATGGCATGTGCAGTGATTTAGCGAGCTATAAACACAGAGAACTTTTAAAGGAGGCACTCCATATCAAAGGGTGCCAAAAGTACTGTTTCTTTTACTCCAAGGTGAATGCTTTATGAGGGAACAAGAGAAGAAAGATTACTTGCAGCTTCTCAGCACTGATAAATCAGGCACGGCCTTTGGAAAATGATCAGTCATACTATGCATCGTGCAAAAACTCCAGGTTAATCGATTTGCTGCATGAGCTCAATGCTCTTATCAATTGTGAACACAGTTCAGAGACCAGCCCCAGCATGATGCTCTCCTCCCGGCTACACTTTACACCTCTGTTTCTGCATTGCTGGAATCCTGAGAGCAGCAAAGGAGATGAACCCTTGCAGGGAAATCATCCTGATGACTTGCTCGTGATTGCAGGTTGGCTTTGCAATCCCAGCACACAATCCATTTCACTGAGGAAAAAAACCAGTCCAAAGACACTACTACCATGACTGAACTATGACTATACTGTGGCTTATACAAGACAGAAGTTAGCTAAAGGAAAACTTTAAGGGAGCGGATATTGAAAAGAAATGTTACTGGTGAGCCAGGGAGTTAAGGAGAGAGAAGTATGGATTTTTGCCTTAATTTTGTTTCTCACCCTTCTTTTAATTTTCTATTTATTCTACTCCACCTCATTCCCACTTGGCTGGCTGGTTTTCTTCCTCCTTCTCTTATTCTCTTTTTGCCTGACATACCTTTGTATCACTCCCTTCTTTATTTGTGTCCCCTCTTAAAACTATCTCGTGGTGCTCCTACGGAGTTCCTGCTATGAAAACATTCACAGTGACTTCTAAGATATGAAACTTAAAAAAGCATGCAAGTGTCCTTAAACTTGAAATATACATGACTATTAAATATCAGCATCTTCCATATTTCTATTAACTCCTAAATTAATTCAGAATAGCTCAGAGCAACCTCAAACATAATTACATGGAACTGAATAATTAATAGAACTGATGAAATGCATACCACCTACAGGAGGCTAACAGTTTATATGAACAGGTATTTGCTATCCATATCTTGAATTTCTACTGTTTTTTAACCAGACAGACATCACAGCATCAGTCTCTAGAGCTCCTGCTGGATCACATCTCTGAGATTTGTCATGAATAGCGGGAAAGAGAACAGTGCCTGCAACATGGCCTATGACTGATTTCTCTGCACAGGGAAAAATACAAGACATACATGGAGAGACCCACAGTGACTACAGTAGGTATGAAAGATGCTGAGCATCTTTACACAGCGTTCAGAGCAGGCCCTGCACTCAGAGAGAGACACACGACAACCACAACATCTGGTATACTTAAAACAGAGTCCATTTGTTGTGCCCATGTGTGAATGCAAGCTTTTTTCCAGTACACTCTGGCTTAATATTCTTCCCAGATCTTTCTCACCTGATGTTTCACTCAACTGGATGCTAGAGGCTTTTAAAAAACATGTCAGTTCTTTTATTTGGTACAACCTTGCTATATCCAAAGTAGACAGTATGAACAGAACATTGGTTCACTTCCAGTACCATTGAATGATTGAGTGTGAAAGCCCCTTTTGCCTATTTGCTCTTTTAAATTTTTTTTAAGGTCCTACTTTCCAGTGTGTTTTCCCATTCGTGCGTATAGTCTTCCCATCCTGTCAGTACTGCCAGTCACTCAGCTGCTGAGCTACGGCCTGCTTGCTGCACTTTCTGTCATACAGGTGTGGAGGGATTTCTGTTCTGACGGACAACTCCTGTGCTGCCCCTGGCAAGCTGGCTGGCTGTCTTGCTGCTGCAGGGTGTTTCCAACAGCTGCTCTTTCCAAGGCATACTTCTTTGCACCTCCAGCTTAATTTTCCTTCTTTAGTTTTCATCCTTTCCATACCAAAAGGCACTGGCAATGGAGCCATGCAGAAACAACCACTGCACCATTAAACTATTTTAGATTCTTGCTCACTGAGAAATTATCTGCATGCCCTAGTTTATCACTTAGTCATATTCAGCTGCGCATCTACTGTTCAAGCCCTATATCCATATGACTTCTAGATTATCTACCAGGTGATGTTTCCTGGGACATCAAGGCTATGATTTTTTTAGCATTATTTTTTTCTCTGTTTTCTTTTAAAAATATTTATGCCTGTTCTGATCACTACGCATAAGTCTGGTACCTGTTGAAGGACAGCTTCTGCACAACACTCATGGAATTCAACCCCAGATTTTGACAAAATCTGGCCATTTGCTCTCATTCCTGAGTGTTGCGAGACTTTTCCTTTGAGTTTCAATTAACTTGCCACTACTGCATCCTCCTAACTGTTGGCTTCCTAGTGCATTCAACCTCAGGTGAAGCAAAACAACAACGGGTATTGACTGCTCAACAAAATTTGGTTTTCCTTCTGAATTAAAACTAATCTAAAGTCCCAGAAAATTTTCAAACACAAGATTTTTCTTTTGGAAGGTCAGTGAGGTATAAAACCAAGGCAGAATGTGCAGAGACTTTGTCACACTTTGCTGAGTGTAAGTATGATACGGGTCTGAACTGGTCCCTAGGAACTCAACAGAGGACTTGCAATCAACTTTCTTTGCCTGTATTTAACTCTGCAACTTGGGATATACTGAAACTCTATCTTGATTTCATAACGTTTTCTCACACCCTGGTTTCTGCCTGGACTGCTCTGAGCAACAGGACTGCAGCTGCTCTCATGGATGGGATCTGTCCTGCAGTCCAGACACAGTCTTAGATAATACTGTCATATTTACACCTCAGTTTTTTTACATATAAAAGGAAGATTGCAGCCTCAGGTTTCAGATGCATATAAAATTTTTGTAAGCCAAAAGTGGTATGCTTTTGTCTCCAATTCTATGACATCCTAAGCATTAATCTGACATTTATTGGAAGTCTTGAAGTGAGAAGCTAAGGAAAAAAACAATCAACAAAATAGTACTCAGAATTTTAATATTTAAAACTCTGCTTTTGCAGTTTTACCTGGACATACTTAGTTTTATTTAAATAGTGCTTAGTGCTTGTAGGGCAGCTACAAAGAGGATGGAGGCTCTCTTTTCACAAGGAGCCACAAGGAGAAAAGATAAATAGTGATGGTTACAAGTTGCACTGGCTGAGGTTTTATCGATTTTATGACCTAAGAAAGACAATTTTTACAATGAGAACAACCACTCAGTGAAACAACCTTCCCAGGGTAAGAGTGCAGTCACCATCACCACTGATGGTGGTTTTCAAGATGTGACCAGACAGGGTACTTGATTTTTTCATCCAGGCTCCCTTTCTCACAGAAGGTTGGAGGTCCTTTACAGCCTGGGCTGTTCTATGATTCGGTGAGACTACTGACTCTCACATCCAGCCCTAAACTTTCACCTAAAATGGTTTTTGTGATTCTATGATGATTACTGCTTCCCCCCACAGCTGAACTTAAATCAGATTACACTTAAACTGGTTTTACACCAGTGTCATTTTAGTAGTCCTAATCTTGGTAAATCATTCATATACAAGAGGAGGGGGATCAGGTCTAACAGAAATTACTTTTTACTCATAGCAGGTATTTAAAATAGCTTTTATAGATCTATATTTCCTATACTCTGTGAAAGATAATAAATTGAAAGTTTTCTTCTAAGTGTATCATGGAAATATATAAAGAGACAAGTTTCTATTACACTTATGTCATGATGTGTGCAGTTTCAGGAAAAGTCTTTCAAGATTGCAGTATGTTTTTCCAGATAAAACTGCTGCTGCCTGAAATGCTTCTTATTATTTTATCTATGAACTGATTACCTTAAAATCTGCTTTACATGTATCCCTTTACAATCGTATTAGGATTCCAATTAAAAAAGACAAAAAGGATTGTTCTGTGAATGGAATGCCTGTATGCAGGGTGGCCATGGTGAAGCATGTTCAGGTCATGGAGTCATTTAACTGGTTAGCTCATCATGGAAGAGCTTTCATAGTTGAGATGAGAAACTCATACTTCATAAAGTCTAGAGCAGTGCTGGCAACACTTAATTATTTGAAGTCACCCTTCTACATGAATTTAAATATTAATAGATTATTGTGCTCTCCATAGAAAAAACACCTCTTTCCTCTGAAGTGCATTGCAGAAATTCTGAGTCACAATAACCTTCTTGCCTGGAGTCCCACAAGGGATCAGCACCAGAGATGGGAATAAAGAATCCCAGAATCCCAACTGCAACCCTTCCTTCAGTGACTGGGGACAGTGTTTCCTCCCAGGGAGTCCTAACACATTATTCTACCACTACAGAATCGCACTGAACTAAGAAAACACAGGAGGAATAAAAATAAATCATGGAAAATAGGAAGGAAAAAATTGAACCAAGGTGCCTTTATAATCTTGAAAAGAAGAAACTCAGTAGTTTGATGACAGTTGACCAATGGGCTCCTATGCTACTAGTGCAAAATTAAAAAGGGTTTAACACATAGTCAACTTTAACAAGTTTCTGTGTATCAGCACAAGCATGGCAAGTCATTCCACAGGCCTGCTTAGCAAGTGCAAGACAACGTGGCTTAGCACATTTCCTTTTCCTCCAGGACTCAACCCACACACTTCTAGTACAGAGACAAGCTGATTCTGAGAACCTTGCTGAGTTGTGGTAGTTTAACTTCACGTCAAATTCCCTAACTCTGCTAAGGTTAATGGGATAAGGGGAGGTGAGAAAGCATTTCCTTGCTAAGTGGTTTTTTAACAGGTTTGAAAATGACAGTGACAACTGTGTAAAAAGCTTTTTCACCATATGATGAGACCACCATGATTTCAGCCTTCTACAGCCTAGTACTTCACTTCTTCTCATCTCCGCATGTAATTAACACTCATAATTCACCTGCCTTTTCAGTTTACTTGGTACTTGCTGTATAAAAACATTGGCAGTGAATGGCGAGCAGACATAAAACCATTAATATAACTGCGCTAGAGGTAGAAATCCAGGGGATGGAATCTGAAGGGGCTGAAGTCTTCCTAGCCACAGAGCTCCTGAAGTATGCTGGTGTAGGCAAAAAGCTTTGTTCTTTAGGAGACTGCCCCTGGAGGTGGGTACTCAGCTGGCAATTTAGGTAGGTGAGGCAGTTTGTAGCCAGGGCTCCTGCCCACAACACCTTTTGTGAGTTGTAATGAAATGGGATATACCCTAACCTTCACTGCGTTCACTCTAAGCTTCAGTGGAGATACAGGCACTCTGTCTATTCTGATATTTCTGAAGCCCAATTCTGATTTTTAACCAGCTTTCCTAAATTAGGATTTTAAGGATGTGCCCCAAGGTTTTATTGAATTAGGGCTTTTGGCTTATCATCATATTCAGTGAAAATGCGCTGTAACCCACTAACCTGACTCAGCCACAGCTGTAGTGCACGATAGTAATCTCCACATTTATTAAACACATGCTCCCTCCGGAGCTGGAGATGATACAGTAACACCTGTTTTATTCAGGTTTCTTTTAAAGTCATGAGGAAACAAACACAACCCTGTCTCTGGTATAGTTCCCAGTGTTCATACCTACTAATGCAATTAAGATGTACAAAGATATACAACCGTTAAGTCCTCCATAACTTTTACAATCTATTCACCCTCCCATTCTCTCTCCCTATTGTTGCCATCATTATTGCGAGTAAACTAGCACTGAAATCTGACTCAGCAAAGCAAAATTAAGTTTCATGCAAAAATAAATGAGGTAAGTTATACTGACCATAGCATCCTCCAAAAGATACTGGGACTAAATATAAGAAATAAGTAGGCCTATAATAAAGACAGTGAAACAAAGCAAATGCTGGAACACCGAGGTTTGCTCTGACTTTAATGTCAGTCTGACCTCCCACTAGGATAAAATTATTTCTCTGTGGATCATTAATCCTTTTTGTCTACAAGAAATAATAACACTTCTGGATGGCAAGCAGACATGTCATTTGGGAAACAGGAACATAAGCCCCTATCATGAACTCCAATATGGCTTTTAACCACAACTTGTGGGTAGGAGCATGGTGACACAAAACATGCCCAAAACTCTGGGACAAGCACAGTGCATCTCTGGAAGCTGAGAAAACTCACACAGCAGCCAAAAACTTTAAGGAGGATACCTCTTATCAGAAGACACCATTCCTTTGCCTAGTAAATGCAAAAGGGGATGTTCCTTCCTCTGCTCAAGTCCCAATACCTAAAGCCCTTTTTCAACTCTGAACCCACCCCATCACTTGAACGTGCTGGTGAGCTCCAAGCATGTGATCAGCACCAGCCCTGCTGGTGGCTGAGGCAGGCAAGCTGGGCCTGCAGACAGGGCATCCTTACACTAGGTGCTGCTCCCTCCCTGCTGAACTCATCCCAACTCCAATCATGTCCTAAGCACCTTGCAGCGCCTCTCCTTTTTTTCCCAAGGCACTTGAAAGCAAGAGGGAAAAGGTGGCAGCAAACTGCATGAAGAGCCTTGTGGTTGATGGTTTTAGACCAGCTGAGTCCTTGGAGAGACTTCAGGTAAGATCAAGGGCAGCAGCATTCTGTGACTGCACATGCATTTCACAGAGACAGAAATGGAGCCAAGCTGCAATGAATGGATCTCATTATACACAAAGTCAACAAGCTCGCTAAAGGGCTTTGGCAAGTCAGTGCCTTTGGTTTGGATTGCAGTGCTGGCTGTGTGGTGCGCCTTTGTCCACCCCAGCCTTGTTTATCAGCAGAGTCACAATATAGCCCTGGGCACCATACTGGCAAAATACGTTGATGTGTATTTTTGTGTTCGACAGTTTCTGTAGCAGTGTTCGCAAGTGAGACCTACAACTGCGAGTAAACACAAATATTAAAAAAGCCATTTGCTTTCTCACTACGCATGTTTACTGTTTGCAGTTCAGTCACCTCTGACAAGTGAGAGACATCATTTCATCTCAGTTCCTTCCTCCAGCATGCCCACCTGATGTATTTCTGTGGGGGATCATGACACTACAGCGTAATGTTTGCTCTTATTGTAAACTGACACTTTACTTTTGAAAAGCTGCAAACCATTTGTTCATAAAACACTCTGCAATCCCCACTGGTCTATTTGGCAGTTTGCTTGTTTTTTTCAGATCTAAAATAATTTTAAGATATTGCTTCAAATTAAACATCCATGTCTTACATGACATTTTCTTTGTAAACAAGTTAACACAAATATATTTTCCTGTGAATATTTATTATATGCATGTAGCAGTCAGCATTCAAATCCACTCCTCTACTCCTTCTGACAAACTAGGAATCCTCTTTGCCATAAAAACATACCCTTTTCCCCCAATAAAACTATTCCTTAGAATAAATTTTTGCCTTTAAAGTCTCATTTTTCATTTATTTCATTAGTTTGCATCTTTGATAACTAAATTCTTTTTGTATTACAGCTGGGAATTTTTATAATGTGCAAACTGAAATAATGATTGTAGCACAGTACTCTGCAAGTGCTTTTCATTAAGCCTCCAGCTACTATTCCTTGCTGCTCTGTTGGATATCTTTGTTTCAGGGTTTCTTTATACTGGACAGAAATCTGGACAATTTAAGTTGAAAAGAATGATTAAAAACCTATGAGATAACAACCTCAAAAATGCACTGGTTCACATAGCTTAATTGCATATTCTTGTCATAACCAAAATACTCAAAACTTAATAATCATGCTAAAAAGCGGACTTGCCAATATATTCCATAGTTTCATGAGTCTGAAAATCAAAACCACTACTTGTCTTTGCAATTCTGCTTAAGCAGACACATAGTGCCAGAAATACACTTACATTGCTAAATTCATACTCTGTGTTCAAATATGATTTTCTGGGTAGTATTAGTCACTTAAAATAGCTCAGGAGCATTTGTGTGGCTTGTTGAAATTTAAAATGTGCTTACATTGTTGATCATCAGTCTCATCTTGCTACTTTGGCATTCTGTATTGCTTATTGGTAAGTGAGTTTGCTAGCATATATTCCCACTGCTGCCAGGGTCACAGAAGTCTGAATGAACACTGAGAGAGTCCACTTGATTGCAAAGATTTATAGCTATGTTGTTTTCTTTTCTCCCTTTCCACTCAAACTTGTCTTCCAAGTCTGACATCTATAGAAAAGGGATGCTTATTCTAGTCCAAAACAGCAGCAGACAAGGATCACAGCTTTGCAGGGATTCCTTATTTCTATTGCTAGTGCACAGGCAACAGAGAAACAGTTTTTTAATTCACCCTAGGATAGGGTACTGAGCCAAACAAAAGTCCTGTGTCAATATAACATCAGCCACGATCAGTCTGCAATGCAGTAATGAGTTACACAGGCAAAAACCCCTGTAACCTGTGCAATTTACAGCAGTAATGAGCTGTTCATTTGGATTTAAGATGCCTTGCTAAGGTGTAACACAGGTACACTATTATCCAATAAACAGATTTGTAAATCCTGGAAACTCAGAAGCAGAAAGTTACTGTCTGAAAATCTGTCTCTGCCTGCCCAAAGTCTGCTGTGCAAATCAAGTATAATTTGTGTGTCAAATCAAAGCCTGTTTCTTTGTCTTATTTATGGCTCTGCTACAAGTCTGGGTAGCAGAGAAATCAATCAACTCCAACCAACCAGTAAAATGATTTTTGGGAACTGTGGAGGTTTAAAGTAAAAACAATAAACCCTGAAATGTTTCAGCTTTTCTGACTGAACACAGTTATTCTAAAGAGCACATTTTACACACTGAAAACTTACCAATGGAGCGATGAATGCAGGTGTGCTGGTTATCACTCAGAAAAAAGCCCTCTTTGCACTGACATTCGTAGCTGCCCATTGTATTTACACAAATCTGCTGGCACCCTCCATTGTTATCCAGACACTCATCAACATCTAGAAGACAGAAGAAAAAAGAAATGCAAGATAATGTACAGATTCAGAATAGAGATCTAGAAGAGCGAGGAATCCACAGAAAGGCACACTGTAAATTAAGCTAATAAACACTACCTGAATCAGTTAATCCAAATTAATCCCTCTAATTATTTTTCTTCCATCCTAGGCTTAAAGCTAACATGAAAAAACCAAAACAAAACCCCAAACAGTGAGGAGAATAATCTAGCTATGTCTCCATGTATTCTGAGCTACAAATTGATTTCCAATGCACAATGAATATGAACATCCTAAAAAGGCTGTGACCCCATCTGCCAAGTGTGGTGTTACACTGTCATTCCCACTCCACTTGGAAAGACATACTTCAGGTCTACAGTAATTTCTAGCAGGGGTAGCAGGCAAGCACAAAGGGCATTACTGGGTGAAAAGAGTCTTTATAGAGTTCTGGTCTTGAACAGAACAGCATGTTTCAATTACTGGAGTCATAACCCCCTACTTTGTCAGTTTGTTTAATGTTATTTAGTGAAAAGAAGGCTTCTTAAATCTAAATGTTCCATGTCTGTATTGTCATTTTAATAGGCAAATATATAAAAGCACAAAAGCAGCATTAGCTACTGGCTGTTTTGAGGGCCTATCCCCCATCACTTCTTTTTGGCATAACTGTTTTTATGCTGTAGTGTTACAGAGCCATATGTTTCAGCACTGGGAAACCACTGCCACTAATAGATATCTGACCCACATTCAACTTTGCAACTCTCCTGTTTTGCTCCTGAAATTGAATACTATCTATTCTTTGCTTTTTCCTTTCCACCTGAGAATTCCAAGTTTTCCTTTTTTATGAAGACTCTTCAGCCATTTATTTCACACTATGTGCCAACATGCCAGCAATGGAGTTGGTGTGTGCTTTGCTTTCATTTTATTTTTGGAAGGGGAAAAAAAACCACAGCAAAGCTGAATGATCCACAACACCTCAAACTTCAGAAGAGCTGGCACAGCTCCAGCAGAAATTAATTCCTCCAGGACTGGCCACAACACACTAAGGTAAACCCAAGCTTCTTTTGCGGGTACTCTTGTAGGCAAGGCCAGGAAGCTCTGACATGCTGCAGAAACTCAGCCAGTCACTAATGCAGGTGGCTTGCTTGGCTGAGCTGGCTATTGCTGTTGTGCTGCCTGCACTTGCTGTTGTGCTGCTGTTGTAGCTCTTTCTCACAGAGAAAAAAGCTCTGGGGTAATTACAGCAGCACTCAGGGAAACCAGGCAGTCTGATTCTGTCTTGAACTACAATCCAAGTGTGCAGACAGTCCTTCTTTTACTTACCAGGAAATGTTAAGCACTATTGACTCAAATTTTCTGTATCAAAATCCTCCCTGTCCTCAGTTCTTACTCTTTTCCAGATCTGAACATTTTCACAATCCCACCAGAGATTTTAGGAGTGTTTAGGAAAAGGGGAAGCAGAGATTTTCCTTGCCTGCCGCTGCACAAGAAGGAAAATAAATAAGACATCTTGGTTAGACCCTTCCTCTGTGAGTGAGCAGGCCTTGCTGCCCTATTAATGTCAACTCACACTTGCTCCTTCAGAACAGCAGCCCGGAATTCAGATTCTCCTCTCTGGAAGGTTGGCTGAACACTTACTAAAGGAAAGTCTCAGTTCGTAGGCGCACAAATCCCCAAATTAGGCTACAAAGTATGTGACCTTCCCAGAGCTCTGTTTATGGTATCACAAAGTTGCCTTTCAACTCTGATGAATAATCTGAAACGAATGCAATTATTTAGAAACATTTTTTTCTGCTCTTGATAGCACATGCTAATGATTTAGCACTTCCATAAAGAGCTCAATTTACCACCAAGCCCCAAATCCATATGCTAGAATAAAATTATTACAATCAAAACTCTTTAAAAAGCTTTTCTATGAGGAATTCCTTCCACTTGTATTCAATTACTTGCCTCAAAATTATTTTAATATGCATTTATGAAGAGAAGGTCTTGAAGAAAGGAAACAGCTGGGATCTAGGACTACTTTGTCTCTATACTACATGGCTTGCAATGGACTTTGGCCTGATGGTGCAGGATTTACATGTTCTCTTCTCAGGTCTCAGTCCTACTGGGGTCAGGCTTTTTGGAGCAGTCTTAAAAGGCAGTATTGGTTACTATCCACCATTCCAAGCACTCTATTGGACATGGATACCTGGAAAATATTTACTGAATTAATCACTTGGTAAACTTCCTTTCCAATAAAGTCACTTTATGATTGGCCTCTCAGTTTATTAGTAACCCAGTTTAGAGAACAGCATAAAATAGTCTTCTGAAGTTATGCAAGAGAACTCCATTGACTCCCAGAAGCTCAAGCATTGGTAGATCTAGCAGAGTAATTCCTTAATGTTTCTGAATTTTTTCAAAGCTCCAAATGAAATATCTGCCCAAGGGGCTTTTTCTTTCTTTCACTGCTCAATTCTCATTCAGTGCAGCTCAAGTTATCCAGCTGAACATGAAAACATTGGTAGTGCAGCATGCATGAGACTGAATTTTGGACAGATTTTCTAGAGATTAAGTTCCACATAAACACCAAAATAAGCAGTTGGATTTTCAATAAAGCTTTTCTAGCTCAAATTTTGGTGGCTCTCTACATGTCAAACATGGCTGCTGACTGTTTTGAAAAAACTGAGGGTAGATTTTCAGGAGCTTTAATTGGTGCCAACTCTGTGTGACAATTTACACCTGCACCCCAGGGCCTAACTCTAGCGATTTGAAAAAAGTAATTTATGGCATAAAATCCCTTCACTCAAACGTCTACTCTAAGCCCCAACTAAATCCATTTTAAAAATTTTTAAATTGAGTACAAATACAATTCTTACTGGGGTTATTGGTCTATTCTTCATAAAACAGAATTTTCCCCTTTTTTAGAACAAACAAGACAGGTGTTCTTTCATAAATTTTTACACAAAATCAGGTACCACTGATCATTCAGGACCAGACTGTCTCTCTGAGGATGGCAGCCTCAAGGTAGCAGGGGCAAGATTCCATTCCTTTAAACTGGTGTATGGAAAGTCAAATCCATTTCCTAGCCCACTTATCTGACAAAAGTTTCAGCTTGGCCTCCCCACCTGACAGTGTGCTGATTCCTAAAGTACAGTAGCCAGTGCTTACAGGAGAGATGAGTCTACAAACCCCACTGATGATCCCATGGTGGAAGCTGCAGGAAGATGTCACCAAGTCTTTGCAATCCAAACCCACAAAAGAATGGAGAAAGATTCTCACCTGAACTGAGCTCAGATGGTTATTCCACACGGTTGCTCCAACCCTCAGCCTCAAAAAGAGGATGAAGAACTAGTAGGGAGTGAATACAGGTCCTTAAGCCATTCTCTGTAATGCTGATCACAAGGAACTGTCCCGGGATTCTGTTTGCCAAAGGCAACTGCTGCTGGAAGCACTTGGAAATGGCACAGTGTACACAGCTCTTACCCACTCCTCAGCAGCACAGACAAACAGCTAAGGTGACAACCAGCACAAAAGCAAGAATTGAATTTAGACCAGTGGCAAACCTATGTTTGCAGGGAGAGGAGCGCCTGGACTTCAGAGTGGCCACTCCTCGTCAAGGACAACCAGGACTGCGGCAAGAGCCAGCTCAGGGAAAGGCTGGGAAAGGAGAAGGATCTTTCACCAAAGACAGAGAGATAATGGCTGTATAAATGCATACATATACAGCTATATCTATATCTACAGATCAGAAGCATTATGCAAATGAATGCAGATCTCAATTTGCATAAGACCTCTAGCTTTTTGGCCCACTGCCTTCATATAATCAAACTCCTGTTCTGCACCTTAGTAAGATGAGATCCTCTGGAGAGTGGTAGTGTGGAACAGTATCAAAGGCTAGGAAATATTACAGCTGATAAAGAAGAATGTTTTATATATTAAATAAACAAATGTTTTCAGTTTCTCATTTAATTTATCTGATGAATTTTTCAAATTAACTTCACTGGTGTTTCACCCTGATCTGGCACAGAGCTTCCTGCAGCATTTGGCCTAAAGAAGCTCTTCCAACAGTGTCCTGTTTGGATACTGTGGAGGGAGAAAGGTCTGCTGAGGGTACGTGAAACCAAATCCACGACCAGGAAGACACAAAAGTGGAAACACTACACAGAGTCAAGGCTAAGAATAGTATGTCTACTGTTTGCTTCCTTCTCTGATCTTCTCTTCCTTCCTTCCTTCTGACATTTCTCTTCCTTCCTTCCTTCTGACATTTCTCTTTCATATCAGCATTTTCATAAATACTTAAGCCCCTCAGAAATCTGAGTCTTCAAAATCCCCAAAGCACTTGGGAACCACAGTAAAATGTACTTACTGTAGCACTGAGACTTCTAAAAACAGGACTTTCACTCATGGTCCAGGGAGCTGATCCTGCTACTTTATTTTCTCTAGGCTACTCTTTGAAACTTTTGGAAAGTATCTCTAAGATGCCTGTTTTACCAGTGCAGAACATCGTGACAGAGAGATGAACTACTGATAGCAATACTGCAGACTTTTCTCAAATGTTAGTAACAAAACACCACTTAGGATATTTTGCATCTGCAAGGGCAATCATTAGCAACCACAGGCTCAGATTCTGGAACTTTAAAATCATTATATCCTGAATATTTCTAGTCAGAAAGCTGACTGAAAGTCTCATTTAAAAAGAAAAAAATCACATTCCTGGATTTACTACAGTTATAGTTACACCAAAGTAACACCTAGCCCAGTATCTCTGACACTGTCCTGTAGTTGATACTCAGGAGAAGACCTTAGGGATGGGACAGAACCATTGCAGTCATGTTCTTCCAGGTTTTAGCCTTCACATACCAATCAACTTTCCTAAATCACTTCCTAGACCATTGTCCTGCTGGATCTTTCCTGTATGGTTTTCTCTCATTTCAATGAGTCCAACAATGATGGGGCAATTAGTTCTGCAATTTAATGATGACATTTAATTTTACTATGAGTTTTATAAAAAAGACAGACTTCTGTTTATTTCAAAAATGCTGCTTCATAGTCTGAATGAATGCCCCCAAATTCCATTATTGTGAGAAAGAGTAAATATTCATTCACTACTTGGCTTTTCTGCATTTTTCTTAATCTTACAAATCCCCCTGAGCCTTGTACTCTCTCTCTCATCTATTCTGAACCCTGAAGCACAGCAGTATACAAATAAGGTAATTACAGAAATAATTCAAATTACTTCAGTATATCAAGTTTAAAACAAAACATGCTCATTTCTAGGAGTTAACCTTTAATGACAGCAGCATTTTGAACACACTTTTCTCATTTGTCTAATCCTCCGAGTACCGTGATGCTCTGTTGGAGTGGGTGTCTTGGAAGACGTGACCCCAAGATACCCATGTAAGCCCAAAGTGCAAATCTGGCATGTAGGAGTGGTATCAGATCAGAGGCTGCAGGCAGGTGCTCCTACTGGAGCACTCCTACAAGCAGTGACACGCTGTGAAGGTGGGCAGGGTGATCCCTTGCAGCAGCCCAGGGGGCCGGGCCATGGAAACCAGAATCGCTGCTAATTGAAACCGCTGCCACAGCATCTTCCTTAGATGCTCCTTATGTGAGCATGCAGGGGAAATACTAGAAGCAAGAGACAACACTACCTATGTATGCAGCATTTGTATCTCCAGCAGATCTGGCATCAGACTCCACCAAAAACCTAAAAGCTGGCACCAAATTTTCTACAATTTGCACATGAGGCTAGATTCTACTTTTTGTCCCCTGCTTTCAGAAACTGAAAAGTCTGGTGAAGCAAAAGCGAAAGGGCACCACAGCCTTGAACGCAATGCTTCATTCACTCCCACAGCTGCAGAAATATTCACTAGAGCCCTTGCAGAGAAAAGGTCCACTTGCAGAAAATGGATCCTACAGTAGGTAATGTTTACTGAAAGAGACATAAAACCCCCAACCAAACCAACAAAAAGTGTGAAAAACTACCTTTCCCTGAAAAATACAGCACATTTTACAGAAGGGAAACATAAAGAAACAATCACAAGAATGCTCTTGGGTGATGAATACTAAAATCATTCTAAAATTATTAATTAATTAATCCCTAGAACCAGTCTTTTAATATGTACAAGGGTACTACAATACCTAAAGTGATGGGCATGATCTGTCCTGGACAATTCCACCTATTAATAGGCTACAATCACCTATGCCCTCAGCATCCAAAGACCGCAGAGCTATAATGTCCACAGTTTGAAAAGGATGCTTCAAATCTTTTCTGTAGCTATTTTGTGACATACAGTGGAATGCCTTCAATTTCACAGTAGGCAAACAGTGTAAATGCAGCTGCAAAGGACTTCTTTGCCCTGTACAGCCCAGGAAATATGCATGTAACTCTGTGGTTTAACTCTGCTGGGTGTGATGCCTGCCCATTTGCTGAGCTGAAGGTAACAACCCCATGGATATTGCGTGGATGTTGCATCAAGTTCAAGTGTCTTGCCCTCACTTGTTTATTCCTTTCTTAAACAACTGGGCACCACTCTCTGTCCTCTTAAAAGACCAAAACCCTTTTCACAGATTTCAGCGTTTCCAAAATAAACATCCAAGTCCCTGAATGTGACTTCTTGGTTTTAGCTTCTATCCTTTCACAGGTGGCCTTCTGACAACAGTGCCTAACACAACAAATTTCCCACTCAATTATTTGTTAATGTTATCCACTCCTTTGGTTCACGCTTTAAAACAATTTTGTATGAATTTGATAATGCTTCTCTTCATCTGTGCCACTGTCTAGGGAATGCCAGAAGCCTCCAGCTCGGCATGAAGCTCTTTCTCTTAGGCACAGACATTCACAGCCCCACTCGTGTAAGTTTGCAGCTACACTTACTTATAGACCCTGCCAAGATTTGGGTTAACTCAAAACTGCTTTTTTAAATTATTGTTATTAGTGTTTCAAATTTTTTTTCTCACAAAAATGAAAAAAGATTTTGCTGTGGGTCAAACAAACCATGAAACTTGATATGAAAAATGAGACACTATTTTCATTCCAACTTGGTAACATTTTCCAGGTCTATACCACATGAAGCACTTAGTTCCTGAGCTCTGATAATAAAAACCTAGAAAATGGCCAGATTAAAGATTTTCATTGTTATCTATCAGTAACACCAGGGCCTCTCTAGATTCAGATGAGTGATTTTAACCTAAGCACTCCAGCATCCTGTAGGCTATGAAGTCATACTCTCTGAGTATGGATAATACTTGAGGTCAACAAAAAGTGGAAGAAATAGGAGAGTCTCAAGCACAACTTTCAACACAGTGAAATGACAACTATAGCAGGAGTTGAAAAATATTGGCTTATTCAGGTAAATTGCCTTAGTCAGACACACATCTACTCTTTAACCTTTTGGTGAACAGAAAAGTACTGAAAATGTTTTGTAAGTGCTGAAATCATTCCTGTAGGTCATATCAAAACAACTACATTTCCTGAAAGTATCTTCATCGGTGAAAAGTGTTTTATAAACACAGCCTCCGATTCTGAATAGTTTCAGAGAATGAATGCTTCATTTGGCACAAAGTGTTTGGGCAAATGGGCATTTATGCCACCTGGGAAATGAGTTCAGCATTTCCACTCTCCTAAACAAGAGTAACACAAAACCCAGTATTTAGAACAAATATTTTCTCTGATTTCTCTGGACAGAAATACCTGAAACATATTTAAGATCTTACAACAAACAGTATTTTTTTTTTTAATATGAAATAGCAACACTAGCTTACCACTCAACCCAGTTGTGCTGTATCACACAGTAGAAAGCTGGACTGGTTGGTTGGGGTTTTTTGAATTACCTGTTTTTAAGAAAACAGTTGGACACCTGTGCACCAGCTAAGCAGTGGCAGCATTAGAACATGTAAGCTGCAGTCAGTTGTGTTAGTGCTAAGCAACTCAACAGATGGACACTTCAGGCACATTCATCTCCTATAAAGACAGACCAGCACTGCCTTGAGCTGCAAATTACCAATGAAACGCGACAGCGGTCAAAAAACCTGACTTCAGGAACACCATACTTATGTAGAGAAGGCATGAATTTAGTAAGTTTGGAGCTGGCTTGGTAGGGTAAAGCCAATACAAACAAAGAATCCCAAATAAATCAAAACAAACAACCACCTTAACTCCACCTTCCCTATAAAATTCACCAGAGCTGTACATTCTTTTTGCCAGCACTTGGGAACACATAAATGGATCTCTCTAACAGCTATGTAACAGTGTGCATTTCTTAAGGAAAAAACCTAAGAATTCTTACTTAAGAGTACACTGGAGATCATCCAACCTCTCTGCTCACACAGGGTCATCCTAAAGCATATTACTCAGGATTGTGTCCACATGGCTTTTGAGGACCTCCAAAGAAGGAGACTCCACAACCTCTCTGGACTTCCAGTGCTCAGCTGCCTGCACAGTAAAAAAGTTTCTCCTCATATTTCTCATGGAACACTTCCTGTGCTCCAGTTTCTGCCCATTGCCTCTCATCCTACTGTTTGGCACCTCTGACAAGAACCTGTCTCTGACCTCTTGTCAGGACACCCTCCATGCAGATACTGACAGACACTGATAAGATCATCTCTAGGTCCTCTCTTCTCCAGGCTAAACAGGCCCAGCTCCCTCAGCCTCTCCTCATATGAGAGATGTCCTGCTCCCCTCATCATCTCCACAGCCCTCTGCTGGACCCCATCCAGTAGATTCTGACATGTAAATTAATCTGCAAATTACAGGAATGCTGCAGATCTTTCTATGGGCAACTTACTCCACTGAAAGCCTTCTTACCTTTTACTCTAAGATATCTAGAGCTGGTTGTACAGAACCTTAAGTCAGAGGGCAAACCTTTCACATGTTAAGGCAAATGAACTGACCATCTACTAACAAATTCTGCAACTTGAAAGCCCTGAGGTCCCACTCAGACACGTAGCCTGTGTGAAATGATGAAGTGGACACTTGCTGGAATCTACTCAAAGCAAAACTCAGTCCATGCCTGGGGTATTCATGTCATTTCAGAACACAAGAATGAGTATTCACATTCTTTCAATGTGCAGCCAATTAACAGCCTGAGTCTATGGTCCACTCAATTTTTATAGTTTGGAGGAATTCAAGTTATTTTTAAAATGAGTAAAAATCAAGTCTCTTAGACTTCCCTAACATACAGGGTGTTCAGGGAGTTAATACACAGAGTTTCAGAGTTTTTTGTAAGTACTGAATAAAACTTGGCAACATATAGGCAACTCTCAAGCCTTTTAAAGTAAACAGTGCAGTTGCACAGGCAGCAGATATCATGTCTCTTACCTGTTGTGCACACAAAAGTTTTGATGCACTGGGACCAGAGTGCTCAGCATCTTATCTAACAAGCCCTACACGATTAGTCACAGAAAAAAATCCAATCCCCCTAAATCCTTAGTCTGGTCCAGAACCCTTTCACTGCTGTCATACTCATCATTTTTATGGAGTTTCTGAGTAATTTCAGAGGAAGTTTCTTAATTATGCCTTCAAAACAACACAAATAATTAAATAAAGTTTCTCAACTTTTTCAAACATTTCTGCGGCATCCTATGGCATAATACGGAGTCTTATTTATTTAATAAAGTATATTTTAATTACAGAAACACAGAACAAATAGGGTTGGCAGGAACCCCTGGCGATCATCTAGCCTAATACCCCTGCTGAAGCAGGGTCACCAGGTTGCGTCCAGGCGGATTTTGAATCTCTCCAGAGAAGGAGACTCCACTGCCCCTCTGTGAAGCCAGTTCCAATGCTCTGTCACCCTCACAGTAAAAAAGCTTTTCCTTATATTTGGGAGGAGACTTCCTGTGTTTCACTTTGTGCCCCTTGTCCCTGAAGACATTTGTATGCGTTTATAAGACCCCTTCTCAGTCATCTCTTCCCCATGCTGACCAAGCCTTGCTCCCTCAGCCTTTTATGGAATCACAGACTCCATCTGGTTCCTCACAGAAGAGATGCTCCCGATCCCTCATCATCTATACAGTCCTTTGCTGGAACCACTCCAGGAGCTGCCTGTCCCTCCTGTCCTGAGAAGCCCAGAGCAGGACACAGCACCCCAGCTGTGCCTCACAGGGCAGAGCAGAGGGGCAGGATCACTCCCTGACCTGCTGGCACTGTTCCTCCTGAAGCCCCCCAGGATTCCATTGGCCTCCTTGCCCTCTGGGCACTGCTGGCTTGGGGACAGCTCGCTGACCACCAGGACCCCTAGGTCCTTCTCCTCAGAGCTGCTCTCCAGCAGGTCACCCCCAGCCTGTCCTGGTGCCCAAGGCTGTTCTTGCTCAGCTTCAGAACCCTGCCCTTGCCTTTGTTGAACTTTGCTGGGTTCCTCTCTGCCCAGCTCCCCAGCCTGTTTGGGTCTCACAGAACGGCAGCACCTTCTGGTGTGCCAGGACACTCCTCACTCTTTTGGATCATCAGCAAATGTGCTCTGGCCCTTCACCCAGGGCCTGGTGAGTAACAGGCGCAATACTGGGGCCAGTACTGACCCCTGGGGACACCACTGGCTACAGGCCTCCAGCCAGACCCTGCACTCTGCTCGCCATCTTTTAGCTTTGCTCTTCAGTCACTTTTCAATCCACCTCACTGCCCACCCAGCCAACCTGCATTTCCCGAGCTCACCCACGGGGATTTTGTGGGAGACAGTGTCAAAACAACATCCACTGCTGTCCCTCATCTACACAGCCAGTCATTCTACCACAGAAGGCTATCCAATTGGTCAAATGTGATTTCCCCTTGGTGAATCCATGATATAAACAAAGGGATCAAGGGCACCCTCATCAGGTTTGCAGATGACACCGAGCTGAGGGTGCAGTGACACCTGAAGGACAGGGCCATCCAGAGGGACCTGGACAAGCTCAAACAGTGGCTCATGGGAAGCCCATGAGGTTTAACAAGACCAAGTGCTGGTGCTGCACCTGGGTCAGGGGAACCCCTAGGATCAATCCAGGCTGGGGATGAGCAGAAGGAGCAGCCCTGGCAGGACTTGGGGATGCTGTGGGTGGGAGCTGGCCCGGCCCTGGCCATGTTTGCTGGGACCCAGAACTCCCCTGTGCTGGGACCCAGAGCCCCGTGGGCAGCAGGGGAAGGGGGATTCTGTCCCTCTGCCCCGCTCTGCTGAGACCCCCCTGCAGGGCTGCATCCAGCCCTGGGGCCAGCACAGGGAGCTGCTGGAGCCAGTCCAGAGCAGGGACACCAAGGGGATCAGAGGGATGGAGCAGCTCTNCAAGGGGATCAGAGGGATGGAGCAGCTCTGTTGGGAGGAAAGGCTGAGGGAATTGGGATTGTTCAGCCTGGAGAAAAGTCCAGAAAGACCTTATTGTGGCCTTTCAGTAGCTGAAGTGAGCCTATAGGAAAGCCAGAGAGGGGCTTTTCACAAGTGCGTGTAGTGATAGGACAAGGGGAAATGGCTTTAAGACAAAGGAGGCTAGATTCAGATTTGATATTATGAAGAAATTCTTCCCTGTGAGGGTGCTGAGGCCCTGGTACAGGTTGCCCAGAGAAGCTGTGGCTGTTCCATCCCTGGAAGTGTCCCAGGCCAGGCTGGATGGGACTTGGAGCAACTTGAGATAGTGGAAGGTGTCCAGCCCATGGCAGGGGGTGAAACTAGATAATCTTTAAGGTCCCTTCCAACCGAAACCATTCTGTGATTTTATGATTTTTTTTCCTCCGTATGCTCAGAGATACGATCCAGGATGAGCTGTTCTATCACCTTTCCAGGGATGGTGAGGCTGACCAACCTGTAGTTTCCTGGGTCATCCTTCTCACCCTTTTGGAAGATGGAGTGAGTTGTTTCTAATAATTTCTTTTCATATCTTGTAAGGCCTCTTAATCATAAATTTTGCTTCAATCCCAAGTGTTCCAAATTCTCTAAACAATCAATACTTGTAAAATAGGTCCAGTGACTTTTTAATGAGTAACTATTACTATTTTGATGTTAGCTAGAGTCATCAAAAAAGTCATATTGAAACATGCTGCCATCAACTACTCCATGTCCCTTCCTGCTCCTCTTTTATGCAAAACTACGTCTTATGCTCTGACCCAACTCCAGTAAGGAACATGAACACAGGGAATATTTGGAGATGCTTGAAAAGGAACTGGATTGAAGTCTGCAGAAGGTAATGAAAACAGTAAAACCAAGCCTCTACCTTGGTCTTGTAGTTTGATCCATACTTTCAAGTTTTCACATTGTACACTGAAGTCAAAAGAATAATGTAAAGATGCAGAAATTCACAGAGAGTATTACACAACAAAGGCAGGGCACTGTGGAAAGCTGAGACCCTAAAATCTACTTAACAAGGAAATTCACTACCATCCTTTCATCTAGGACTCATTCCTACTGGAAAAGAGTTCGGTTTCATTTTCTAACACAGCAAGCAACTATGCAGCAGATTCGTTGTGATGGCTGTTTCTTGACTGTATAAATCATATTGTTTATCATAAATCAACACTGCCAAGAACTGACTGCATTCTAAGCATAGCTTGACAGTGACTCTGAAATCAGAGATGAGATGACTTTTTAGTCTGATGGCTTTTTGTAATCCATATGAATTCAGTATTTCAACTGGATCAGTGTAATTTTTAGGATTGAAAAAGACACCATTCCATTACGGAAGGCTGGAATGACATACATACCTGACACACCCATTACAGGCTGGAATCCTGCACTTTCAGGTGAACACACATTCTCCCTTGGTTTAAGCAAGCGCTAAACATCATGCAGCTCCCAAAGCTTTGATAATTTCAATGTATTTTACAGTTTCTCCCTTAAGGTATACATTGATATAGGCCACACTGGCTCAGAAATTTGCTATTATGAGAAAGTGAAGATGAATTAACAAAAACCACAAAACTTACATGAATCAGGTAAAGTGGTAAGGATGCAGGACCTCTGAGCTTGTTGAACCAAGACACCATCTACAGCCATATCAGACTAACTATGAGCATCCATATGGGGTTTAACTTACACGTATTAACTTCATACTCTCAGCTGCTTATTCTTTACTTTCCTGAGTGTTTCATGTAGAGAAATCTTTGCTGTGATTGATTACCTCCTCCAGGGAGTAAGTATTTGAAAAAAAAGAAAAAGGCTCAGACAACAAGAAGACTTGCAGAAACAAGAGACTGAGATTGATGCTGCTGTCACACAGCTCCCAGTTTCCTAATTTGACAGTCTGAGAATCTAACTTCATAGCTGACAGCAACCAAGATTTATTCTACACTTTGATTATTTCCCCATACCTAACAAAAAACTTTGGTCTATGCTGATTTATACTCTCATTTGTTTTGGTACTTCTCAGATCACATTGGCTTAAAAAAGGAAACATATGGCAAATTAACATGTAAAGAAAGTTATATCCAATTTGAACTCAAAAGATTAATGTGGGGTGACCAAACACTAGAGTACTTTTAGAGGGGTAAACTTTATACAGAAATAGAAAAAGCAAGATAAGGAAAGCAGAGTGTTCAGATCCTAGCTTCAGAGAGGGCTGGATACCAAAGATCTTTCCATTAATCACAAAGAGAATTCCAGATTTTTATTGGATTTTGGAAAATCGTCAGAACTAAGATATTGTAATCCCATCTTGAAAGAGAGATTTAATTTAGTTCTCTGACTGCCTGCTACCACTTGGCACCATGGAGACTCTCCCAAGATGCAGGCAACCAAGTAACAAAAATAAACACATATATACAGAAGTTGCATGTAAACATCTAATACAGAATTATCTCTAGGACATTTACATCCTAGCTATTCATATTTTCTCAGCACCTAGTCATCAGTGAGCACACACTGAAGAATAGTAGTAAATGTTCTAAACTCTGATGCATGCTACTGTACTATGAAGACTGGATACTTTATATTGCTGTGATGAATCACAGCTGTTCTTATTAATCTAATGTACAGACCAAACAAGACTGATAAAACATCTGAAACCAGTAATATGGTAAAAATCAGTCTGCTGAAACAAAAAATCTCAAAAACCAACTTTCTTTGTCACTTAGGCTTGCATCTGGAAACCAAGGAACTTCAAAAAATGCTTTCAAGTTTTTCATTCTGCAAGAACACATTTGTCACTAAAAGGCAGTCTGCTGTGCAATTTGCAGCATGGATTTGTGTGAATGCACTCACTGCAGTTTGTCTTGGGAAGGCTCAGGAGCTAAATACCAGAGGCTCCCCTCACCTCGAGGTTCTTACTACACTCTGAGGACCTGGTCACTGCCTGTCATCTTTTGCAGAAATGCAGAGCTCACAAGGGTTTAAAACATACAGATACATCTGTTATTAAACCTTACATTTCAACACGTCTCATCTTGTCTATTAATATAGGTGATACACATTCCCATTCCCATCTTGTGGCCTGGACCCATCACAGTTAGAACAGCTCCTCTCTAACTCAACCACTGAGCCCTGATTTGGGAGTCTGGCCTGCTTTTCTCAAGGCATAAACCACCTGCCAAGTCCCAAAATTCTGTTCAAGTAAAAGTCTGGAAATGAGTAAGAATGTCAAGATTTAGATTATCAACCTTCTTGACAAAAATACCATAATTATACATTTGTTTTAATAAAAATGAAGAGTTATGAAAAGAAGGCTATTGGGTGTATTCAACCTTCCTCCATCTTCCAAGGAGCTTGGGATAACTAACCAGGAAAATCTGGAAGAGAGTTTGTGACTGATAATATTATTAGAGGGCCTGCTAATGTGCTAGAGAAGGACAACACTCACCTAATAGTCTTCTGGAACTAGGAAAGAAGGGCAAGGAAAACTGGAAGATGGCCAAGGAAATGAACCATTTTTCAACTCCTCTTTAAAATATTTGTTTTTATGAAACTAGAAATAACTTTCCAAAAGCTGTTATTTTTATATTAAAAATGTTCACATTTTCAAAAAAGTCTATTTGAACTGTCAGGAAACAAAAAGAAAAATAAACACCAGTAACAGCAGCATTTGCTTGGAGTTTAAGCAAGTAACAATTGTGCACAGCTGTCAGGAGAAGAAGAAAAACACAGTTAAATTAAAAGGAAGGCACTGGTCTCTTTAATCATACCAGTGATTATGCAATCCTGAGTTATGTGACACTTCTGGACAAGATACATCCAGCAGCTTCAGGAATGATTTCTCACACGTTTGCAACTCTCCTCCTGCTTCATGTTGATAGTCAGATTAGGTCACAATCCCAAATCCCAGTGTGTACACTCAAGCAGCAGGCTAGGAACAGGTAGATTTTGATTTCTAAAGGGTTTGAGTTTATTTTGTAAAAACGCCAGAAAACTAGAACACTGAAACATTTACTGAGAGGTAACAGAATGATATGATATGATATATGATATGATATATGATATGATATGATGTGATACATATACATTTGAAAGTTGGACTCAATTGTCTAAAGGTTAAACTCAATGATCTTGGAGGTCTTTTCCAACCTAAATGATCCCGTGATTCCATGTGTATACTAATGTTAGTTTTGTCATCTAAGTCAGATTGCAGATTACTGTCACCCAGCCAGGAATTAAGCCTACACGTCAGGGTTAAACCTCTTCTCTCTTAAAATAAGCCAACAGATTTTAAAGGAGCACTGCAAGATAGGCACTTGGGTTTAGATCTTAACCTCAAACCTTAGAAGAAACAAAATTATGTGACTTAAACTATGAACTTTTATACTGATTTGAGATGCCAAGGCCTATTTTATAACAGGCATCTCAAGGCCTGCGTCTCATCAGCTCCTGGTTTGTCTCTGAAATTCCTCCTCTAGCTGCAGGCTCTCAGATGCCCGGCTGGAATCACTGCTTTGCTCCACTTGCCAGAGCTGGCAGATCAATACCACTCCTGGAGCAGGTTCACCTGCTCCAGGGAAGGTGCCACCTCTTCTTTCCCACAGGAGTTTCCATGTGACTCAGTCACTCTGTCAAGACATGCAAAGTAGCATCTGAGAACAGATAAATAAAAAGCTTATTTCCATTATTGAGGCTGGAAAATCAGACCTTCTGCCCCAAGCACACATTCAAGGTTGTGGGCACAGCCAGGACTTTGCTGTTCAATTCACAGCTGACATTGTGCTTGTGTCTGCCACACTGAACATGCAGCTCCCACAGAGAGCTCCATGGAACCTACCATGCACGCTAGGAATTGCATTTCTGTCCTGATTTCTAACCAGAATTTCTCTCTGCTTCCCAGGATTCTTCTCAATCAGACAAAGAATTAACCACTGAAGAACCATAAACATATACAGAATCATCAAAACCTAGCTATCTGCAGGAGGTCTGACATACAAAAGAATCGATCGAGCTATCACATTACTGACATTCACACTTAATAATTGCTATTTTTCTGTAAGAGAAACCAAAGCTACACAGACTATTTGAAATAAAAGCAGGGATGCAGAAAGGTAAGGATTCTATTCTTGCCTATGGTGCAGACATCGAGACACTTTGTGTGGAGACTGAGAAGTAACTTGTTTGCCCTAGTTACTAATCTATAAACCAACGAAAATTACACTACTTTTCCTTACAGGACTTTCTAAGGACAAATCTGTTAGTATTTACAAGGTATTCATGTATGTTCCTACAGCAATTAATACCACAGAAAAACCTATAAATAAAGTAAGTATGTCCTTGAATACAGTACATATTTTGGCCATGCTGCTTTACATAATTTTTGATACTTTCTAAGAGCAGTTTGCAACCATCTTTAGTATACTTACTAACAAGAGAAAACACAAAAAACAAAGGACTTCAGGAAATCTATCCTAATCTTTAGAAAAAGGAAGAGTTAGGATGCATGCATCCTGGCAGCAAGAAGAGCTTATGCAAAAAAAAAAAAGCTTATTCCCTACTAAAAGAGTGACTATCATAAATCAGACCTAAGGAGAAAGAAAATATGAAAAAAACCCCAACCAACATACAAAATGGAGAGATGAGAGCAGGTCTTGTGAAACATTCTTTGTCTCCATAAAATCAGTGAAAAATAAGTGGTTTCTCAAAAAGCAAGAACAGGTGGAAAGCAGCGGACTCACCAAATCTTTAATTCCTTTCAATGCCTAATTTCGTCATGGTGAAAAATCTTTGGAATAAGCAAACCAATTTCCAAAATACCAAAGAAATCCTAATTTAAATTTGTATGTGCAAATACAGGGTTTGTTTTTGATTTGAGACCTCACTGCAACCTCTTACTGCATTTACATATTTCAAGTAGCATTAGAGAAAGCAAATAAAACTACTCAAGAAGGGAAGTGATTAGAATGAACCAAAAACTTCAAGAACTGGTATTCTACTAATGGGAACAAGCAGGCTATCACAACAGTCAGCGTAACTGATAATGCCAGCATTGAGGTGGGAACCAAATAATGGCAGAAAAATGCCATCCAAAAAAATAGTTCTCTCTTTTCTAGCAATGCTGTCTCAAATCTGAGTTAGGACACAAGCAGCCCTAGCAAGATTTGCATGGTCCCTGTTGTAATTAAAACCTTCAGTCTAAAATCTTACAACCGGACATGTTGGTCCTCAGTAAACTCATTCAAATTTTAGTGAAGGAAGGAAGAGGGAACGTGCCTTGATTCCCTTTTCAGTGCCTGTAAGTAAAACCAGGTATTTTACTCAGACATGCTAAAGACCATTCATTAGTTGCAGACACAACCTCCCCAATCCATGGCCTCAAAATCAGAAAGACAACTGTGACCTCTTTTAGTGTCCTAAAGTTGTGCATTGGGAGAAAGGGAGCTCTTTGCTATTATTCCCACCGTAGTCACCTGTTTATATTATTGTAGGTCTTTTTTAAACTAAAAACAAAACAAATGGCTGAATAGAAATTAATGAAAATACAATTAGAAATGTGACTATCTTTGTGGATTTAGCCTCTATGTTTCATGGCAAGAGAGCAGTAACACAGATAGCAGGTCCCACAGCTCTTCTGAATGGCTCATCCTTGATCAGGTCACTCCTTTTGCTGTTCATTGTTCAAAGGGTTTTTTCCCTACTACTTTTCCCTACTATATTGGGAATTGTTTGGACAAAGTTGAAACTAGCAAGCTGTTTGAAACAACACATATGCACAGTTATTTGAATTCCAAATAGCTGAACAATTTGATTATGTGTGTGTCCTGCTTTAGTAAGAATTCATTAATATTAGAATAAATAGAGTTTTTATTTTTTAAATTAATGTCTGGCTGTTCTTTTTATAGGAAATACCTCTTGCACCATTAATCATTTGACCACCTCAGGCTGAGGCAAATAAATCTATTTAATCTGTTCTATAACAAATGAAATGTGGAAGTTTGAGTCAAACCCCTGTCAATGGTCAGGATAAATAATCCATCTGAAGAAATAGTATTCTGTTTGAAAATAAATGCAGTGCAAAATACATCTACTGAAAGGCTAATTAAGTGCTTGCCCTGAAATTCTAGTTCATTCATAGTTTCAGTTAGTTTGAGAAATGCTGACTGGTGATACTGGACTTCAGTATTTCTGGTTCACTGTCTCACTACTTGGCTTCCATTGCAAATATCTCAGTTTTTACCAAAGTAGAGCTGCTGCTGACAAAGAAAAAAAATCCCTTTTACACGCTGTTTTATAAACATCACCTAGAAATTAACTTAGGACTGTGCCAAACCATGGTCATTGCATTTCTATTGGGAATACTGAGAAAGATCATCTCCAAGCACTAGAATTTAACTAAAAATGACTAACAAGTAAGCAGCTATGGGAAACTGAACACTGCAATTTATGTACATTTCCAGGGAATTGGTGTGAAGAAATTTTGTAACAACAACATAAGCTTACCTAGCTTCTAGGACAAACCCAACCTATTTAAACCAGAGCAATGGCCATGAATCAAAAATACAGATTCCCAAATCCTCAGGCTGCTGAATCAATTAAGATCCTGCACTGAACGTGGCCTTGCACAGTCAGTGGACAGTGTCCCTGCACTTTGTAAAAAGCTATTACTGATTGCTGTTTCTTCTACCCTGTTTCATTGTCCAAGTATTACTTCCTCACTTACTTGTACTTTTAACATTCTGTAATTTACGTTCATACACCATATCCTAAAACTATATTGTCTGAAAAGTGAAAAAACAGGAGGGCAAGCTCGAAAGATATGACTGGGATTACAAAAGTTGGAAGGAACCGACAAAATATATCTCAGTATATTTAATGTATTTAACAGCTTACTTTTCTTAGAAAAGAAGCCCAAGCATACAGCCCAAACTTTGGGGGTCACGGTTTTCTTCAGCAATAGTGAACACGGGCATACTGCTTTGGGCATATGGAGATTCAGAGTGACAGCTGTCAGGTTCTGGTCTAAACCACAATGGGGCCAACACACAGGTCTGAACTTATTCAGTGTGACCTGGATGAAGCCTTAACTGAAGACATGCCAGAGGATAAAATGCAGAAAACAGATGAGGCCTTCTGGCCACAGCCATGCGATGAAATTTCTCACCAGCATTCACTACTTACCGAGACAGTTATGGCCATCGTGGGCTAGCATGAACCCATCATAGCACGTGCACCTGTAGTTGCCTGGAATGTTGATGCACTCGTGGACACAACCGCCGTTGTAGAAGTCATTCTCACACTCATCGATATCTAAAACATAAGAGGAGGAAAAAGAAATTTTTGTAAAAAGAGAATACTAAGAATACAGAAAAACTTCTCCAACTGAGCATATTTTTTGAATACATGCATGTCCCGAATCTTTCTTTTAGGCTCATATTGCCTACTTCATCCAACACATGGTCAGGGAATTACTGACTCAATATATCAGGGTCATATATGTCTGAAAAGCAGCAAACCAATGTATAGAACACTCCTTCACAAAATAACTGGAGTATCATCATATAAAACAATGATACGTGGTCAAAAATAAAAAAGGAACACTTGATTTTGGTACACTTTTTATACTTAAAATGTAGGTTTTGTTTTTTTACTTCAAAATAATCAAGAAGAGAATGAGTGAAACCTTTGACTTTTAACAGCTATGTGAAGCATGCAATCAATATGGCATGAGACAAAAGTATGCCTTTTGTAACAAAAACAATGCCTTCCTCACAAAAAACCCACCCTAATTTTCTGTATTAATCCATGTACAACAAGAACCACAAAAAGTCCAGTGTATTGTTCTCAGAAGATACGATAGAGTTGTTTTGGTTTTTTTCCACACTTGCCTGTATCTGAAAGAGGATCATAAAAGATGAGAGATGAATTCTGCTTCAATTACAAATAATCCCGTCATGATCTTCCCTCCCTCATACAAAAAATCACTTCTTCACTTATTCTAGAAGATGCAAACAAACTGTATTTTGGCTTTCACGTGGAACATCGGTATCACAGTCACTATTGTGAATAATTCAGTGGTGCACATCAACCAACTAAAAATACATCAATAATTAAAGGTAGCCTCATGGCTTGATAACTATCGGGTCTAAATTTGTGGTGTGCTAGACCGAAACCCACAGCTACTCTCCCTGAGTTAGGCAGCATATGATAAACAGATAAAGTTATCTTTTCAGAAAACCACCCTATCTCAGAGCTATCTCAGCATGACATTTCAAATGTGAAATGTGCCTTCCGTTGCAGAGATGATTGACATATTTCTGAATTAGGGTCATGTTCACATAGACTTGCTTTTTCCCCCCCCCCTTTTAAAAGTACTCCGTGAAAAACTTTCGCTACCTGGTATCATACCCAGATGCAATCCCAAGAGAGCCAGGTGGTTTGGGAAAAACAGACTCCTCTAAAGAGCCAGCTCAGACTCAGCCACTCAATGCTTCCAGCACTTCTGGCCCTTGGATTGAGGGTGGCTGGGTTTGTCCCCCCTCACACAATCTGTCAGAGCAGGGACAGGCTTCGCCCAAGTTTTGTTGCAAGCCCTCCCCCTCATGTGGCTTTTCCCAAAAATCTACCTTAAACTCAGAATTCTCCAAGTCTCCATCCACCTGCCTCCATGTCAGAGTTTGGGATACCTTT
>VYZT01006032.1:0-22251 GCA_013400735.1 Pomatostomus ruficeps
TTTTTTTTTTTTTTTCCAATTAGGCTGGAGGATGGGGTTTAGGAAAGCAGATTGTAATTACTCCACAAGATTAATTTTCTTATAGATCAAGTCTTTTCTCAGCAGAATGAAATACAGTCATGATATCTCATCACAGTCTCTATCCCTATCACAGTGAATAATCTCATTATACTCCATACCCAATTTCCTTTCATGGCAGATCCTCAGCTTATGGAGCTTGGTATAATTCTGTGGAAGGATCAGACCTATGTCTAGATTAGATTTGTAAATGTCCTATGGAAGAAATAGTTACAGATTTATAGCATCTTGAAGTAGGTATTATGAATTTAAAGCATTAAAAAATGTATCACACTTAATTGCAGTTTCACATATAACACAGCAATGTAACTTCTATCACTTCCTGTAAGTCTATTTTGATTAACACCAGTACAAATTAAATGAAAATCAGACCAACACTTGTACATATGTGGGACTTCAACTGTGCTGGTCATTTTACTGCTGTGCTCAGACATAGGTTTTCCACACATAGCATGTAGTACATTTACATTTGAGGATCTTGGTGCACTTTATGAAGACTAATGGATGATATTTCACAACAAGTGCATCAAGTAAAGATTACTGCTACTGTTATTTTTCATCTATTGAAGGTTACAGCAGGTTTGGGTTTATTGATTGGTGTGATTTATGGCTTTTTCTCTTGAGCTCAGAAATGGAATGGTTGCCTTTGTTGCCAGTTGATGCAGTTTAAGGAGCAGCAAAAAGGCGTTCTGTATTTTCATTTCTCTTTTCTATATTTAAACAAGAAACATCGGTGGCATGCTCCTTTACGATGCACATGAGAATACCAAAGAAATACTAGGAATTGTTTTTTAATATCTTTCTTTTATACCTAACTTCTACCATCCCTACCTATGATATCTGCATTCCTCCCTTGTTTTTCTGTTACCTCCCACATGGTATCCACAGCATCTAAACATGCCTTAGCAGCAGCACATGGCTGTACCTCTCTCTGGCTACCAACAGCACCATTCACATAAGAGCTACAGTCCTTGTCAGCCTGAAGATATGAAGACTGAGGAATTTTTAGCCACACTCCTCTACGGATTTTGTAGTGGTTTGACAATGAGGCATAAGTTTAGTAATACACCTGTATTAAATGGGCAATGACAGAAGTGCAGGACCAAGGCTTACAGTAATGGTAGTTGTGGAAACATCATCTGTCAGCTGTGAGCACGGTTCCCAGTTTCCCCTTAAGCACAATGATTTCAGCTGGCCTGATGCACATGTGAAAGCCAGCAGCTTTTGAAAACGTGACACTATTTCCTTCACAGTTCTTTTCCTTTGTAAAAGAAGGTTCGGCATGTCATAAAGAGCTGTTGCTTCCATCAGGGAAGGGATGGCAAGTCAGCTCAGGCTGTACCATCATTACAGCACAAGTGTCAGCCTGACCCTCTGCTCAGAGTCATTTTGAGGCATCAGCTAACACCCGAGCCCATACACTGTGACTGGTGATGCAACACATGCACGGTATGATCAGACTACACATGGCAATTTCTTGCGATGGAGAGTGACTGTGGAGAGTGACTTGTCATATCTCCACGGAGCTTGTAATAAACCTGGCACACTATGTGATTGAAAATGCAAAACAGGCACAGAAATGAATAGGAGATTAGTCTCCATGCAGGACCAGGTTTATTTTTAAACTCTGTGTTGTATTGACCACAGCTGGCAGCAAAGCCCCACACAGCCGCTTGTTTGCTCCTCCTTTTTCCCAGTGGGATGAGGAAGAGAACCAGAAAAACAAAAGCAGGAAAGCTTGTGGGTTGAGATGAAGAAATAAATGGAGGAAAGAGGGGTAGAAATAAGTGGTGCAAATGCAATTGCTCACTGTCTTCCCCAAGCAGATCAATGCTCAGTCAGCTCTGAGCAGTGACTACATCCCACACCAACTAGTCTCCTCTCCGCAGGTTTTATGGCTGAGCACCAGGTTTTAGAGCATGGGGTATCCCTTCGGTCAATTCAGGTCAGCTGTCCTGGCTGCCTTTCTTCCCAGTTTGTGCACATCCCCAGCTCCCTGCGGGGGCAGAGTGGGAAAAAGACAAGTTTTGATGCCATGCAAGTACTGCTCAGCAACAGCTAAAATGTTGGTGTGTTAGTCGTACTTTTTAGTCACAAATCCAAAACACAGCACCATATGGGCTGCTGTGAGGAAACCTAGCTCCATCCCAGACAGCCCCCGCACACTAGGCTATTGAAAAAGAAGTCATGTGTGTGCAATAAATTTATGTGTGCAATAAATTACCGTTAACAAAGAGAGACAATAGTCTGAAATGTCTTCACTCTTTCCCAAGATAACAGGCCACCTATCTAGTCATCACCTGCACTAGATCTCAAAGTAGTTTTTTTCTGTAATGATACCAGCACCCACCTAAACTGTTGATCCTCTCTTAATTTTCCACCACATTTCCCTTGAACTTTCATTGTCTTTTGAGTAACCTGAAAAGCTCTTCGTCCTTGTTTCAGTGGATATCTCAGTCCCACTATTACAATGATGCTAGAATAGATTGAATGTTAAGAAGAATGGACAGCAAGCCAAACTACTTCAGTAGAATTACTCTCACTCTAATGCACTTCTGTCAGTCAGACATGACCCTGGCCTTACATCATTAGTTTTTCTGGAATTTTATAATATAAGCAATTTCTCACTGGTAATCAGGAATCCAATTTATTTTTAAGAAAAGGGAGAATAAATATACTACTTCTGGCAACAAATACATGAGAGCAACACTTAGTTTCTGATAGTTTCACCATAGATCTTAAAATCATATCCCAGTTTAGAGAATGAAACTTTAAATATTTTGACCATATTACAGATATTCATTAGCTTCTACATACAGTGGTTTGGGACATTGGTGGTCCAACAATGTCCCCAACTTGTCAAAATAATTTATCTGGATGATCCCATTGCCAATTCCTGGACTTTTTAGGTTAAGGACTTCCTGAATATGGTAATGCACTTCTCTCCTATCTTGTAGTGTGGATATTGTCAAGCTTGATGCATTATAAGAGAAGCACTGAAAATTTGACTTACCTCTCCAGAGTATTAGTTTGTCTTCAGATAAATAGGAAACTAAATTCCATAGAGATGTCAGGTTGTTAAATTCTACCACTAAAGTAACTGGATATTTCCTGAATCCATTTAAGTTTGAATATGATTCAATAATTCTTTTCCCAAGTCCTTCAATTTGCCATTTCTTTAGTTTTGTGGGAGTTTGAGGAGAAAAAACAAACTCTGTGCTTGCAGTTCCATTAACCTTTTCTGTATATTCCTTCAAAAGGAGTGCCCTTTGTGAATTCACCAAAGGCTTCATGACCTCAGGGAAGGATGGATAGTACCTTTTTTATAGAAGTCTAGAGAATTCATTAGTCAATGCCATTTTCATAAAGTCTAACTCAAATGTTCCTTTTCACAACATCAAGAATTCAGAAAACTGCCAAGCAGCAGAAGGCTTCTGAAAGTGTATGTTCTCAAGGGCAAGAGACAACCTCAGGGAGCAGTCTTGGCATAATTCTTTGTGCCAAGAACTCCAAAGTTCACACATTCAATAGCAATGGAAAGCAATGAGGCTTGAGCCAAGGAATTGCTTGTTTGAAAATGGAAGTTGACCTCTGGACAGTCACCACCATCTTCACAAAATTTAATATGACATTCCAGGAAAGGGTGTTTATTAGTGCTTAGTGCTTCCCATACCTAGACCATGTGTCTGATGACAGTGACTTTTGTTTGACTGTAGGATTGTTTCTATTACCCTAATTCAAGCCTCTACAAGGTAACAGACACAGTTTTCTTAACAGTTCCACATATTATTGCTGTTATAATTTAATTTGTACAATGCAGCTACAGTCCAACCAATGGTGCTCTGGACATGTAACCAAGTTCTGAAAATCTCATTTAAAAGCTTGGTGTTTAGATCATTTGCAAGACTAAAGTGATTCTTTTGATTTATATATTGGTGAAGATACATGTTTGAATCATTTGAGTAAGATTATTGAATAATGAAGTAGTCTAGTGTACCTTCTAACACTCCTGTTGACTGCTATAGGATTTTTATGTCCATAAAAAATTTGTCTTGGGAATCCTCATGGAAAGAACTTTTTCTTGCTTTTTCTTTAGGGACGTGGTTTCATCAGAGTTTTTACAATATGTAAGGAATGTAGACTTAGAAGGGAGTGATGGATTTTCGGTGCAATTTTCCAAGGAGAATAGTTCCCAGGATATTTTATTGCAAAGTTCACAGTAAATAACTTTTTTCCAAAGTCACAGTTGCTGGAATGGAGACTTACAGGACTGCATAAGAATCTCAGTTTTCCTTTTAAATAAGTGGCTTCCTGGACATCATGATTACTGAAAAAAATGTGAAACTGGAACCATTTTACTTCTCAAGATTTACAGAAACAGAAGAAAATACAAATAATAAGGCATTCATTTGTTTAAATCTTCAGATGTTTAATCCTCCCTATTACTTTTTTCAAGAGTGACTTTTTTTTAACTTGCACAATTAGTAACACTTATTTTCAAAATGAGAGTTTTGAATATCAGAAGTTATTTAGGCACCACATTTATATACATTCAGTCTCAGTTGGGATTTTTGGTATCTGGGTTACCTTGGCAAAATTCCTCTTTTTACAATTAATTTACATGGAAGATTTCAGACTAGTCTGAAAGCACTGAAACCTTAGGAGACTCCTGTGCTGTTTTGTCACTTTATCCATTTTTAGCTCCTGAATCCTCCATCCAAGTACTTACCTATGGGAAGAATCACAGACCAAAGGGTCATTGTACTCCGAGAAAATCGACACCCTTTGATCATTTGACAGTTGTTTTTCTCAGGCAGTGCAGGCCATCCTCCCCCTCTCCTACATTCCTCCTCACACACATGCAGCTTATTCCAAGCAGATGTTAGCTAGTGCATCTGCCACTTTGATTCTCAAATGACTTTTAGAACCATATCTGCTCTCTACAAGCTAGCCACCTTTGAGGCTTCCTTCATGTTCATTTCTTCCTACTGTATGTTCTCATCCTTGTCCACTTCCTATATCCCACACGTCTCCATCTCTTCCTTTTGCTTTCCTTCATCTTCCTGTCCTCTATATCTCTTCTAAACTGCTGTCTTTTTTTCCCACTCCCTATTTATTCTCATTTAAGAAAACACTGAGCAAGAAGGCAGCTTAACATTTGGTAATTGTAGATAAGAACAGAGAGATTAAGTGATTTGCCCAAGGCCACACAGAAATTCTGTGGCAGAAAGGTGAATTGATTTCAGGTCTCTATGACTCAACAGACTCATAAAAGAAGTCTTATTTGAAGGATATATTTTAAACATCAAATCAAAGTTTGAGTCCAAATGAAAACAGCTCCAATTACAGGGCTGCTTTTATCTGCAGTTCCATCTTAGCACTCTTAGGCACATGGGCTGTGTCTAGACTTCCCAGGTGGGGCATGCCGCGGTGCCTGTCTGACTCACACGCCTGGCTTTTCTTTCCTTGGTCTCATTTGCACCAGGGCTGAGGCACACACCGAGCCCCCTGAGCTGAGGGCTGCAGTG
Organism: Pomatostomus ruficeps; assembly: GCA_013400735.1. Taxonomy (NCBI): domain Eukaryota; kingdom Metazoa; phylum Chordata; class Aves; order Passeriformes; family Timaliidae; genus Pomatostomus; species Pomatostomus ruficeps. The sequence continues at coordinate 5,607 of VYZT01006032.1, forward strand.
TAGATGTACACATATAGGGTGAGTGTCAAACTCATGCTGTCCAAGAACTGCCCCTGAAAAGTACAAGGTTCTCAAGGATTTGGCCCCTGTCAATCTCATAAATGACACACAACATCTTTTTTTTTTAAAACAAAGAAATTATTTTTGAAATATAATCTTTCATTGGTGTTAGAAACAAACCACCAGTTTACTCAAGACCTTATTTGTATGGCTTCTAGGTAGGGAGTAGGTGTTTTCTTGTATCAAATTTCTTAATGGAGTGATAAACAAAGTTGTTTACTTATACCCTTCAAACCAGAGTATAATGTTGCTTTCTGCTCTACTCCAAGCCATAATGTCATTATCCTTGGCACAGAGCTACTAGATAATTTTTTCAGCCTGTCTGCAGAAATTAGCTCTGCAATAGCGTTGAATTCTAGGGCCTAAGCCAGTGCTTTGGCCTGCCACAGGGTAACTCTGTTTTGCAGCCACCGGAGAAAGTTCTCTTAGAAAAACAACAACACAAGTTTATGATTCACTCTCAGACTTTGTTCGCCTAAATGACTTGTTTATGCACTATGGAGGGGAAACAAGAGATTCCAGAAACTCGCACACACAGCATGTCCTTGTTTATGCCTTTTAATTATATAATAAATGCACACATAAATATGTAAGGGAAGGGCCAGATGATCTTTCAGTGAGGCTTTTCAAGTTAACTGTCTTTTACACTGAAGAAGCATAGTCTGCTATAAATGAAGATTTAGTATCTGAATTTAGTTTTAAGCTGTGCAACAGAGGGAAATTGTGCAGTTTTTTGAGTTTTGTTTTTATTTTTAAATCCTGAAACCTGATTTGAACTGAAAGCACGACTACAAATGTGAGTTGTTCAGAGGAAAGAATAAGAAAGGTTAGGAATTCAGGACATTATTTTTTCCTCAGAGATGTCTAGTTCCATGAAACTGTACAGCTTACCAATGTTCAAAAAAATAGTTTAAACATCTATCTCCAAACTCTTACCTACTATGTAAAGAAAACCTCAGGTTTGCATCAAGGTGTCCTATAAATCTGTATACCCTTTTTTAATTCAGAGGAGTCTTTTGTTGCATTCATGCTCCCTCTGTCATGTCTGTGTTCTCTTCCCTGCCATATGAAGTTTTAATGAGCAATATCCACTCACTCAAAGAGACTGGGTACAGGAAAAGATAATTGACAATGTAGAGAATACTGAAATCCAGACTAGGAAATCAGAAACTTTGAGCCCTGCCAAATTGCAAATTCATTATGAAACTTCCAGTGAAATCAAAGGAATTTTGATGGGAAAAAGAACAATAGACCTTTCATGGTGAAGTTTCAGCTAGAGATGGGTAAAGTTCACATGGTTGTTTATATTATGGTAGCACCCAAAAGTTCCAAATCACAAAGGAAATTGTATCCTATCCTCAAGCACTGATAATCTGAGATGAAGTAAAGTCTTGTAACATGCTGTCAAGGATGCATTAAGAGCTCTTCAGGGACTTTGACAGAAATAAAATACAAGAGAAAAAGATGTTATTGAAGATCGGTATAAAGGAATAGTAGAAGTACAAATACACACTTTTCTTGGAAGCCTTTACGGAAGCCGAGGGGACAACCAGTGGCAGGAAATATAAGAGGCAAGGAAAAGAGTTCAGGTAGAACCTTGAATAGACAGAGGAACACATCACTCCATTAATGGAGCAAGTAACAGCTAGTTTCATCCCTTATCACAAAAAAAAAAAAAAAAAGGGAGATAGTAAAAAAGTAATAAAAATACTGAATTTTAATGAAGGGGTAGAAGCAGAGGCTGGAACAGAGAAATAACAGGTTACCAAATATACTGGATGCACTCTTTGTTGACAAACCCTAATGTAATGCACTCAAGAATACAGAAGAAACAAGGCAAAGTAACTTCTGATCTGTTAGAAAAGTTCTGAGGAACTCATAAGAGACAGAAAACACTCCAAAGAAGGGAAGAAAGGGAAGAAAAGAATGCACTGCTGAGGAGAAGTGAAAGGAATTTTGAGAGAAATAGGTCAGTTACATTGCTTTAATATGTCTGACATATCAAAATACATTATTGAGCAGCCTATTTGTACAGATTGAAAAAGAATCAAGTTATAATCCATTATCAATTTGTCAGTAATGAACTAGTATAATTTTCTTAACCAGGACAACTGGCCTATGGAATGAGGAAATAATTCAGAATTAATTAGAGAAGGCATTATATGTGATTTATCTTGTCTTGGTCTTCAAACTACTCTACATGGAGAAAACTAGGAAATATATTTTTTATTAAATCTGTGTCATGGGATTTGTGCACACTGCTTGGGAAGAAAACAGACTTTTAGGCAGTTACAAATTGTTTCCCAACTAAACAATTGTCTGGAGGGTATAGAAATAGTGCCCTCCTCTACATGTTCTGATCTTAGTTACATTCAATATTTTTTAAAGTACTGCTTTGGGCAAGTGTCTGAGTGTCTTCTGTTATCATTTTTACTGTCTTAGTAAAGTAGTTCTAATGTATACATTGTCTCACCAGAAAAAAAATAAAAGGTCAGCTGCTTGAAAGGTCTGAAGAACAAGACCACAGACAGGCATAGAGGGTCTTCTTCCAGAGACTTTCAAGGGCAGTTCTTTTACATCACTGGCTAGTGAAAACATAGGCACTAAGGAGAATGACTTTTCTAAGCATCTAAATTGCAGATGTTTAAATCAGGAAAGCTGGATTCAATGCTTTGATAATGAAATTGAATACACTTCTAGATTTCTTAGTTATTCTCAAAAGTGAGAGTTACAAAGCAGTTGGAGGAATACAAACTGAATGATCTAAATTAATTACCAAAATTACTTCAAATTGCTAGATCATATGCAATAAATACAAGTATACAGATTGCTCTGAGGAAACACAACTCGATTCTACAAATAAAAAATAAGAAATATGTTTAATTGCCATGATGCAAATAGAAAAAAAAAGTGAATCATAAATTGAATTTATTATTCCTGCAGAAAAAGACAGCCTTTATTTTGATTTTAATGACTATAAGCATTTAATAACTACTTAGACAAACATCTTTCAGGGAGTGTTTGGATATTTGTTGCTCCATAGGGGGATGCTAAAAGACTTGTTGAGATCATTTTGTCTGCTTTACTCCTTTGATACAGTAAATACACTAGGAGAAATAGAGGATATTAATCAAAATCGTTATTATTCACATTTGATAGATGGAAAATGAAGCCATATAAATGGAAAATAACCTACATGTGGCAAAGTAGAAAGTCCATGGCAATGAACCAGGGATGGGATGCAAATCTGTTAAGTCATAGTCTGGAATTTAACCACAAAACCATCTTTTCTCTGGCCTTTGTATTCAATTTAGACTTATTCAAATGTCTGGGTATTTATCCAAAGCCTATCAGGAGTGACCTTCCCCTTCAGATTACATCCCTCTGCACAACTGGCCTGGCTCCCCCTCCTGAGGGAAGACCTAGCAAGTCCTGTCTCCTCTCTCCCATCATCTACCATCTCATTTTTCATACTGGGTGAAGACTCTCACTGCCCTGCCAGGCCTGTCTGTCTTACAGGTTCCTGCAAGATAATGGAGAAATCACTTTGTGTTTTGGAGCCCCGAGGTGTATCTCGGGTTAGTCGGAAGGGTTGAGGGCAGCTCGGGGCACTGGCACAGGCAGGCAGAGCCCCTGGTGTTCAGAACATGCTGTGCTTGTGTTACAAGAAGGCTCTGTGAGATTTAAAATCCATGTCTGTCAGAAACTTCCCATTCAGACAAAAGCTAACCCAGTTATGTAAGAAGGTGTTAAATGTACACGGAAAAATGATGCTTTTCCAAGAAGCTAGGCAGTGATTACATTTTCTAAATCTGCAGTCATTTTCCAGTAACAAATAAATAATCAAAGACAGCACATTCTGTGAAAAAATAATAATGTTGAACTAAAGGAAGCAATTGCCATTTCAAATCAATAAAATGTAGTTCCTTGTATTTTCATGTTAAATAAAAACAAACACTTGTCCAAGGAAAGCAACAGCTAAGCTGTTTGTTTTTATATTCACTTGGATCCTCAGATCTCTTCCAGGCAGACTTGTGGATAAACAGGTTTGTTTACAAAAAATCTGCTCATTACTGCATCAGCTCTATCTATGGCATCTTGGTTTCAGATGAAGCTGCTCTGAAGACATTTGTTTGCTTAAAATTAGGGGGTGCACAGCCTAACAGATAAAAGAGGGGGGCTAGAGTGTCACAAGTGGGATTCTTGAGTAATTCTTTCAAAGCTGTAGGCTCAACTTGAAGCAATTCAGCTTTAAAACCAACCCAACAAAAAAGTCAATAAACATTAAATATGTAAACCCTTTTTGTCTTTCTATTTCCTGTTGCGTTTGACTCTATTCCAAATGAAGGTTGCTAACATTGTTTACACAGGGTTCCTGAGAACTGGTGAAGACTACCTCTAAATAACACTCTACCTCCCACCTGTTTTCAAAAAATTCATCTGTTCCAGGGCACACAATTCCTCTCTAATGCTGGCTTTCCTCTGTCTCACCTTTGTGTGAGACAGTGCTTAATTTAACTATTTTAATTAGTTTCTAGGACTGCATCCATCTCTGAGAACATGCTGCCCCGATGCTTCCAGGTAAATACTAAAACGTGTTTTGAATAATGATTCTGTATTTTTATTTCTGTCATCTCAATAAGGAAGTTAATTGGGCGGGAGGGGAGAGACTTGGCAGACAATAGTACACAGCCATCTTCACCTAACTGACAACTGTGTTAATAGGCTTTTTAAAAAATGTGTTACACATCACCAACTTGACATAGAACAGCTGTGTCCAGACAGAGAACACTAAAAAATACCACCTGGTAAATGATATATTCTTTATGGGTAACAACTAGTCTTTGGAAGACCAGAGATGTCACTTTTTCTGCTTTGTTGAAGATTGATGGCCACCTATTGAATGAGAATATACTTTTAAATTGAAAAGCATCTTATTCAACTAATGAATACCTTTATCCTCATGTACAGCGCAGGCAGAATTAAAAGTCAGAGGGTGTTCTTCAATTACTGCAGTTCTTTGCACTACCAGTATAGTTTGGGGGGATTGTTTTGGGGTGTTTTTCTTCAGTGGGCTTCTTTTTGCCCCATCTGATAAGTCAACATTTCCTTTTTGCAAGTGGACTAATGCAAATTATACTTTCTCCATGGGGTATTGGTCATCAGTCATAGTGACAAGGGACAAAATGGTCAAAATATTGCTGAAAAGGAATGTGAAGCTGATCTGAAACACAAAGGGTCTGATGATTTCCAATGAATGTCCTCTCTTCGTGACAGGATGCATACAGATTTTAATTCAGGACAACTTGCTTTTGTAGACTGCAGTGAACAACCTCGATGCAAAAAGAGATTAAGCTGAAGCCCCATTTTATGAAACCAGCAGTCATGTGCTGACACTGAGCAGCAGCTAATCACAACCAAATGTCCTTTGGTTGTGCAGCCTACACAAAATTCTCTTTTCTTATGCATAATATGGATCCTGTTATTATTTCCCTCTTTCCTCTTGCATTCATATTTCCCCAGACTAGGGCAGCACTATTATTATTTCCCCCTTTTGCCATTGTCTATACAGTTTCCATTGTACTGACTGTCTGGAGTGTCTTTCTTCTTACCTTCCTTCAACATGGGCTGAAAAGCAGCATAGTGCTTGGGCTTTCTTTTCACTATTCATTTGTGAATTTGCATGCTTTGTAGTGCAAACTCTAATTGGAAAGCACTGTCCTTTTTTTAAATGGCAAGTGTGAAAGAATGCATTTTCAATGCACTAGTTCCCCCCTTTTTTGGACCATGAGTGTTTTTCTAGCGACAGCACATGGTCCATTAAGCGGCACATAAATGTTCTCCTATTTACTTCTCATTCTCAGAATGGAGCAAGGAAATAGCACTCAGAAGAATAATTTTTCTCCTTAGAACACCAAGATTTGCCAATTTCCCTAGGGCTACTTTTTTCTCTTGGGAATAAATATATTGCATGTTATAGAGTCCAGATTCTTAATAACTATAATTAACAATTATTTTAATTAATTTTCAAGTAAAATCATATTTATAAATATCCAGCTTGTATAAGACAAGGCTGATGCTGGACTTACATTAGAGTCATACTATTAGCTAGTATAACATCACAATGAAGTCATCACAGACCTTGAGAGTATATTTCTATGTTTGCAAATGAGAGAGCATAAAAACGGAACTCTTTTAAAATTTAAGTTTGCAAAAACACCTATTCCAGCACTTATTCTGACTGCATTTTTTAGTAAAATATCATGGCCTTTTCATAGGATGCACTGTATTTTGTGGTCTACATTAAAAGCGCCTTTTTGTCTGTCTGCTGATTAAGAGAACTTAGTGTATACAGGCTCCAGGTAGCAAATACAGCCTTGCTTTTCAAGGCAATCAGGTTGATTTTAGATCTAACAAAGACCAATCCAAGAGTGACTAGGCCTCATAACTTACCTGTGTTATACTGGAAAATAGTAAAAATAGTGTGGGAAATGTGGTTTTATGTGGAAAAGTGGGAATACCCATAGATAATGGGATAATTCTCTACCTGGAGGCAAAAAAACTTTCTTTTGCTATAAATTAAGAACAAACAAAGCAAAACTTTTTTTCTAACCACATGTTGATGAGGTTAAGTACAATGACCACCTTTACTGTGCCAGGCATAATCAAGTTCTCATTATAAATTAGTAAGTTCTAAAGGAACTTTTGAATCTTTGAATCAAAGTATTAGGAATCTTTTTAAAGTATATAGGGGGATCTAGGGGAAACCACCTGGAGACATGAGCCAGTCTGGAAAATTTTGTTGCCAGATATGGAGATACATGCACAGAATCTCACTTGTGCCAGGGTAGACACTGGTGTGTCTGGGTGCTATGGGTTTGGAGAAGGTACAAAAGCAGGGTCTTCTTGATGAATACAACAGAGGTCTTCACTCCTGTGTTTGCTCCCCAGTAGCATGAGCCATGGTCACACCAGATTCTGGCACCATCTCAGTTTCCAGAAGCCAGGCAAAAGAGGGAAAGAAATGGCGTACTGAGGGATAAGGAAACTCATTAAATAGTTGAATCAATGGCGCTGAGTTGCTCAGTTCTGAGCTGCACAGAGCTCATTACAGGAGGCTGAGGGTTTAATTTTAGAGGTGGGCAGGTACACAGCAAGCTGGTGACCCAAGGCCAAGTATCTGGTTGTGGGTGAGAGAGCGTAAGGAGAGATCATGATCCAAGCCTTGGTGGCAGCCTAGGCGTGGACACAACCTGTGCAAAGAGATGAGGTTGCCACAGTGATCAGGTACCCTGCCCCAGACACTACTCGAGGCAGCAGCACATTCTCCAGCAGCCATTCCCAACAACAGCCCCCGCCCCACTGCCACTGCTCCTGACCCTGCTGGAATGCAGTCATGAGGCTTGCCCAGACCATGACTGGTAGGGTTGTATCACACAATACTAGGAAATTTATTAATGATTATCTGTGATGTCTACTCTAGTCCACCAATACACATATGTATAATAGTTATTTCCTTTTCAAAAATCAAAAAAATTAATTTTTTTTTTTTTTTTGATTCTTGAACCTCACTCAGCACAGGTCACTGAAGGTGGTTCCAAGTGGCATTGCTGCAGCTGTCTCCTACCACTTACCGTGGTTCATTTTCCAGCTCAGCTCTGCTCCCTAGAGAAAAGACTGGATGCAGTGTGGGTTGCCCATCAGCCATGGGCCACACCTCTGGCCACAGCCACTTCTCACCTATCTGTACTCACCAGGCGTACTCGGAAGCAAAGATCGTTCTTTCTGTGCAAACAAACCTGCAGGAGTAAACACCATATCCTTGGCTCATCATGCTTGTGAGTCACTCTTTGTTGATGGGTGGTGGTTTCATGTGTGGGATTGTAGCAAGGAAACTGCTTTTATTCCATGAAAAGAAAATAACTACCATACTTAGCATTCTCAAAGCTCTGTACAAGCTAATCCTTGCAACATTCCCATGAGGTAGGCACATGTAATTAAACCGTATTTCAAAGTATGTGGAAGCCAGGACATAAATGGGTAAATCATTTGCTCAGGACCTAAAGGGGAGGAAAGATCTGAATCCAGAAGTATCTTATGTTAGACAAATTGGTAATGGACTAGACAAACTTCGTCTTGAGGGCTTTCTCAATCGCACAGTTACAAAAAGTAGGACAGCTAAAACAGTAAGAGTAGTAAAGGCTGTGGATCCAACTGAAGTTTGAAAAACAATGCCTGCCCTCACATTAGGGGATGTTTGCATCCAGAGCACAGAACACAGTATAGGGCTCAGCTTTATGTCTTGCTCTGATTTTATGATAAGATGCTTTTAAAATTTACAGAGAACCAAATGTAAGGAAACTTCATCAAACCGTTTACAGTTTTTTTCTTTCTGCTCTCACTTCATTTGTCACACTGGTTCTCACCCACCACCATCGTCCTTCACTTTTTGTCTCAGATCTCCTTCCCTGTTATTTCCTCCACTGTTAAAAACTTCTTTCAGCTACTTAACCTTTTCCCTTCCCTAAAAAAAACTCCTTTCTCAACATCATCCACCTACTTTAAGACACATAACCACATGTGCCTATTTGCTCCCCTCACCATGTTCCCACTAGGGAAACATCCAGCTTCTCCACTGCCTGAGGCATCACACATCTCTCCCAGCCTTGCTGTTACTCTGCGAGCACCTGACAGTACACAAGAATTTATCTGCCTGCTTCTCAGGGTATCTTTCCACTCGTATTCCTACAAATAAGGTCAAATTGTCTAGGGAAAGAAAGGGAAGGGGACTGACAGTTTTGTCTGAAACTGTTACAAGAGGAAGTTGGGAAATGCAAAGCAGACTATACTACACCCTAGGACAAACTGGTGCGGCTTTACTTTTGCCAGGGAAAAGGCAAGTGAAGTTGACAAAAAGAAACACTTTGTTATCCTGACCCACTTTAAATTAAAACTGATTATACCTGGTTTTGCAGCATGATTCTGTATAAGGATGTCATTCCATTTGAGAACCAGAGGAGATTGTTTTGTCCTTACAACTATTTGTGTAATTTTGTTTATATATTTAATGCCAAAGCAGATTCATTTAAATTTAGTATATGCTTGCACAGTAATCTTGAGAAATTGTAATACATAGGAAGCATAAGGAAACACCAAACAAATGTTAAAAGCCATGTTAAGATTACACAGAATTTCACGGAATGTTTTGGAGTTTCTCCCATTTGTTATTCACTTAAGAATGACCACTTCATTTTTAGAGGGCCAAAATATGTGATATATTAGTTGTCTTTACAAAAAGCATATACACATGTGCTTGCATATGTGATTGTGCATCTGCATCTACATGTGTGTTTTTCTGCATAGGGAGATAGATAGGCATGACATTTGTGTAAATCATCCTGTTTTCAAAGTCTTCATTGTTAGTATTGAATAATTCATTCTAGAAACCTTTCCTTCACAAAGAGTGAAGTAATTTATCTTTCAGTAAAGCTTTTTCAGCTTTCTCATTTAATTATGAAATTGAAACATCTCTCTTTCCAGATATTATCCTGGCAAGAAATATCTGTTCACTAGTTCCCAGGCAGGCACCCTAAGCCTGCATCAACAAATGGGTTTGGAAGGAATGATTGCTAGGGAAAGGTCGATGTATCTTTGACAGCGGGTTTATACCTAGAGGAGTGTGTTAGCCTCTGAATGACGTACCTTATTGCCAAAGCAGCAGTTTTAACTGGCACTAAATTTAATTTTCTTGAAACATTGTTAAGAAAAAACAAGATTCTGAGCTCTGTCATAATTTATACTTTTTCAAGGAAACAGTTCTAATGATCTTCACTTTCATTCTTTTCCATGTTTTCTCTCTGTTCCAGTAATCTCCTCATTAATGGTTTCTTTGGCCTAGGTTTGCAAGGCCTTTGTAAATGGAAAACCAAACAGGGTGAAGAAAATACTTCCAAGAAGTTATGATTCAGAAGAAACTAACTTCACAACTCCCTCTGTGAATTCTTTCTCATGAAAGAAAAAAAATGACATTCCAAATGTGAAAATCTCAAACTTCAGATATATGTATCTGAACCTAAATTATGGACAACTGCTCCAGGAAGAGATCTATGTGGGGCTATGAATAGGTCACTGAAGAAAGTTAGAGAGAGAAGATGGTTAGACACACACAGGCCACATAACTGCTACCACAGTCAGTGGTCTGAGTACAACCCACTGGTGCTCCAGTAACCTGAGGAACAACAGCAGCTTCCCTTTGAAGGAACCAGCATGGAGAGATAAAGAAAGGAGAAGGGGAGGGCAGGGGGCACGGAGGGGTTGGGAATGCCACAGTGATAAGCAGACAGATCAGGAAACTATGGTGATGAACCAGCTGTGAGAGAGTGGAGGAGAGCTGGGACTAAGTGAGACTGCTTTTATTTAAGTAAATAAAACTCAGAAAAGTTAAAAAAAATAAAAACAAGTGACTGGCCAAGTTTCAAGGCATTATTTTAAGCCCACTATCAGATGTAGGTTATTCAAATAGTTCAAAGTTCCTTGCTCTGCCTCCCAGGTCACTCCCTGAAACTGCAGGCTGCTCTGTCCAGAAGGCTGCTTTTTATTGCCCAGATATCAAATTTGTAGTAAACAGAAAAACCTTTTGCATAGTAAGGGCTGTTTAATCGCATCATATCAGTAACAGATAAGCACCTACACAGATATTACCATGCTCACAACACTGTGGAAGCGTTAACTAATTGTGTTAAGTATTATTACCTCCATTTTGCACATGAGGGCGTTGGGCAGAGACAGGAAATACCACACCCAAGATCACAAAGTTCGAAGGGTTCAAAAGCCTTTTGACCATACTACCTTTGCATTTTACAGATCTGTTTACTAAAAATGCGGAACATTTTTATTTACGAAAGATGAGGATTAATAATTTACCAGGGCTATTAGGGCCTTTGTACCTGGTGTAGAGTAGCATGCATTGCAAGTATTTGAACGTTTTACAGAGAATTGACAAAGCTGTAATTGGCACGTGATGCCTCAGGCCATGACGGGGCCATGCCCGACCCCCAAGGACACAGACATTGGGGATACCTGCAGGGGGATGTTAAAGCAGACAGAAAACTTGAGTTAAAGTGTGGTTCCTGTCCCAGGTGGCAATGGGGATTGCAGACTATGTCACTCGGTGACCTGTACTATGGGAGGTTCAGCTGGGCCTGTCTGCTGGGTAAAGAGGATTATGAGTTTAAACATGCAGCACCCTTTTGCTTTCTTCTTCCACCTTTTTACTGAAATGCATGCAGAAGACAGGAAAAGCATCTATTTCCTGTTATCTGTATTAAAAGTGCACTCGCACTGTGCATCAGCTATATCGAAACAAACTGCTTTATCTCATTACCACATGCTTCTCCATCAATAAATTGCATCTTGGATCAAAAGAACAGGGTTGTCTTCTGTTTTCTAATTCATTTAGTTTGCTCAGGCATTTGCTTTCCTGAAGTCTTAAAGAACTTCAATAGTGCAAATGACTTGTGTATTATTCACTCTTTAAGAGGCCAATAGATTCTAGTCAAACAAGGACTTCTGATGTATATATATGGCATGTGTATATGTGCAACAAATGACTCTGCAAAGGACATTTTTATTATGGAAAGTAAAACTCTAGCTTTTTTCTTCATTACATCCTTTTTTCATCATATTGAAAGCCTGATTTCAATAAATGTTTAGCTACTTCTCTTTGGAAATTCCAGCTTCCTACAGTCTGAGATTTGCCACCTCACCTGAATTCAGGTCCTCCAAATCTAAGTCATTCTTAAGTCCTAGGTGCTTTCTAAAATCAATTGCTTTTAATAGACTTTCTTGAATATTTAAGGCTATGTTATTGCTTTCTAAACCCCAAAGAAAGGATGCTGCCAAAATTTTTATTATATTGCATGTGGGCATTTTCATCAGGCTCATTCTTTCTCTATTCTCTATGCAATTTTTTTCTCTCTTCCTGTTTATTTCTAAGGCTTATAAACATAGAGGTGAATGCTGACCTTTTGTATTCTAGCTGTTAGTAAACTAGCACTGGCAGGTTGCTGAATCTATCTTGTGATGAGTCCGATACCACGATGGTGAGATACTCATTCACATCATTATTTATCATTATTTATGCATCACAAAATGGAGGGAGGTCCTAGTGTGTAGTGTAAGAAAATGTGTGGCAAGCAAAGCAAACATCTTCCAAGCTCCAAAGTGTCACAGCTGTGCCTTTGAAGATGCACATGAGACTGTACCTAACCTTTAGTAATGCTCCTTCTGCAGCAGCACTTGTCTGACAGGTCTCCATATTTCATTGTACACAGTAAACAGTGAGTTTGTGACTACACCTACACACATGTTGTGAGCTGTTGTGGGATTCTGGAGCTCTGAGCAGACCAGCCTCAGATGGAAGTGAAGTTCACACTGTGCTTTGGAAATTATAGGTGCTGGCTAGTACTAAATTTAGGAGACTGGTTCTCATGGGAGGTTTTTGATGTTTATGTGTCTGTGCATCCACACAAAGGCCCTCTCATTATAAAATCAGACTATTACTGGTTACAAACCAGTGATTCACAAGTGGAACTGGATGAATATGAAGTAAATGTTTGGTTTGCAGATTGTGATCAGATGAAAAAAAAAAAAAAGAAAGGAGAACCAAATTGCTACCTGAATATTTAGAAGAAGTTAAATAACATCTACACTAAGAAAATTATGGTGCATGACCACCTCTGATGATAGACTGCCACAGGCACCTGAACTTTTTTGTTTTACAGATTGTTTTAGTGTAAATAATGGAAATGTGTTTATGTTCATTATACTTTTTGCTTATGCTTGATTTTTTTAACCCTAATTCATAGTGGTAGGAAATATGCCTCATAAAAAAGAAATTTAATTAATTTCTCTCTTATAATAAAGTGAATTTTTTTGAAGAATGATATCTTTTCCATCAGATACTCCTAATTATTTTATGTTCTAGACTACAAAAATGATACCCAGCCCCTCTACCAGGTTTCTGCTCTTGATACACAAGTGAATATGAAAACATGTAAATCTCAGATGTTCAGTGTATCTGAGAAGTGAGCAAACTCTCTAATACCCAGACAGAGAAGTCACTCTGGTTTTAATAAGCTATGTACATGATGGAAGGATGTTGTCTGAAAACAATGACATTCTTCAGCCTTGGCAACAGCATATTGATGTCCTGTACCAGTTACATATGCTCGCAGTTGTAAATGACAGTCTCCTCTCGCCCTGGGAGAAAGTGGTCTGGAATCCAGGGGATTTACATGCAAAAGGAAAATTATGTTAGCTTTTAGTTTTTCCACCCACATATGTAGATATTTTAGTGGACTTGCATTGATCTTTGTGCAAATGTTTGCCTTCCACAAGCAGCTGAAGTACCGAGTAATCTTTGCTCAAGAATCTGATCTGATCATAATAAAAAGAAATGCTGTTACAGAAGAGCATTAATGCAGCTATATCAAAATATAAAAATTAATGGATCAGTGTCAAAAGATTTGGCTCCCAATTTTGACTTTTCAATTCAAGCAGATCTGATAAAAGTTAATTTTAGGCCTTTTTTAAAAAAAGAGTATTTTCTTGAAATATTTGAACTGCTTGAACATACTATAATTTCTGTTCTACATCTCAGCAAACAATCTAATTTTTAGCAAAAATTATTTCTTGTTCTCAAGTAAGGTGGCTCAGGAGAGTATGTGAAAACAGAAATTAACTGAGATTTAGGTGACTCTGGTGAATACAGGTGTCCTTGCACATGAACATAAAAACATGAAGAAAGACTATGCACTATGCATAAACCCTATTATGAGTCTCTATGAATGGTGTATATGCTGCAATTACTGCTAGATTTTTTCACCTGAACTATTAATATAATTTGACTCGCTCCAATTGGTTCATTTTCATACACAGATTATCAATGTCAAATGCCCTTTTCATTTCAGATAGGTTTGACCCAGACAAATCTATCCAAATACAAAATCAGGTTTTCAATACTAGGGCAACCTTTATCAAATCGGCCATTTTTCAGAGAACAACTTCTATCCCAGCACTCACAGAGATTTAAAACAAAAAACAAGAACCCTTCAAGTCTCTTGAATGTATATTTCAAGACTGGGCTGAAGGTTCCCAATCTCTTGTGTAACAGAGGATCTCGAGGAAAAGGCTGGAAACAAATGCAATTAGCATTTACTATTCAGATGAAAGTGTAGCTAAGTGAATGCAGCTTGTGGATGCTGAATTCCTGAGGAACAGAAGAGAGAGCACAGGACTCTGAGGCCAAAGAAGGAAATTAATTCATCTGCTTTATTTGAGGATACTTGTGAATAAGAAAAAAGAAATCCACATAGCAGACTACCATAGTCCAGCAAAACAAGACTTACTAAATATAATGCAAGGTTCCAGATAAATAACAGCCATGAGAAATGAAGGATTACTATAAAATATGCAAGACATTATCCTGCTGTAGGTATCCTCCTGTTCCCACATGTCTGTTGCATACCATAGCTACAAAATATGTCTCTCTATTTCCATGAACCCACTCATAAATGTTTTTGCTTGGCTGATTTTTCAAGTTAATGATAGTCAAGGCACTTGGGAGAAAGATTTATGTCAGTCATGCACAGGTTCAGCAAATTGTCAAAGAGTTCTGCTGTGCAATTAATCATCTTTTCTCCATTACAATTTGTAAGTGCCAGGCATATACACAAAACCATTTTTTAATACAGTTATCATGGGTACATAAGTAGTATATGAATCATCTATTAAAAAAATACAAAGAGTGCTAGCTACCACATGGATTTGTAAATCCTTCTCTGCATAAGACAGCCCCCCTCCCAAAATTGTGGTGGCTGTTGCATTTATCAGTCATCATTTTTATGACACTAGTTTAAGCAGATCTGCATCTCTGTTATATCCGTGCTCTCCAGGCAGCTTCATCTAGAATTATGTACATTAAGTTTTCGGGGTTTTTTAGAGGGAAGCCATTCCTAGTTAAAAGAAAAAAAAACCCAACAAGTAAACAAAACCAAAATCAAACCAAAAAAGGGAATCATCTGGAGTATTTTTTTTTTATAAAAATGAAACTGCAGAAAGAATCTACATAGATTGAAAAATTGATGGTGCCTATTAGGCCATTAACAGCAGCTCCACTTAATCTTCTCCAGGTCACCTAGCCAGCATTCTGTCTTCAGGGTCAAGCAAGGAGATTGTCTTCTCTCTGGGCTAGGGCTACTGCATTGCCAGGAGCAGCCCTGAAAGATTCCTTGATCCAGAAGGAGCTGAGCGTGACCTTTCTTCAATAGTTTCCGTGAGATACTTTGGCAGCTCAAACTTGTTCTTTGAGAACCAAAAGAAGCTTTTCTCTTCTTTTAGGGAGAGGTAGTCTTATGGTTCAAGCTCCAAAAGCAGACTTCTGAGTGATGTAGATTCTTGGGTCAACATAGGCCACCTGCCTGCCTCTGTTCCTCCCTCTTTTAAATATCCTCAATGTCAAGCTCCTTATTGCTCTGCATCAGTATAGGCTCAGAATGCAGTTTCCTATGAAGTATATTAATAAGTAAAACTGCAGACTGGATATCCCAACAGAGAAATTCCAGGGGAAGCAGACTTATTTTCAAAGGTGTTGGTGCTGTGAATGCTCGCATCTTACTCCCTCCCATCAGTTTCCCTCTTGAAGGGATCCTGTGAGAAATATGTTCATTTTAGAAGTCACACTCTCAATAACCTGTAGCAATTGTTATGTGCAGTTTCTTTTTTAGTACTCAAGAAAAAATATCCGGATTATTAGTGTTTATTATGCCAATAGCTTTTGGAAGTCAGTTTTATAATGTGTATACTACAACATTCCACTCAGATCAAAGAAAGCAAACTCCTCTAATTGGGTTTTGAGATCAAATACGCCAAGCTTTACATTCATTGAGCTACATGTGGCTTAAATTACCTATATTGTACAATCCCAGACTGCATATTTTGTGCTGTACAGTAATAGAGAACATGTGGTTTGGAATGTGTCTACCGTATGCGTTAGTGCTCATAGTAACCAGCAGGATCACTGAAATGCACTGTCAAGAGCCTGATAAAAATTGATTGTGACTTCCGGACTCAGACCTGATGTGGACAGACAGCAATTCATTGGAGCCTGTAGGTGCTAAAAGCAATGTTGAGCCTTTTATGTGAGCCTTCAAACACAAGTGGACAAAGAATCGACATAGCACAGGGCAAATTCTTGCTTCTCTCATTAATGTATTAAATTACTCTGAATTACATGAGCAGAACAGGTATCAGAATATGTCCGTGTATGGGTATTTAGATTGCAGAATTCCACACCTCTTTGTTTTAGCCTTTTTTTTTGTAGAAGAAATAGAGTGTTCACACCTAGATATAGGAGAGGTTTTATTAATGCCAATATAATAAATTGACAAGCCCCACCTCTAAAGACTATGAAAATTTTTGTTGATTTTAGTGGATAAATAGAGAGAGAGACCAAAATTATTTTTCTTGTTTTACACCGAATTTTTTAAAACATATTTCAGGACGATACTGATGCCTTAAGATTTAG
>VYZT01006033.1:0-36017 GCA_013400735.1 Pomatostomus ruficeps
AGCACAAAAATCAGATAGGAAAGGGGGAAGGAAAGGCTGGTAAAATTAACACTACCTAAGAACTGGGATTATCCAACATGTCACATTTGACAGTTTCCTTTTCTTTCCCTTTGAAGGGGAGGTTGAGGCAAGGAAGGAAGTTTTATACACAGCGCAAAGACAGATGGGGAAGGGAAATAAAAACCAAATCAAAGGGAAAAAAAATCACAGGGCCTATGGGATGATGACAGAAAAAAACCATACAAAGGGTGTATGGCAGAGACACGAAGGCACCTGGCCCAACCTTCATCGACGGAGGCTCGGCTCGGTGTCACCAGGAGACAGCTCCCGGGGCCTGGGCCCTGATTGATGGCTCTCAGATTGCCAGCTGTGACATAATTCACTGGGCAGCAAGGCCGAGGTCAATACACGTTTAAGTAAAAAGGTTTTTCGTAAGCCTGCGGGGTCAATCGGGAAAAGCTGTCGCTGCTGGAGGGGAGACGGGAGAACGGATGGGCTGCCAGGGGGAGAAGTGACCAAGCGCTCAATTCCCGGTAAGTAACTGAGACCCTTTTATTGCTGAACAGCAGCCCAGCAACGCAGCACAGCCCGGAGTGTGGAGCCAGAATATTCGTCCCTCTGGGAACAAACACTGCCCAAATCTCCCGGCCCTCCCTCCCCACAGCTCATCCCGGAGTGTGGAGCCAAAGGATTCGTCCCTCTGGGAACAAACACTGCCCAAATCTCCCGGCCCTCCCTCCCCACAGCTCATCCCGGAGTGTGGAGCCAAAGGATTCACCCCTCTGGGAACAAGCACTGCCCCTCTGGAAACAAACACTGTCCAAATCTCCTGGCCCTTCCTCCCTACCGCATGTCCTGGAGTGTGGAGCCAAAGGATTTGCCTCTCTGGAAACAAACACTGCCCAAATCTCCCAGTCCTTCCTCCTCACTGCCCTCGAAGCAACGTCCTCCCGAATCCAGCCTGGCCCCAGATTCACTGAGAGAATTGGGATNGAACAAGCACTGCCCCTCTGGAAACAAACACTGTCCAAATCTCCTGGCCCTTCCTCCCTACCGCATGTCCTGGAGTGTGGAGCCAAAGGATTTGCCTCTCTGGAAACAAACACTGCCCAAATCTCCCAGTCCTTCCTCCTCACTGCCCTCGAAGCAACGTCCTCCCGAATCCAGCCTGGCCCCAGATTCACTGAGAGAATTGGGATTGTTCAGCCTGGAGAAGAGAAGGCTCTGCGAGAACTTAGAGCCTCTTCCAGGGGCTAAGGGGGCTCCAGAAGAGCTGGAGAAGGGCTTTGGACATGGAATGGAGTGACCTTATCCTGTTCCATGGGCAGGGACACCTCCCACTGTCCCAGGTGCTCCCAGCCCCATCCAGCCTGGCCTTGGGCACTGCCAGGGATCCAGGGGCAGCCACAGCTGTTCTGGGCACCGTGAGCCAGGGCCTCCCACCCTCCCAAGGAACAATTCCTTCCCCAAATCCCATCTTCCCGTGGGCTGCTCCAGCAGGGCCTGGCAGCTGGAGCCTGGGCTCTGGGTGAGGTTCAGCTGCTGCCTGCACAGCAAACCTGGGGAGCTGCTGGCAGCCAGGGAGGCTGGAAATCTGCTCTGCTCACCAGAAATGCTCCAGGGCCATCCCAGGAACACAGACAGGGCTGCCCAGCCTGGTTTGGCACAAGAAGGCAGCTGAACAGGGGCCACAGCGGGATCCAAACCCGAGCCCGTGGCTGCCACAAAGGAACAGGACACATCCCAACAGAGACACCCCAGGCAGGGCAAACAAACCACGTGGCTTTCCAGGCCAGGCCGTGGCTGTTGGCAGTGCTGCTGTGTCCCAGGAAGGCTCTCAAGTCCAGGTTTCCCCCCTGAGCACAAAAATGCATCGGGACTTTTCAGTTCTCACACCAGGGCTCCCCACAAGCCGGTTGCTGCTTATCCTGTTTCAAATTCACTCTCCCTGCAGCAAACCTCCCTGCACTGGCTTCGTGAATCCATCTTTTTACAGGACAGAACTGACCTTTTTTCCCCATGTTTTGAGGGTTCAGTGTTGTGTGGGTCTTGAATCCATCTTTTTACAGTACTGACCTTTTTTTCCATGCTTTGAGGGTTCAGTGCCGTGTGTAGGAATTTGGGATGTCAAGAGCTTCCTCCAAAATCCCTGCCTGCAGTTGGAGATGCTTCCATTTCTGTTCCAGGTAGCTGGGTCATCTCTGCAACAAATTAATGGGGAAGCAGCACTTTTATAAAACCATTTGGCATATTAAAGAAAAAAATATCACCCATTTCAGACCTGAGCTCTCCTGAGAAACAGGAACGGGTTGTCGGTTCAGCCTCTACTTTGAATAACTGAAATGTAAAGCAGCACATGGGGGGTTGTGAGCATTTGCTTTCGGCGTGGGACTCTGGAATCCAAGCCTTGTAAATCCAGGATTGGAGAGTAGATCCTGCTACCACCAGCTCTGGGCTGGGCACTGGTTTTGCAGGGCATTTAGGCCAGGCTTGAGAACCTGAGCTGCAAGGTGCCCACGGGCTGCAGGAATTCTCCTCATTATTATTGCAGAGGCCGTAAGTGGCACAGGCAGCTCATGTTTGCTCCCGGTCTCTAACTTGCGGGAAAGCTCGTTATCGGCGGGGCACCCTTGAAACAGCAAGCAAGAGCATTAACTTTTAATATTTAATGTATTCTTCAGGCTCTGGGAGAGCAATGTGAGAAATATCCCGTAAAAATCTATTAGTGTTAATAAAATACCACCCAACAGGTTGTCCATTATCAGCAATTAAAGTTTTCAAAGCGGGTCGGATAACTCCCTGCAATGATTTGTGTGGCCTTTACATCCGTTCTTCTCCTCCTTCCATTTTTTTCCTTTTCTTTATTAAACTTTCTCAACTCTTTTTCCCCCCCTCCTGCCCTCCCTCCCACAGCCCAGCCTGAGTCCTAAGCAGTGAATTATGGCACTAATGAGGTGTTTATCCTCTCTGCCCATCAATCACGGGTGTGTGTGAGGGAAAGCGCCAGCCGAGAGTCGGGAAGTGCTGCAGCCTCTGCTGCA
Organism: Pomatostomus ruficeps; assembly: GCA_013400735.1. NCBI lineage: Eukaryota > Metazoa > Chordata > Aves > Passeriformes > Timaliidae > Pomatostomus > Pomatostomus ruficeps. Next base: position 3,042 of record VYZT01006033.1, read on the forward strand.
GCCAGAGGAATATCGGACTCCAGCTGATAAATCCCTGCTCAGGGCAGAGCAAACCTCTCCATCTGATTGTACAGCCAGCACCCAAACGGGGACATCCCTGCAGCTCAGGACTGTCACTCTGTCCTCTCCTTTGTCCTCTTCACCCCTTAACCAGCCCTGGAATGGGACAGCCCAACAATCCAAGCAGCAGCTAACATGGGATGCCATCAAGCAAGGCAGGAGCTGCCCCAATCCTCCTTTTTCCATGTTTTTCTCACTTTTTCCGTACCTGTGAGCCCTCAGAACACACACAGAGGCACCCTGAAGGACCAGCACCAACAATTAGAAATCTGTTAATTTATACTCGTTTCATTTCTTAAAACCAAACCAAACAAAAAAACTCGACTTGGGTTTTTTAACGGCGAGGCTTTGGCTTTCTCCCTGCTAATGAATTCATCTGCAAGGAGAAATCAAAATGAAATCTAAATGAATAAACACCTATGTTTATGAAGACCTCAAAGAGCTTTACACCTACACAAACCCCGTCATTAAATGAGGTCTCTGTGGTCTCCGTTTAGCATAAGCTGAGACTGGGCCAAGTTCAGGTGTGAGGCTCACAAAGAACCCCTCGGGCTGTGTTTACTGCAGCCTCCTCACGGTTCCTGGGAAAAAGACGAAATCTCCTGGCTGGGGACCCCAGCAGCCTGAAAAGCAGTGAGAAGTCTCCTGTGGGATCTTTAAGAGAGGGGTTAGGAGCAAGGAGAAGGAGTTAAAGGGACTCAGCCGTGGCTGGAGAGGCTAAAATCCCAAAAAGCAGCTGTTTCTCTTCCAGTGTGAGAGCAGGAACCTCTCCAGCTCAAGCACCCCCCTCACAGTGTCCAAAGCCTGCCTGAGGGTGGTGGTGGTGGTGGTTTCACCTGACCTCAGCACACACTGGGGCGGGGCAGGCAGCTTTTCCTCATCCTGTCGAACCATTCATATGTAGGGTTTCTATATTATTTTTAAAGAAAATGATGTTTTTACTTGAGTGTGGTTGATCTCTGCGGTGCTTTCAGAGCAGCCATCCCACCTTCCCCTCATTCCCCCCATATTTCTCTCCTCTCCCTCTCACAGGATCCTGCTCTATTTGCTTCTCTCTGCTGGTTCCTGCTCTGCTCCTGGGAATGAAACCCTCCCTGTGTCCTGCGCCCACACGCTCTGGTGCCCACCAAGGACAGGTGTCCCATCACCACAGTGTCCTTGGGACAGTGGCAGCGTCCTCTGGGACAAGCTCATGCCCAGGGCAGAGATTTAGAGATTTTTAACTCTTATCCATCCCTCCTGTGCCCCTCTAGATGTTTATAAGGAAACTACAAGTCCTTGTGCTAAGCCCCATCTAATGACAAAAATCACATTTTTAGTTGTTTTTCAATAATCCCTTCCCAGTCATCCATGGATCCCCTCAGCCTGCTTGATGGCATTTTCCAGTGGAAATAAAAGCCTTTTGTGAGCCCAACTATTGGGGGCTGATGGGGGCACTTCACCTGGCAACACCGCTGAGTGGCACCAAGGACATCACCCTGGGGTCACGCTGCTCCTGGTGCCCCAGCAAATGCATCTGGAGTTTATTGGGGTGCCTCTGCCTCCCCCTCTGCCTGCTGGAGAGAAATCTGGATTCCTTGGTAGGAGGAGGGATGGGAAGGGCAGAGAGGGAGACAAACAGGCACGGGGTTTGTGGGGAGCAGCGGCGAGGGGGGACCTGGCAGCTCTTTGGAAATCTCCATCCTCAGAGGCAGCTGAGTGACCCCGGTGGTGACCTCAGGGGAAAAATAGCGGGAGAGGGAGAAACAGGAGCTGAGAGAAACCCTGAACACAGGGATGAAGGAAAGGACACAGGGAGGGGACAGCAGGCCCACTGCCCTGAGCATCTCTGAGATTCCATTTCTGCTCTCAGCGGTTGTGTTTCTGTTGACGCACCAAAACGAGCGATGGGGTTTTCTCAAGAGAGAAAATGTGGCTTTGAGGGCTCGGTGCAGATCACAGGGTAGGTGTGCTGGGCTGCCTCAGCCCTGAATCACCCCGCTGGTGACACGGCCAGGCCTCCCTGACTCACAGGATTCCTTCCCGTGGAAAGCAGAGCGTGGGAGGGGAGGACACAGAGGGGTGCACGGCGACATCTCACAGCTGGGAGAGAGGAGACAGCCTTGACACGAGAGTTGGGAAACGCTGAATATCCCACAGTTCAGCTGAAGCCCCAGGGAGCTGCTGGGGGAGAACTTCCCGAAGAATTCAAGTGCTTATAGATTTTATCCTGACAGGGACTCCCCATTCACCATGGCCATGAATGAGGCACTCTTCATACACTTCATATATTCTCTTGCTGGAACTGACAACTCAAAATATAATTTTCCACTGAAATATTTTAAATATCTCTTGTCCTCACTTTGTCCTGTGCACAGATTAATAGTTATTGTTAAATTTATACAAAAACCTGAGCAGAGCTTAGCAAATAACTTCCTTCCATCACAGAAACTTCCTCTAAGGAGGAATAGAGTAACACAACTGCTACGGAGGAAAATACAGGTGCTGGCGATGCCCATGAATGTTCTGAGACCATTTTTGCAAGGAAATTAGGAAGCTTGGTGCCCCCAGTACCCCTCTACCCTGCAGCAGGGGGAGCAGAACAGGACGTGCCTCCAGGCACACCCCAGAGCCTGGGAACGAGGGGAGAGCGTGGGCAGCACCGAGCTTTCTGGGTAGGAATTCCATGTTTAGGACAATGCTCGGAGTCAGCTGAAAATCATTAAGTTTGGTCACTTGTGTGCTTTTGAAATCCAGGAGTGACTCATGTGGGGAACACGAAGGCTCCAACACGCACAGGGACCCACACAAACCCAGCTGAGAGAGGTGTGAAACTCAGGGAAATTCCTCCTCGGGGACACCCTGAAATGTGTCACCCGTGGCACCGGCACTGCTGCACCCCACGTCACTCCTCACAGAGCAGCCAGGATGGCAAATGCACCCTCCAGAGTGAGCAGAGGCATTCTGGACAATGCCCAGGATCCATGGGCTGGGCTGCCTCTGGCAAAATCAGAACCACGTCCCAGCCAGAGGCTGCACTGGCCCAGGAGGGGATGAGCTTGGAGCCAGCTCGGGCAAGGGAGGGAGAGCATCGATCCAACCCTGCCAATGCAGCCCCGCTGGATCTCCTCTGCCTGCAGGATTACACAGGGAAATAACAGCCAGACTGGGAGCAGGGAGAGGAGAATGAGGAGGAAATCACGCCCCATAATTTTAAGCCTCTTAAAGGGAGGGATTTGGTCCAAACTAATTGTTTAAGTTCATTCTATATTCAATGAGAAAGAAAATCCTTGCCAGAATGGAATTTCTCTCATCTTAAATTAGGTGTTCCTCCTTGCTGTTCTCCATTAACAAGAAGGGAAATTGAGACAATTAATTTAGTCTGGATACTTTGTTTAAGACTAAAATCAGGGGAGATGAATCCTGCCCTAAATGTCCTACCAGGTGAGTGTGGCAAAGTCCAGCTTCACTCCCTCATGCCCTGACACATCTTTTGCTGTTTTCACCACCTCTTCCCCCACTGATCACCACCCAACTCCTTGAGAAACCCAGGCAGCTCCTGCCACGAGGATGCCAGAAAGTGGCAAATTCTGGCACAAACAAAGGCAGGAATTTGGGGGACACGCTGATGAGGGGTGGTTGGCATCACCCTCAGTTCAAACACCTTGTGCCAGTCACGGGGGGTACAACTCCTCTGGAAACCGCCTGTTTGTCCTGTTTCTGGGCTGGATGAATTCATGGGCCCTGGATTTCTCCCAGATCCCCCATGTTCTCTTCCAGCTTCCTTTCACGAGCAGCCACAAGAGCTGGAGCCCATGAGCTCTTTCTCTCCTTCACCTCCCTTTGCTCCCCCAGCACTCAGAGCCCTGCATGGAGCCGAGCTCAGCCATTCCAGGATGGAAAACCAGCACAGCTGCCAACGCACAGGGCTCCATCAGTCCCCCAGTGCCAGGGAGGTGCAATCCACCTCCTCCGTGCCAGGTTACACCAACTCCACGATCCGTGACAACCCTGGCCTCGCTCAACAGCTCCGAGCAAACTGCACAGGCTTGAGCTGATACAATTAGTCTGCCTCAGCCCTGGAAAAGGACAACCCAGGAAAATACACACTGAATCCTGCCTCTTCCAAATCCTCACGGATTCCTTTTTGTCCTCCTTTCTTCATTTTTATTCCTGTAATTATTTCTCCCTTTTCTTTTTTTCCCCCCTTTTCCCCCATTAACAGGGGGAAAAACCCAAGAGAGAAAACGCAGGCAGCCAAAAGCTCATTAACATACTTGACCTTTCTGAGGAAAATTAATTCCAAATTCGCACATACCGGCTGCGCTGCTTGGTTTTGTCAGAACGGTGGCATCATTAGAGAGGAGACGAGATGGCTCAAGGGGACGGGGTGTCTGCCACCTCAATGGAACTTGCGCCGAGTTACTGAGTGCTGGCACAAATAAAGCAATGACATGGGCCATTCTGTCAGCTTTTCACATGAAATTAATCTTCGTTTCGTTGGCTGTGTAAATTTTTATCACCATGGAGTGGGGGGTGATGAATATACCGAAGCATCCTGACAGCTATGGCCTGAAAACTCGAGATTGTCTCAGCATCTTAACCGCGGTGGTGCCGGAACCATCGCCCTTCCCCGGCGCCGTCCCCGTGCGTGCGCGCGCGCGTGCGGCCGCTCCTGTCGGGATGTGTGAGCCATCCCCTGACGCTCTCGCTCCCCTCCACTGTGCTGCGGCCTGGGAAATGCTTGAGGTTTGGATTTCTGGGCTTGAGGGCAACGGCAAACAAATGACTGCTCCTCTCTTGCTCTCCGAGTGCCAGTCCCAAAGCCAGGTTGGGTCCTGGCGTGCTTTGCCGGGGCTGGCAGGGTTTCCGAACTGAGGAGCAAAAAGAGCAGCTCTGCCTTCTCCTGTGCTCTGGAGCTCGCTGTTGATGCCTCAAGGGCTGGTGAAAATCCGAGGCAGCCCCAGCAGCGCAGGGCAAAGGGAATTCCCTGGGTTTAATGGGATCCCAGGGACACAACTCGGCCCAGGTGGGAACAGCCGAGCAGCACCCCCGGGTCCAACGCGGATCCAATTGGATGGAGCTCAGCAATGAGCAGATCGACCTCAAATCCCCAATCAGAAACTGAACAAATGAGGGAACTGTCCCCCATTCTAATGACCCCCCCAAGGGAGACTCCAGCCCAGCTGAACAAACCTGTTGCAGAGAGGAGGCTCCGGGCAAGGCTGGAGCCTCTGCTTTGGAGACACTCGGGATGTTCCGTCTGCTCCCCTCAGAGAAGCCCCAAGCTGAGCTCAATCTCAGCCCCCAAGGGTTCTCCACATGTAGGGCTGAGGGACAGGGAGTGTTTGTGAAGGAGACAGGGAAAGGGGATAAAAATGGATAAAAAGGGGATAAAAAGAAAAGACAAACAACCATCGGGCTGTTTTTCAGGTGTGTGTCACGTCGCAGCCCAGGTAAGGACATGACATTGTTTGCAGGCAGCGGGGATGTGAGAATAACACCCACCTCGGCCGTGCCACACGCACCTCGCTGCCCCAGACAGCTCCGACACGAACGTGAGCGCTCGCCAGCAGCTGCAGCCGCACGGACGTGTCAGCAGCCTCAGCTCTCCCAGAGCTCCCCTGCCAACAGCAGCCTGACCCGTCCTCACCCTGCGCCAGCATCCACAGCACAAACAGCAACTCGGGAACCTGCAGATGTCCCCGGGGTCACGGTTTGTTCTGTGCTCCGTGTCTGACACAGACGAGAGGCTTAAAATCGAAGTTCCTATAGAGCAGCAAAGCAGATTTCCTGAGGATGCCGTCTCCAAAGCAGTCTGGCTTCTGCTGGCCAGACTCAAACCTGCAGGGGCCGGCTGGGAGGAGTGACCGTGCCCCTGGCCATTGTCACTCGTGTGGCACTTGCTAGTCAAGGGCACCGACTGCTCTTTTCAGAGCGACAGAGAGCTCAGCCAAACCCAGTCACCCCCCTGCGCTCAAACTGTCACTCAGAGACACCGTGCTCGCTGGGAATTGTGTTGCTTACACTTCTGGCTTCAGCAGGAAAATCCGGATTTTCCCCCTGGAAGTAAAACACGTGCCACCTCCCAAATTAGCCACTCTCATTCCAAAATGCACTCGTTTGGCAGTTTGGACAAACTGGACCATGGCAAAGGCCTGTCCTGACACAGGGGCACACAGCTTGCAACCCCATCCATCAACAGGGATAGGATGTTCAGCCTGGAGAGGAGAAGGCTCTGGGAGAGCTCTGAGCCTCTTCCAGGACCTAAAAGGGCTCCAAGAGAGCTGGAGAGGGACTTGGAACAAGGGATGGAGTACCAGGACATGGGAGATTGGTTTTCCACTGCCAGAGGGCAGTGATGGATGGGATATTGGGAAGGGAGTTTGTCCACTCTGTTCAAGTTTTGGGGACAGCTACAGCAGCCTTCTTGATACCACGGCAGGCACAGGGAGACAGAGCCAGGCTCTTCGCCCAGGTGCTGTGGCAGAGGAGTGAAAGACAAATTAAAGGTCAAAAGAGAAGACAAACATTGAAGGAGTGAAGGTCCTGCCTGAACAAAAGGAAAAAAACTGGGTTATCCCATCTCTGACTTGGGAAGTCTTAAACATCTGACTGGATACAGCCCTGAGCAACCTTTCCTGAACTTGGGGTGAGCCTGCCTGGACTGTGGTTGGAGTAAACCTCCAGGCTCCATTTTCTCATCTCTCCCATCAACTTCTGCAGCATCTCAGCAGGGTGTGTGAATGTCCCTGTATCCACACATTCCAGGTGTCCTGGGACACGGCTCCAGCAGGCTGGAGTCTGCTGGGAGCAAGGGTCGCGTGCACCCAGGGAATTTCTGCCTCCACGTTTGTGCAGGAGCACAGCAAAGGGAAGGCGTTTGTGCACCTGGGAGTGTTTGCACCCACATGGCAGCGAAAGGCTGAGCGAGGGAACGTGTGCCTGTGCACAAGGAGCAGCAGGGGCTGTTTCAGCTGTGTGGAGTCCACGGAAGAGATCCCAGGGGAAAGCCGCGCTCACACGAGCGCCCTTCTCCCTCTTGCCAGCCCTTTGTGGCTTGTTGAAGTAATGCAGTTTCTGAGGGGGGAAGTCTTATATCTTGAGACAAACCACATACCTCCAGGGTGTGCATCCAGCCTGGAAGAGAGTGGAAGTGAGACAAGGGAACAGTCCAAGTCTCTCTGAGGTGTCACTGTGCGCACACGGAATGCAATGACTCGGCCCCATCGGAAGCGATGGGGTGAGAAGCGAGAGCGAGCTTCCTTGAGAGGGCTTCAGAAATAGAAATAGGACAATCCAAACGCGCTTCCACTTGAAGGCATTCCCCATGTGCACTCCCAGGGCATCAGGGATCCCCTAATGTGATTGTAGTTGGAAAAGGTGTTCGGACCCACAGAGGAACGGGAGGTGCAGCGGTGAGGTCTGGTGTCAGAATGCACACGTGAAATAACGTTCGGCATCAAGTGCTCTTCACCTAAATATTCACCAAAACAGGTTCTGGTTAATCTCTGCTGCTTTAATGACCCTCTTGCCGATCTGGGTGGGAGCAGGGAAGCAGCACTCCCAAATTCCACAGAGCTGAATCACTGGGTAACCCGGGGGACCCTGGTCATGCTGGAGTGACGGGGAATGGAAACAGATCCTCCAGGAGCAGCGAGGCACCGTGGGAGGAGGGACAGCAGCGTGTCCCGACTGCAGCCTGCAACCTGAGAGGGGAAACCCATCCAGAACCTCCAGCTCCAGACACCGTTTGTCAGAGGAATTTGAATTTCAGCTCTGCCTTGACTGAGGCTGCTCCCGAGTGAGGAGCTTTGCCAGCTGCTCTGGGGGCCCGGCTGAAGTTCACCTGCTGGAGCTCTGGGAGCTGCGTTCCCAGCTCGTTCCATCCCACAGCATCGGAGAGGAGGAATTCGTGAGCAGGTGATCACAATAAATGATTTACCAGGGCACTCAAAGATCAAGGCAGTTGTTTCTAAAAGATCTCGGAGCATCTAAAGCCCAAAGTGTTACGGGGCTTTCAGGTCTGCCCCCAGGCTGTCAGCCTGGCTCCAGCTTCTTGGAATAAGTAATTGCCCCATTCCTCATTAGCCAAAAAGTAGAAAACCGATTCCAAAAGCTCCTTGCACACTCCTCCAAGGACACGGGCATGTGATAAGTATCTGCTCCTCCAGCACACAGAGCCATAAGAAGTATAAAATTTCTAATTCATATTTTAAATGAGATTCCCTTTTGTGTTTCCAGCAGTATAAGAAGAATAAGAAGAAGAAAGGCTTTGAAAAATGCCTTCTCAGTATCAGCTCCAAGTGTCACTCCAGGTTTCAGTAGAAGATCATAAATCCCAGGCCGTGGAGGAGTGGCTGAGGGAGCTGGGAAGGGGCTGGAGAATCCTGAGGGAGCTGGGAAAGGGGCTCAGCCTGGAGCCAAGGAGGCTCAGGGGGCCCTTCTGGCTCTGCACAACTCCTGACAGGAGGGGCAGCCGGGGGGGTCAGGCTCTGCTCCCAGGGAACAGGGACAGGAGGAGAGGGAATGGCCTTGAGTTGTTCCAGAGGAGGTTCAGGTTGGATATTGAGGAAAATTCCTTCCTTGCAAGGGTGGTCAGAGACCGAGCAGGCTGATCGGGGTGGTGGAGGAATCACCATCCCCAGAATTGTTCACAGAACACGTGGATGTGGCACTTGGGGACATGGGTTAGTGGTGGGCCTGTGGTGGTTGGACTCGATGATCTCTGAGGGCTTTTCCAGCCCAGATGATTCTCTGATTCATCCCACGGCTGTTTCTTTGGAAGTGCAGCTGCAACACCAACACCCTCCCATTTCCCCTGCAGAAGGTGACCCTTTGGACTGGGCGGGTGTAACCACGGCCACCACATCCACAGCTGTGAGGTTTGACTCTCCCTCAACCACCGTGAACACTTCCAACACTGCCAGAAGCCCCTCCAAGCTGGAAATGGGCTGTCCTGAGGATGCTGTGAGCAAAGGGGAACAAACTCGGACTGTCAGGGTTTGAAATGCCACTTCTGACATTGAAGCCGTTCCCTGCCGGGGTGGAAAGGGCGGTTCCTGAGCACAGAAAGGTTGGATCTCACTCCTAATCCCACGTGGGCAGTCACTAGAGGGGGCCAGAAAACCACCTGGGAACACCAGGGGCTGGAAAACCAACGTTGAGGAGAAGGAGTTGACTTTTACTCTCTGAGTAGTGCAGTGAGAGGAGTCGGACAGGCCCCAGAGCCTCTGCTTACCACGGGAGCCGTTTACCCCGGGTGTAGCTCCGCTGCGATGAATGGACATCTTCAAGAAGAGCAGCCACCAGTCCCGTGAGCCAATGTGACACAGTTCGGTCTTTAAAAATAGCTCTACCCTTTTGATGACCTTCCACAACCATAAAATTAAGCCTAGAAAGGCCTCCGGGGCGAAATCAAACTGAATTTGTCAGAACGTGTCAGGGAGAACGCAGCGTGTAGCCAACCTAAGTTGGGGACGTTTCCACGCAGGAGAAAGTTGGAGGTCATGGAGGAAGCACGAGGGCGACGGGAGCCGTTTGAAGCCCGTGGTGGTGTGGGATTTACACCGTGCAGGCTTCTCAGGAAACATCTTGGGTTTGTTTCAGGAGCAGTGAGAAGCTCCAGCCTGGCACGGGGTGTTGGCACAGCCGGAGCATGGCGGGTCAGAGCACACAGAGCTGCGGGAGTTACCGAGTGCCCCACGAAGAGTGGCCGTGCCAGGAAAAGGGCTGGGCTTTCAGAAAGGCACTTCAGTGCTGATGGGAAGTGGCCACGGATGAACTGCAGGATCCTGCCAGCATCCAATTACAGCGAGAGCATCTCCCGTGAACCCTGCCGGGCCCTGGCAGCGCTGCCTCCTGCCCCGCGCCGGGGAGCGGCTCTGAGCTCCTGATTGTCACTCCTGAGGGCACAGCCACGGGTGACCCCTGAACTCAGCTCTCCTGGCGAGGTGATGCCAAACCAGCAATCCCCTCAGGTGATTTCCTGTTCTGACCAACGGCACAGACCCCAAAGCGAATAGGATCGGACACAGAAGAGAATCCCAGAACGTCCTGAGCAGGAAAGGACTCACAAGGATCACCCAGCCCTGCACAGACACCCCAACAACCCCACCCTGTGCCCAAGCGGGGTGTCCAAATGCTCCTGGAGCTCTGGCAGCCCTGGGGCTGTGCCTGGTGACCCCCAGGCCCCTGACAGATCTCTGATCACACACAGGTGTCACCAGAGTCACTGGTGTCATAAACTGGGAAAAGATACATATACAGTACAGACGGTTACAGTCCCTTTCCCACCGTGAGATGTGTGCCCTTTTGCAAGACTTTGTCTGCTTTCTCTTCCAGGAATTACAATAATCAACAGCAGCCTAAGGTTTTCCAGAAGTATTCAAGGGCTAATCAAAAGTAAGTGCAATAAAATTTGTGTTCCACCTTAGGGAGTGGAATGTGAGGGGAGCAGAGACTTTCTGGAGATATTCAAGCCCATGAGGACTTTTGCCACCAACTTTTTCCACCCTTTTCTCCAGAGACATTCCTGGAGAACTTTTCAGACCAAGAAAGTCAAGTCTCCTACAGGGAGACACAAATTTCCTTCTGGGACAATGTTTAGGAAGCCACAAGGTGAAAAATCACTCTCTGTTCACAAAGAGCTCTGGAACTGCTGCTAGGAAGGAAAAGGCTCTGTGCTCTCATCCCGGGCAGCCCCTGGCCCCAGCCCTTCCCCTGCACCGTCCCCTCACTGCGGGGCTGTGCCATAAAAAACTCCCATCTGGTACCAGAAGCTGTCCGCGATGAGAAAGGTAAGATTTTGCTTTTCAATTCTTTTCTCCTCGACTGTCATTAAAAATGATTCACGATAAAGCCCAAAGCCGACACAACTACACGATTAGAACTGAGACCTGCCATAAATTAAAGAGCTTTTCTTTCTGTGCTTCCCTGGCTGGGCTGGATCGGGTTACCGGCACAGGACAAACGCAGCAATCCACAGCCCGCTGACCAAAACTCCACTGCTACTTGCTTGAAAAGGTAAGCGATAGCTCAAGGAACACATGTGGGTGCCGTGCCTTAAAACAATGAATCCCTGTAGAAAATCGTAAAGTTTGAGGTAAAAAAAAAAAATTACATTGTAAAATGCCATTTCCCATAAGCAGCGGGCTGACAGGGCACTGCTGCCACGTGCTGGGTGCTTCTCCAGGGCTGCTCAGCTGAGGAAATGATGAAAAAAGGAAAAAAAGAGCTGAGCGCTGCAAGCACTCCCAGGGTGTTGAAAGAGGATGGGCAGAGAAGGTTTTTACTCACTTTTTTCCCATGGAGAAAAATTAATGAATATAAAAACTGGGGAGGAATAAAGGAGAAAGGAGAGGAGAGAGAGATTTAAAAGTGTCCTGCCTTTTTGTTAAAATCAGAAAATCAGGTTTTAGTTACAGCTTTGATTTTACTTTTTGGGGGGAGAAAACAGAGCAAAAAAAAGGGAAGAAATCCAGAAAATCTGGGGCTTGAATGGAAACTTAGGATTTGGAAAGCAAAAGCATCTCATAAATATCCCTTCGCTAAGAAACAATGGATAATAATTATGTTATAATAATGTTCTATTATGAAATTACAGCCCAGGCCTATGTTTATTCCGATGCCAACTGCGTATCCACAAGCTCAGGCATTGAATAGGCTGGCAAATGCATTTTGCCAAAAAAAAAAGGAACTTTATGTACTATCAAGGAACATTCTGCCCCACCACCATTAAAACCCAGGCTCCTAGCAGGGCTTTTAAGGAGAGAGAGATACAAGGCCACGAGGCAAGAAGAATTAAGAGAGTGCAGAGAAATCTCCTCTTTCTGTTGCCCACACTAAAACCAAACACAAACCTCGACTGCAGGAAGTTCTGAACTATTTGGTTCAGGTGTCCTTGGTCCTTTTTTTCTACCTGAACTGGAAAAGGAAAAAAACAAAAAAACAAACAAACAAAAAAAACCCCACAAAAAAAGCTTAAAAAAAAAAAAGTGCAGGAAAATAGTTTTGCTTTCCATCTCTACGGAGAAGTTGGGAGTTTCTCCTAAAAATCTCTCGGTGTGAAATCAATGCCACAACTCTGTCAAGGATCCACATCCCAGTTTTCCAGGTGATATCCAGCAGCAATTAATGGATTTTTCTCCTCTGAGGGTGTCCCTGGATTGTCCCCAGGTTCCCTTCTCCGAGGCTGGTGCTCGCTCCTGTCCCCCTGTGTGCTCGGGGGATCCCAGCGTTCCTGTTCCCGCTGTACCAGCCGCCCATGGAAAGGCCGTTGCCATGGAAACCATGAGGGTATCATCACCGTTTCCACCGAGATGCTGCAGCGATTGGCTCCGGTGATGAAAGTGCAGCCATTTATTGCCCAGGATAAATGACAGGGCCCGGAGAGCGATGGGGCTGCGGCTCCATCCATGGGTGCGGGAAGCAGGCCGGAGTCAGCCCAGCGCCGGGCTGGCATTCGGAGCTCCAGCGGTCACACCCGGCTCCTCAGAGACACCGGAGCTGCCCGAGGGAGCCAAGGGAGAGGGGCAGAGACAGAGCAGGGGGATCTCGGGCCAAACACGGACTGTCCTGGGCACACCGGGGCTGCGGGTGAGAGTGGGACAGACAGACTGCCAGGGATCGGGACAGACTGCCAGCGACTGGGACAGACAGACTGCCAGGGACTGGGACAGACAGGTACACAGTGAGAATAGGACAGACAGACTGCCAGGGATCGGGACAGACAGACTGCCAGGGACTGGGACAGACAGACTGCCAGGGATCGGCACAGACAGACTGCCAGGGATTGGGACAGACAGACTGCCAGGGATCATCCAGGTACACAGTGAGTGGGACAGACAGACTGCCAGGCAACAGCACAGCCAGGTACACAGTGAGAGTGAGGACAAACAGACTGCCAGGCAACAGCCAGGTACACATCAGGAGTGGGACAGACAGACTGCCAGGGATCAGGACAGACAGGTACACACTGAGTGGGACAGACAGACTGCCAGGCATTGGGACAGACAGACTGCCAGGCATTGACATAGCTCCTCCTGGCAGGAGGCTCTGAGCCCGGCTGGCTGTGGTGCCACGGGCAGCCTCAGTACCAAAGCAGCATCCCAGAGCCAGATGGGTACCTGGCTGTCCCAANGGTACCGGGCTGTCCCAACCCCTGGCAGTCTGTCTGTCCTGCTCACTGTGTACCTGGCTGTCCCGATCCCTGGCAGTCTGTCTGTCCCACTCTCGGTGTGTACCAGTGACAGCTCCAGGAGTGCTGGCACTGCAGACTGTGCAGGGAGCACTGAACAGCCATGGAGCGCAGGTTTCATTCCCTGCCAGCTCCTCTGTGCCCATGGAGTGCAGGTTTCATTGCTCTGCCAGCCCCTCTGTGCCCATGGAGTGCAGGTTTCATTGCTCTGCCAGCTCCCTTGCAGCCATGGAGCGCAGGTTTCATTCCCTGCCAGCCCCTCTGTGCCCATGGAGTGCAGGTTTCATTCCCTGCCAGCCCCTCTGTGCCCATGGAGCGCAGGTTTCATTCCCTGCCAGCTCCTTCGGGCTCTCTGAGTGTGGTCACCTCTCTCCTGAGCAGCTCAGGTCTAGGATTTTTCTCCCTTCCAGGCACTGAAGCAGCACGGTGGCTCTGCATCCTGATGGCATCAACGACGGAGCTTTTTTGGAGCAGACCAAGACTCTTTGCTGGCCAAGACTTTTGTTTTCCCCGGGGCCGGGTCCTGAGCGAGCTGTGAAGTGCTGACACGGAGGGAGAGGAGCTGGGGCTCTGGGACAGCCCTCACCTGAGCCAGGGCCCTGCAGCTCCAGCAGCATCGATTGCTCCGGACGCCCCGGCCCATTAGAAGTTATTTAAAATACTGAACTATCAAAAAGCAGATAGATCTATACAATCAGTGACAGCAGATGGATCTCCTCACTTGTAAAAGTTGTTTGTTTGACTCCAGCGCTTACTCAAAGTTGTATTTAGCAACTAGCAAACGTGAGGCTTTTATTTTTACCCTCTTGTTCTGAGAGCTTCACGCAGCCAGCTCTTTGTCCCTTGATGCATTTGATAACACAAAAGATGCAGACAAGTCATTCCAGGCTTGCTTCCTTCCTTGAGCAACTCTTCAGATTGCAGAAAATAAATCCCAGGTGGGAAATCACAACAGAAATGCCAGACCAGTCCCAGACTGGGATGACCCAAGCAGTGAGCTCTGCCCAGCCAGAGCTCCCTCATCACCATTTCCCAAACAGAACTTCAGGATCAGGGACGTCAGACCCACTCGTCCTCTGGTGATTTCTCTTTAAATACATACTTAAGAGTAGCATTTTAGAAATCACTCATCCCTGCCCTAAAATGTGATGCAATTTGAGGTCGGTGTTGTATTTTCCATTGGGGACAGTTTGACCAACGCTGAGCACTCTAAAATTTCCTCCCCTGCACGCAGAGATGGAGAGGGAGGCAGAGAGGCTGCAGGATGATCCATGTATCTTAATGTACCACGCTAGACAGAGACAAAACCCACATTTTTAATAGCTTTCTCTATTGATTTCAGAACTATTTATCATGTGCCTGCAGTAACACACATTTGCAGACTTTCAAAACTCGAGCGCTGCTCGGAGAACGCCGGGCTGGACTCTGCTGCCGCTGTAAAACGATAACATCTCCAATGAAGATAATCACCCCCATGGCAGTGAGATCAGAAATGGGTAATTTTGCCTCATTGTGCTCCGTTTTTAATTTTTCAGGCAGGAAAGGATGTGGAGGCACAGTTCAGAGCTGTCCGTGCCTTTTGCGAGTTGGTCAGAGAGACACTTTGGAGATTCTGTGCCCATCACAGATCTGAATTTACTCCTCTTCATCTTCCTGCACCTTTTCTCTCTGTCACACATCCTCACTCCTCTCAGGTTTGGTCTCTCCTGCTCACCCTGTATTTTATGTTGCTACAAAAGCTCAGATGAGCTGAAAATTCTCATGACCAAATTCCCTTTTGCTGCAGAACCACCCGAGGGTGGGGGAACCCTCCTCTGTGCCACAGAAATGTCCCTCTCAGGAGCTCAGGCTGATCTGGAGCTGCTGGCTCCTGTTTCCTGTACATTTATTTCTCAAAGGATGGGCCCTTCACCTAATATTGCTTTAGAGGTTTACATAAAAAAACTGCCCAGCAGCAGGATGATGAACTGCTATGGTTAATTAGTAATTTGCTAATTGCATATTCCAGCAACCAATCAAGATCTGCACTCTACCAAAGTAAAGTATTACACACAGGAGAAAGAGAAGAGCGGGAAGAGAAGGAATGAAGCAAAATTCCAGACTCTGAGATCCCTGGTTTGGGAAAAATCCCACAAACACCACGGAAAGGGTGATTTTCCTCACGGTGTAAATGAGAGGGTGAGGCTGACAAGATTTCCAGCAGAAATTCCCTCCTTATGCAGGGAAAAAGTGGCCACAAACGTGAGATGAGACGATTTCCTCCTCAAATCCCAGAGCCCGGGCTCCGGGGCTGCTTCTAGAGGGACCAAAACTGAGAGAAGACAACAAAGCAAAAAGCAGAATCGGGAGAGCAGATTTTTTTCAAGGATCTGCTCAGAGGAATTGTGGGGATGCAGAGCTGGAGGAAGAGGCTCAGAATTGCTGGTTGGTTTGTACTCTCTGAAAGCACCACGAGTTCTGCTGCTGGGGAGGACAGCAGGCCTGGAAAAGGAGGTGATTCCACAGAGAAGGATTCAGGATTTGGGAGATGGGAATCACATTTTCCTTCGCTCACACAGAGCAGAAAAAGCCAAGGAAGGCTCTGATCAGACATTCCCAGGGCAGCCTCATCTCCTGGTGTGTGCACGTTGAGTTTGTGGAATGCCAAGGGAAGCTGGAGGAACTAAAACACAAAAATCCCTTTAAAACACAGGGTCTATTGTCTCCCCTGGCCAAATTTGCTTTAATCAGGTGCTGGCTCCGTTTCACCTCTCGACCATGAGCTTCCAGACCTGCAAGGAACGCTGAACCACTGAGCAGGCACGGCAGGAGGGGAGAATAACCCAAACTAAATTTCACCTGGCCCGAGATTTCTCTTTCCTTTTAGTTTCTTTGCCCAGGTGATGAGATGCTCTCACCCGGCCAAAAGGAAAAAAAGAACAGAAATAGAAAACTCAAATGCTACCAGGAGGAAGTGGGAGCAATGTAAACTGCCTGTTGTTCTGGGCATGCTTTTTCTACCGCCCTCCCCTTCTTTAACTTCAATTTGCAAAGACAGTGAAATGGAAAATGTGCCTCTAATTATTACCCCTCTGTTCTTCCTAAAAGCCTCTCTCTGAACTTTTAAGTCTCCTCAAGTTTCAGGTCCTCTTTTTCTCCCTCTCTCTTGCTCTCTTTCCCTCTCCCCCTTTTTTTTTTATTTAAACTAATCTAAAAAAGCTATAAAAAGCCTCTGACACTATAAATTCCCTTGTAAACCCTGGTTTTATAGGTTTAATTGCCTCATTTTACTGCCTTGCATGCTTTGTTCCTTCAGTATTTTAGAGAGCTGCCCCAGTATTTAGTACAAGCAGGCAACGTGGGGATAGGGAGAGCAGCTCGGAGCCCTGGGCTGGAACCGGGCTGTGGTCAGAGCTCTGGCATGGCCAGCACCCCATGAGACTGAGCCTGGAGTGGCTCCACTCGGGCTCTGCGTGCAGGACGCTGACCCAGCCAGAAACAGAGAAAAACCTCAGCACCGGGGAGTTCAAGCCCCCCTTGACGGGATAAAATCAGGCTCCCAGGCCTGGAGGGAGCGAGGAAACCCACAAAGGAAGGGGCGCTGGGGAGGATTCTTTTTTTGCTGTTACAGGAAAAGATTCTTCCCTGAGCATCTCCAAACCCAGTGCAAGGATCCCAAAGATTCCCAAGGAAGCAGCAGGGGTGCTGTACAAACCTGGACAAACAACTGAGATGCCAGTCCTCACACAAATAATTATCCTCATCAAATAAGGGCAGGGGAACGAGTGTGAAAATCCTGCCAAGATTCCCCCTGGATCCTTCATATCCTCCCAGTCATGCTTTTGATCCCAAAGCTGTAACTCCCAGGCAATCAGTAAAATCCACCTCGGTTTCAGACACTCACAACTCCACTCTCTGTGAACGGTTTCCACAGACCTGAGCTGCAGATCGTGGCTGTGCCTCACCCCGAGGGGTGCAGGAGGAGAAAAGCTGCACAGGGACTCTGTGTGGGGAGCTAAAAGGAGCCTCTGTTTATATTTCGGGGTTAGAATGGCCAAATGGGCTTGGAGAAACTGCCCACAATCACAATGTGAGGGGTTTTTTCTCCTTAAAGAACATAAACAACGTGTTTCTGTGCAGGTATTGCCTCCACAGCCACCTTCAGCAACAGCACAGAAGTTTCACTCCCTGTCCTGAGCCTTGGAACCAAAACCTTGATGTCCAGAAAAATGGAACAGCACAGGCACTGCAGACATTTCACCAAAACTCTGAGGAGATTTTCCCCTCAGAGTTCCCAGAATCCATTCCTGGCTCCCAAAGAAAATGAGATTACACCCTCAGTTCCACCTGAGTTTGAGATTTTTTTGCCTATCACATCCAGGGGATCTGTTAAGGAGAACAGACTCTGCAGGATTTTATTCCTGAACTCTTTTCTTTACCGGCTCTAATTCAAGCACGGGAAATAAAAAATACTAGAAAGAAGGGAGAAATAAACGAAAGCCTAAAAGCTTTCAAACAGTTTGGTTTTGGCTTAACTGAGGAAACGATAAAGGCATCCAAATGTGGCTTTTGTTGGCAAACTAAGGGGTTTATTTTTTTCTCTGTTTTCCTAAAGAGGCAAAGCTCCCGAATCCTGACGTGTGTGCAGCCCGCACTACATTCTGGTTTATGGCAACTCCAGAAAATGTTGAGCATTCTTCACCAAATATGTCAGAGGGAAAGAAGTCTCGAGATTATTAAGTGTCTGCAAGTTTTATAAATACAAGTCAGCCAGGAAGGGAGCAAGATACAAATTTGTTTCCCCATCCTTAATCTAAACCATACATGAGATTTCTTTACGCTGCTCACCGAGTCCCCATTCCCCGAAATGCCTCCCTCAGCTCAGGGAAAGGGACAGACACCTCATGTGAAGAACTGAATCTGCTTTTTGTGCTAACCAAGGGAAAAGAGCAACAAACTCTTTATTTTTCCAGAGCGCTTATGCTTTTATAGACCTGTGTTGTCTCTCTCCTCAGCTACCTCACAGATCCCGGCTCTATTGAACTGCCCTTCATAAACATGATGGTTTCTCTCTCTTGCCTCTGCGTTTCTTTTCTTAGCAAAGAAGAAAGCAGAAACATTTCCTATTTGTGAAAAGGGAATTTAAAATGTGTTCACACACACGTTACTCCCTGTGAACAAACAAATCCCGAAAAAATACCCCGCTTGTTTTAGCCACGAAGCTGCTGGCAGCAGGGCAGGCCAGAGAGACGGCGATGGGAGGGAAGAGGCGCTCCGAGGATCAAAATCTGCAAGAGAAGGAGGCAGAAAACAAATGAACTGAAGAAAGAACTTGTTGTTGGTGAAGTTGATCCTTCATGCTGCTCTGCTATCTTGTAAAAGGAGTTTTATTTGCCTTTTTGTGGGAGTCCTGGGAGGAAACCATTAAAGGCGCAGGCTTGAGGCAGTTTGTGGGGATGTGGATGCAGACGAGGGCTGGGTGAGGGCGTTCGGGCGCGCACGGCTGCCTTTTCTCCCTCCCTTTTACAAGGGCCGGGCAGGTCACAAGGTTAAAGCCAGGGGGGACTTATTTTGTGTTGTAAGAATTTTTACAAAGTGTAAAGGATCAAAGTAATTAGCTGAGGGTGAGAGCCCGGGACTGTCAGAGAGGCAACGCAGCCCCTGCCCGGGAGTGCCGATGGCAGCCGGCCCCAAACGCCAGATCCCGGGAATAACCTCGCCCAGCAGGGCCACACAGCACGGGGGTGCTGCTCCACATGGAGCTTGTGGGGAAGAAAAAAGGCAAAATTCTGGATGGAGCGAATGGAAAATGCTCCAGTGATGTGGCCAAATGACACCCAGGAGCTTTTGGGTGTGGATATTTCAAGCCAGCTGTCCGTGCTGCTGTGAGAGCTGCCAGACCTTGCTGGGGGTCTTTGGGGAGCAGTCACGGCTTCCTGCTCCCAGCTGGAAGAGCATCCTGGGGAGATCATCCTGGAAGAGCATCCTGGGGAGATCATCCTGGAAATTCATCCTGGGGAGATCATCCTGGAAGAGCATCCTGGAAAATCATCCTGGAAATTCATCCTGGGGAGATCATCCTGGAAGATCGTTCTGGAAGATCATCCTGGAAGATCATCCTGGGAAGATCATCCTCGAAGAGCACTCTGGGGAGATCATCCTGGGAAGATGATCCTGGAAGAGCATCCTGGGAAGATCATCCTGGGAAGAGCATCCTGAGGATATCATTCTGGAAAGATCATCCTGGAAGAGCATCCTGGGGATATCAGAAGATCATCCTGAGAAGATCATCCTCGAAGAGCACCCTGGGAAGATCATCCTGGAAAATCATCCTGGGGAGATCATCCTGGAAGATCATCCTGGGGAGATCATCCTGGAAGATCATCCTGGGAAGATCACCCTGGAAAATTATCCTGGGGAGATCATCCTGGAAGAGACCATCCTGGAAAATCATCTTGGGAAGATCATCTTGGAAGAGCACCTTGGAAGAGCGTCCTGGGGAGATCATCCCCACGTGAGTCAGGACTCTCAGTCCCTCAGCTGGGTCCTTCAAAGCCAACAAGCAAGAAGGGAAGAGGTACGTGGGGGATGAAGCATCGACACCAAAAACTGTGGATCCCAGGGGTGAGCCAAGAACTTCCTGTTGGAATCCCTGTTCTCTGTGCTGGCTCTGCTGTCCTTGGGATGCTCCTGGTGCAATTCAGGTCCACCCAGCAGCATTTTCACCAAAACAAGCCAGGCCACAGCACATCTGTATTGTCTGGGCAAGGAAACTCCCCACTGCACCACCGACCTGGGCTCCCAAAGGCTGGGAAGCACCGGAGTCATTCCCTTCCAGGTGTCCCCAGGAAGGAGCTTTGCCTCAAGCCCACATCGCTCCCTTGGGAAAGAACCTTTGGTGACATCGATCTCCTGTGACCCTTAAAGTAGCTCAGGGTTTTACTCCTAGAACGCCAGGGGTACACGAGCCCAGGATTCCCGCACAGCAAGAAAATCAATTGCTCCTGACATCGCACAGTCCAGCCAGGGCTCCAGGATCCCTTTTTTCCCTGTTGTACAGACAAATATCAAATCGCTTTTTTAGGAGAAGTTTTTAGGATCAAGACTGGGCTGAGATCTCTGGCCAAAGAGCCTGCCCTACTTCTGCATGAGTGCCACGGCTCCGGGGGTGGCTCACACGTGTAAAATGCCAAACTGCACAGCAATGAGCACCGAGTGCAGCCCTGGAGAGCCTCCAAGGCCCCGGAGTCACTCGTGGCTTGGACTGGCACTGGTAACTGAGAAGAATGAGCTCTGCTCTGTCTCGGAAATCCAGACCAAGCTCTTCCACAGGGCCACAGAAGGACTTGCCAGGGCCACCAGATCCCTTGCCTCTCCCAGCCTCGTTCAGCAATTTGCTGCCACTCTTAGAAATCAAGGGGATGGGAAGGAATTCCAGAGAGAGCCTAAAAATCCCAGTTCTCCCTGTACCAGAGCGGGAAATGAACTGTGCATCCTCCTTCCCTGGATGATGGAAGGAGGCAGCACTTCCACACCCCACCTGCAGCCGCTGCGTGGAAGGAGGATATCGACTGGCACAAAAGCTCCTTTTTTAAACGGCTGCATTAGTTTTATTAAATGTTTGCCATCCGCATTTCACCTTTCCTCCCCAAATTACACTCATCTTTGTGAGAGGATCAAAATTAGCTGCCTGACCACAGCTTTGGCCGCCAGCCCCGGCGAGGATGAGTTAGTGCTCGTGGTGTTATCGATCTCCAGGCACGCATTGTCTGGCTCACGAGCCTCGTGTCTCCTGCCCCACACCGGGACCTGCCTCCCCTTGGCATCGCCCTGATCCGAGCTGCAAAACGCAGAGCTGGCAGGTGTGGCTGCACCGTGGCCCGCAGCCATTTATCACACACTTCTCAATAAGCTAATAGCCCTAATGTGTGAAAATTGATTTCTGGGGCGAAGGCAAAAGTCCCGGTGATTTACACTCTATTTCCAATTGATGAGGCTCAATTGATTTCAACGAGCACTAAAATATTTACCGTAGTGGGAGGCAGGGGGAGGGCACGTGGGGAAGGCTGGGAACGGGGTCAGCGCTCACCAAAGGCGTCCCAGCAGGGCTGGGATCAGCCTCTGGAAGGGCCCAGCAGAACATGAAGCGTTTGGTGGAGCAGGGAAACCACTTGGTGAGCCAGAAGGAAAGAAATGACCAATGGGAAAACTGATGAGACCAAAGAGAAATGAGAATTTTTGTGTCACAAACACGGCCCTGCGGCTCTGGGGTGAGCCAAGACTCATAAAACTGCCCCGAATTCTTGGAGGAATCACTCTGGGAAAGCACCTTGGATGCTGTGTCCTGCCAAGGGCAGTTTGAACCCCGCTGCCTTCGCTCTCTGACTCCCAGGGGCTCCGTGGGCTCCAGGACAGCACAGCCGCACTCCAGGTTAACCAGAAAAGTTCTGCCCCATCAGCCTCTGCTGAGGAGCTCCAGAGGTGTTGCACTTGGAAAACCTGGAGCAGGAAGCTCTCACAGAAAGCATAAAGCAGCACTGATTGTTATTCACCTTCACAAGAAGATGCTGCAGTGTTTAATCAGCAAATGCCCCCGTCTGAGCTCCCCAGGTGAAAAGCGATATGCAAGTGCAAAGTGTTTCTCAAAAATATTGCAAATACACTTTATAAATAATGAAAGAGGAGAAACTTCCATTTTAGCCTGTGTCTGCTCCTCTGGCCATGGCCATTCCCCTCTCTCCTGCTCACTCTGCAGAGCTGTATAGAAAATCAGAATCCAATCTCAGCAAATCCTATTGACTGTCTCCTGTCACTCACCTGATTAAAGGTTCCACTTACATCCAAATGCTCAGAGCCCCCTCCAAGCCATTCATAAAACTCCTATTGAAGGATTAGCTTTCACAAACTTTGCCTTAATGATTATGCATTCTATTGATCAGCGGGGGAAACTATAAAAATTGACACCAGAATAAACTTTGAAGGACTGCCCGCGCTCAGCAGAACCCGGATCAATTGGAATCGACCGGGATGATAGGGAAGGGGGAAAACAACCCCTCTCCATTAGCTGGGTGTAATCCTGATTAGCTAAATGGTTAAAGTCTTTTTTTCTGTCTGTCTCTGTTTGGCTGCTGAAATCCAACAGCATCTCGGTGTGGCGCAGAGATTATCAGACCCTGAGGATAACCCCGAGCGCACTGCTGGGTGTTCATTCCACCTTTGCTCCACAGATAAGGCTCCTCCAGCACCGCTTTGATGTCCAGGTCTCCTTATCCCCGCTCCCCGGTTTGAAACGACCCAACACAGCACAGAGATTATTCTGTTCGTGGAGGGGACAGGTATTAGTCACTGATAACGAAAGGAAACGGCGTGTTAATGTGGCATTGCTAAGGTCAGCCAGGAATTCTTTGGGTTTTGCCCTCGGAATCCTTTTCCAAACTTTTTTGGGACAACACATGCAGGTATCCAGCTTTGGAGTGTCTGCTTGAAGTAGGGAACAACACAGGAGAGATGAGAGCAAAACTGTGATTGCTTTTCTACACATTCCACTGGGTTTAAGAACAGAAAAAAATAAAATAAAATAATCTTCTGCTTGTTAAATCAGCCCTTCACATCCTTAGACCATCATGGCTCCAGAGCAGCAATGATTCCTTGCGTTCACTCTGTCAAGCAGAGCAGGAGTCGGAGCCTTTTCAGACTGCTAGGGTTTTTTTTCCTTCTTCTTCTTTTCACATAGATTGCTTTATTTATTTTTTAAAAGGAGGTGGGTATTAAAACCAAAATCTGACCTTTGATCCCCTGAGGTAACTTATCCAACTCCAGCTGGGATGCACGGATATGGCCACAAACCCCTCTCACAAGGCAGCCTGAGGATGCCCAGTCCAGTTCCTCACGTTCTCTGTGTTTCACTGCCTGATCCCAACCACCGGGGTGTCCTTTCAACGCCGCCCTCCTCAGTTCCTCCCACCCGAGCGTCCAGCACTGCCAGGCACCAGAGGAGCTTCCTGAGAGCGTTTACAACCAGAGCTGGCTCCAGAACCTGGCTGGCATCCCCCTGAGTAGCTGTCCTACTCCAAGGAGTACGGACAACACCCAGCCCAGGCAAGAAGATGTTTTAGTCCCAGAACTGAGCTTATCTAGAGCCCAGCCTTGCAAACACTGGAGTCCGGCTCAAGCTCGCATTGTGCTGAGATATTTCCCCAGACTCACTTCCAGGTGGTCACTGAAATCCAGGTTTCCTTTTTGCTGTGAGATTCCTCACGGGATGAGAAATCCATTTTCTGTTTGACAACCACGTACCCTTTCTTATCTGATATTCCAGAAAGCTGGGACCGTCTGAGAGGGGGTAATTGGAAAAGAGAAATGCCAAAGAACTGATAAAAACGGCCAATTTGAAGAAGATTCTTTCAATAAAATCGGATGGCCAGGGTATAATTTTCCATAAAAACATTTCTAGGGCTGTAGAAACTTGTAACCATGAGCAGGATACATCTCAGCTAATTCCAGCAGCCAGGAAATGAGGTCCAGCCTCGATAATCCCCCAGGCTCCCGGCCGAGCCAAAGGCACAGGCACGTCCCGAGGTAACACATCCCATCTGGGGATGAAAAGGTTCACCCTGTGGGGCTGAACGGCACCTCAGAGTGCCAGGGATGGCCACGAGCAGCAGAACTGTGGCCAAGACAAGCAGCCAAAATCCGTGATGAACTCAGACAATATTCCAAATTGATTCTCGGATCTACTCCAGGACACAGGAACAGAAACCCCAGATGATGGACTCGGTAAAAACATTGTCTGCCCCAAAGATAAAGTCGGAAGTACAGGAATCCTTGAAGGAAGGCCCTGGGTGGATGAGGTCAGTCAGAATCCACGCCCAGACTGAGGCCTTGGAGAGGCTCCCTACAGCAGAGGCCAGACAGGATTCAGAGAATAAAAGGGGGATTTATTGCAGGGCCTTCAATAGGGACACCTCGGGCACTCAGAGCCTCTCCGGGAGAGGCCACACCCAAGCTGGAGCCCGGGGCACGAGTTTGCTCCACTTGGATCAGTTTGGATCCATTCCCAGATCAGGGTTCATTCTCCAATGACAATTGCAGGGGATGATGGAATTGAGCCCAAGTCTGTCCCCCCTTTTAGAGGCTCCGTTTCCATCTTTGGGGGCCTGGGCCAACGAGGTGTCCTTGAGTGCAGCCTGGAGAGGATTTGTTGTGTCTGAGCAGGATGGGAGAACAGGAGCTCCCAGCCCGTGGGGAGTTTGAGAGTTCCACTAAAGCAGCGCAGGGGCTGAAAAATAGAAAAGCTGAATTTAAGGTATCAAGACAAACCCAAATGAGCAGTTTGGTGCTCCAAAGCCGTGGGAATGAACTGCCACCACTCTCCTGGAAGTCACAAAGAAATGGATTCACAGGGCCCGGCTTCCTTCAGAGAAGAATCCAGACTACAGAACACATCTCACTGACCTCACTTTTTTTTTAATCTATGAGAAGAGAGTTATTTCCGTGATTGGAAGAGAAAAACCAAGTCAGAAAAGGTATCCTCTGATAAATGCAATTTCAGTAAAGACATAAAAAAGAAACTGAGAGCAAGAGCTGCCATAAATAACAATATCAACTGCATGGAGCTGTTAGCAAAGATCCAGTCGGTGTTTTTAATACACCCTCAGAATGTTATTTACTTAAAAGTGCTGTCCAGCATCTGTTCTACTCCCAGAGTTTTTTTAACAGTTTCTGATTTCCGAGTGGATGACATTCT
This sequence comes from Pomatostomus ruficeps, assembly GCA_013400735.1. Lineage (NCBI taxonomy): Eukaryota > Metazoa > Chordata > Aves > Passeriformes > Timaliidae > Pomatostomus > Pomatostomus ruficeps. The sequence goes on from VYZT01006033.1 coordinate 28,004, forward strand.
CATTTGGATTGGAGGCCTGAAAGAATATATGGGAAATCATTAACTTTTGCAGCAGACCAAAGAAAGAAATGTATATTTGAACTCCAAAAAATAATAATAAACGATGCTCCTAACAGCAGCAATCCGTAATGGATGTGAGCTGGGTAACAATGACCTAATTGCTGATCCAGGGAAAACAGAAACCGTACCTGAAGTGTTCACTCCAGGCAGCAAAGCAGAGAGAAAGAGATATATAGAGATAACAAACTGATTTGGCAAAATTCATTCCGAATCCATACGTGATCAATAGCTGCTTGTGGAGATGGTGGGAATATGAGGCTGCTGGCGTTCAGCAGACAGGCATTAACAGACATCTAAGTGGCTGAAATCATTTATTAACAAGGTTCTTTCGGGATCTCCTGACACAACCGAGGCTGTCGGGTCGGCACCAAGACTTTTAAAGGAATTTCCAAAAGTGAAAAAGTCTGAGCTCAACACTCTGGGGCATGAAGGAGCTGATAGGGACGGTGTCCCTGGGAAGGGGAGGAAGAAAGGAAAAGCTCCGGGGAGGAGTTTCCCAGAAGGCCAACAGAGATTCAAAAGTCCTAAACCCAACCCGCTGTTCTGCTTCCAGCTCCTTTGGGAGCCTTGAGGCTTCTCCAGCTTGGAACCCCAACAAAATTTTCTGTTCCCAGCTGTTCCTTGGCTCTCCCTGCTCCCCTCAAATTCCTGGAAAAGCATCCCTTCAATAAAAACCTGGGAATGCTGAACCAAGGGGCCCAACCCCTCCGGACCCTTCTCAACACCCCTGAATCATTTGGACCAAGAATGAAAATTTTTGGGAATGACCACAAGGAGAGGCTTCGTGTGAGCTCTTGGGACACCGGTGGATAGCGGGGTGAATATTTATCTTCCTAAAGAGCAACAAGAAAAAAAAAACCTCCATTCCCTTTGCAGTTGCCAGTGATAATGGATGCTGTGTGAGCTAAAAACCCAGCAGTTAAAAGCTACATTTATTATCACTCTATCTCACACCAGCAAATTTATGATCCCTTCCAGACCTAAAACATCAAAGCAGAGCAGGAGTCAGAGCCTTTTCAGACTGTTAGGGTTTTTGTTTTTTTTTTCCCCTTCTTCTTCTTTTCACATAGATTGCTTTATTTATTTTTTAAAAGGAGGTGGGCATTAAAACCAAAATCTGACCTTTGATCCCCTGATACAACTCATTACTTACGAGGGCAAATAGGGAGCTGAAAGTTTTTCCTGCACGAAACCGTAAATAATTCTTCCAAACGTCCACAAATCACTCCAGGTTGGTAAAGTAAATAGTAATTGGTGGGTTTCTCCCCAGAGGCGGCTCTGAAGGGGGTTATAGATTAGAGGTAGGGATTTTTTGTTGAAAAAAAACAACTTTAGAAACCGTGTTTCCCTCAGCTCAGCGCTCCAGCTGCTCAGGTAATACATGAAATTGTGGAGGGGTGGGTAGGGCAGGGGTGTGGGGAGAGTTTTCTGGGGTTTTCTGGGTTTTTCTTATGTTTAGTAATTTCTCCTGCTGGGGTTGAAGAGATTCACAACTTTAGGGCAAAGGGGAGTACGAGAAAAATTAAAAACCACGTATGTACAAGAGCTTTTTCTGTGGATTATCAACAAGAAAAAGAAACTTTAAAAAAAGAACCTCCTGCCCATCTCCTGCAGCTCCACTGCTTGCTGGGATGGAGTAGCAGACTCATCTCCTGCTTTTTTAATATATTACTACATCACGCATGATCAACTTTATCTGTCAGGTAAATTTTACCCAAAACACCTGAACTCTCCCTCACTTCAGATATCTTCTCGACCATCCGTGTTTCAACTGCTATCAAAATTGTTTTATTCAATAACCACACAGGAATATCTATATAAAAGGAAAATTTCCATGCCTGTTACTGCAATTCAGCAGGAGTGAGAGGCACATTGTGATTATCAACACCAGCTCTGCTGAGAGCTTGCCAAAGAAAAGCCCTCAAATTCAGATTAATGCTGTCCCAAACACAGGAATCCCAGGCAAAGGGACATGGGACTGGTACACTTTGATGGGAGAGGTCAGAGCCACGAGGACGGGGAGAAAACCCATAGGAAACCGGGAATTTATAAACACGAGCGACGCATTTCTACCTGCGTGGGCTGACTGCAGCCACGGTTATGTGCAAGGACAAAACTGCTCCCAAGCCTGGCTCTATTTCCAAGACAAACAACAGGTCATAAATCTGTGTTTCATAATTGAAACAAACGGCCTGACTCACAGCCCGGCTGAGCACAACGAGAAAACTTCAGATATCGGTGAAGACGCGGGATTTTTCTACCTGGCCTTTGACTTGTCTGAGCCCTTCAGAGTTCAGTGCTAAAGCCACAGGGAGCTTCATCTTCGACAAGATTGGGTTGGAAATTTCTGGTGTTTGCCTTCGAGGCTCCTCGGTGCCGGGATCCAAGGGAACAGCGAGGGAACAGCAAGAGAACGCCGAGGGAACGCTGAGGGAGCATCGAGGGAACACGGAGGGGACATCGAGGGGATGCTGAGAGGACCCTGAAGGGACACTGAGGGGACACCGAGGGCCTGGCAGTCACAGCCCCACGGGCAGGAGCTGCACCAGCCCTTCCCAGCAGCCTCCTTTTTACACCCCTGCATCAGACCCAGCTGGAAAAGGGAACTCAGGAATTCACCCTGCTGGAGCTCGGAGCAGGGGGATCCTTGCTCTTCCACCTCTCTGAGCTCCAGCTGTCCCCAAAGGATCCAGGTCCTGTGGCGGGGCTGGAAAAGTCATGCAGGAGCCACATGAAGGCTGGAAAAGCCCTCCAAGAACATCAACAGCTCCCAGCACTGCCCAGGCCACCACTGCCCCATGTCCCCGAGTGCCACATCCACAGGGCTGCGGATCCAAACCTCCCTGGGCAGCTCCTGCTGATGTTTCACAGCCCTTTCCATGGAGAAATTCCTGCTGGTGTCCAACCTGAGCCTGAGGCCGTTCCCTGTGCTCCTGTCCCTGTGCCCTGGGAGCAGAGCCCGACCTCCCCAGCTGCCCCCTCCTGTCAGGGAGTTGTGCAGAGCCAGAAGGGCCCCCTGAGCCTCCTTTGCTCCAGGCTGAGCCCCTTTCCAGCTCCCTCAGCCACTCCAAACCCTTCCCTGGCCCTCTGAAGCTGGTGCTNCCTGGCAGTCACAGCCCCACGGGCAGGAGCTGCACCAGCCCTTCCCAGCAGCCTCCTTTTTACACCCCTGCATCAGACCCAGCTGGAAAAGGGAACTCAGGAATTCACCCTGCTGGAGCTCGGAGCAGGGGGATCCTTGCTCTTCCACCTCTCTGAGCTCCAGCTGTCCCCAAAGGATCCAGGTCCTGTGGCGGGGCTGGAAAAGTCATGCAGGAGCCACATGAAGGCTGGAAAAGCCCTCCAAGAACATCAACAGCTCCCAGCACTGCCCAGGCCACCACTGCCCCATGTCCCCGAGTGCCACATCCACAGGGCTGCGGATCCAAACCTCCCTGGGCAGCTCCTGCTGATGTTTCACAGCCCTTTCCATGGAGAAATTCCTGCTGGTGTCCAACCTGAGCCTGAGGCCGTTCCCTGTGCTCCTGTCCCTGTGCCCTGGGAGCAGAGCCCGACCTCCCCAGCTGCCCCCTCCTGTCAGGGAGTTGTGCAGAGCCAGAAGGGCCCCCTGAGCCTCCTTTGCTCCAGGCTGAGCCCCTTTCCAGCTCCCTCAGCCACTCCAAACCCTTCCCTGGCCCTCTGAAGCTGGTGCTGGGTGGCTGCAGCTCTCACACAGAATTAGTCAGGTAAAACAAGCCAAGAATTGGTTTGCTTTTAATAAACTGGGTTGAAACACACCATCCATTCCAAGTGTGCTTCACAAGGAGTTCAGTCACCCCTCCTGAAATAATGGCCACGCAGGCCTTTATTTTTTAACTACTTAACAATCAAGTGATTTATTTTCAATCTCCCAGTTGAATCAGGAAATTGTTGCTATTCCCAGACAGGGAGCAGAGACAAAGGAAGATTAAACACCCAAATATCACACTAGAAGCCTTTGGCAGAGTAGGAAACCGAACTCACCCCTCCTTTTTCTGAAACGTAGCTCAGCTTCTTAACCATCAGCCCATCATTCCAGCCTCACGTGACGTGGAGACACAAACCCTTCTGCGGGGCTCCAAAGCACAAAGGCAGCAGCCAGTAAAAGATTCCTGCTGGCCCGGGCTCAGATCCTGTCTCGACTGAGGGAACAGGTTTCTGGTTTCAAAAGGAGCAGAGTTGAAGTTGCTTTCCTTCACTTGCAACCTTTTTAACAAAACAGGGATTTTTCGCCAGCAAGTAAAGCCATAAATCAGGACATCTCCTGAGGTTCTCTCTTTTTTTTTTTTTTAAACTTTTTTTTCCCTAGTTAGTGTGCCCTGCCTCCCCTTTCCATCCCTCCAGACTTACTTCATAAACATTAGCTTTCAAGCATCTCTTCCCCCAGAGGACACATCATAAACATCATGTTAAATATTTAGAACAGGAAACCACCTCACTTTTCTAGCTACATAAAAGCTATCTTGGGAGGGTGCATTTTCTCTTCTTCTTCTGGCTTTTATTTATTTATTTCCTGGTGCTGCAGGTCGTTCCAGTGATCGCAACATTTACCAGGGATGTTTGACAACAGTGTTAAGAAGTTCCCCAGTACTCGGGTGAAGGAAAACGTTACCGGATACTTCAGGGATTTGCATTTCCAAAGCGTCCTGCTCCTTGTGGGACTTCCCAGGGCTTGGAGAGTCACTGGTGCAACCCCAGAGCTGGGAAAAGACTCAGCTGTGACAAACCTGCCATCACCCACTTGAATTTCCAGCTTGTTTTCCTCAACTCCTCCAAGTGTGCCCAGAAAGCACCAAGTTGACACAGCACTGATATTTAACAACAGCCAAGCACCAAACACCGCTGAGCAGGGGCAGCTCTGGTGAGGTTCAGAGCCAAGGGGAGTCAAAGGGAATGGCACAAACGCCTTCTTGACAACTCTTCTGTGAAATGCCCTCGCCCTGCCTGGATTTGTTTAGTCCAGATCCAAGGAAAAGGGGTCAGTCCCGGTTTCAGGCTGTCCCGTCCCCATCTGCCCCGTCCCTCTCGCTCCTCACACACACAGCAGCACCTCGGGGCTTTGGGCAACTCCAACGCCCTCTGAAACACAACAATGCTCAGGACAGGGGCTTCAAACTGGAAAAGGGCAAATCCAGGTTGGATAAAGGGAAGGAATTGTTCCCTGGGAGGCCCTGGCACAGGGTGCCCAGAGACGCTGGGGCTGCCCCTGGATCCCTGGCAGTGCCCGAGGCCAGGTTCCATGGCCGTGCCTTCCACACCATCCAGGAATTTGTTCAGACTGCCTTTGAAAACTCCCACTCATACAGAGACCCCTCCAGCAGACGAATCCATGCCCAGAAAAATCTCCCCTTTCACCATTCTCAGCCATTCCTGCAGCCTCTTACTCTGCCCATGCTGCTCATCTGAACCAAATCTCCTGAACTCCAAACCCTTCCCCAGACACGGAGCTCTGTAGACCTTTCACATTCATTTACTTTCTCCTCAGCTCCCAAATTTTGGTAAAAGGATGCAATTGTCCAAGCAGAACCTAAAGCACCAAAGCCACGGAGGAATGAAAGCAATAATCAGCCCTGCAGCCCCCAAAACACGTTTTTGTTTCCCAGCACTTTGCAAGGTCACAGTAATTCATTCTCCCCCCTCAGCCCCTTCATTCTGCCTGGCTGGAACTCCGTTCAGCTCCAGGGGAAGGCAGAGCAACGCTCTGGCAAACCATAATGTCCTGCTGCAGCCCTACTTGGAAGATTTAGAAGGTGCAGAGGGCTTGATGTTGGCTTCTCGGATGTGGACAAATCGCACCCATTGTACACGGGTGAATCAAATTCTCAATGATGCAAACTGGAAGTGCTTGCCAAGTATGCATGCGAGAGCAAGGAAAACAAAGATCATAAAGATTTATAGATTGCTTTAAAATGCATTCACCCCAAACCGTGAGCTGCTCTGGGAAAGCACTACCAACCTGGCTGAGAAGTTGTGCTCACACCGAGGGCTCGCTCTGCTGGAACGAGGGCTTTTGTGGAGATCGACAGAATTAACGAGCTAAAAACTTTGGGGGATTAGTTCAGTACCTCGCAACAACAATAAAATTAAAAGTTTTATGCCTTTGATTGATACGTTTAAAATTAAGAGGGGTATTTTAGGCTCCGAGGGCACGAGGGAACACAGTGCTGCAGCTCTTTATGCTCGTGCACAACGCTTCTGACAGAATTTCACTGCCTGGTTTCTGAGAGGTTCCACCCCTGCCACTTCGAAAAGAGAAATCCAGCAGAGCAAAACTTCACTTTTTAACCTGCTTTAACCAAACTCAGAGCTGAAACAGAATAAACCCCCTCTTTCCAAGAACAAATCCCCTCAGCACGGCCCTGCTGCTTCCTGCTTTGAGCTGGGCTCAAAATGAGGAGCGATTTCAGTTTCTGCAGCACTACAGGCACGTCCCCTTCCCCTGCAGCAGGACCACGAACCGAGGTGTGCGAAAACACAACCAGCAAACATCAAAAAACAACAGCAGATCATATTTTGCGATCGGGCAGGAGGGCTGAGGCTGGTTCCAATTTGAATGGAACCCGTTGGCCAGGCCCTACCTTGTATATTATCTTTGGAATGCGAGTCATTTTGTTGGCTTCGTTATTCCTTCTGCTGTAACATGGCACTCCTGGCCGCAGCGGTATGTGGGAGCTATTTTTATTGGGTAGTAGTGAAAGGAAGTGATGGATAGAGCTGGTTGGGAACATTTCAACATTTTTTCATTAGAGTTTCCTAGCTGCTCCAGTGCGAAGCTGTTCGCTCCAAAGTAGCTGGTTCCAGAGAATTTTTTAATTTGAAAACAATATCATAAAAAAAAAAAATTCAAAATAGTCCATTTTTGGTGATTTGGAACAGGAATGTTCAACTGCTTTGGCCAAAATTGTTTAATTTTGACGTTAAAAGAGGAAAATGAAGCTGAAATGTTATGGGAGCCAGGTCTGCTGAAGAAGCCATCCCAGGCCTGCAAAGCCAACTCTGTTCCTGCACAAGTATGCACTCGATTTTGGGTTTTTTTAGATTTTTAACCTCTCTAAAGTTTTCAAGGCTTTGGCTTTTCATCTCCATTCAGAACAGTAGCTGCTTTTTCACAACCTCTTCGAGACTTTCAGGAACATCAAAACCTTCCACATTTTTCTTTTTTTGGCAGAACAAGCAGCACAGTGTGCGAGCGAGGGCTGGGAGAGACAGAATCCTTGGAACACCTCCTGCTCGAGGTGCTCCTGGTGCTGCAGTCCCTGCGCGCTGTGGTCAGATGGAGATGGTAAACCACACGCTGGAAAGCTCCCAGTCCCAGGTGCCCACAAAAGCCAAAAATTAAAAGTGTGTATCCTCGATGGATGACCAGCCACTCCCGAGACCCTGCCCTTCCCCGGGGGGGTTTCCTAACAGCTTCCAAAGGCACGGCCCAGGCTACAACTTAAGCAAAGCTGGCCAGTGATCGAGGAAACCCTTCAATTATAGATGAGCACCAATAAACAGCCGGTGATTTGCTGGAAATTATGAAGTATAAATAATTGAGGAGCAGGGAGCTGGCCCAGAGGTCCCTTCTCTCTTGCTGATTCCTCTTAATGCATTTCCTTGCTGCAGCTCCCTGCCGTGCTCCCCGGGAGCAGCGCGATAATGGCCCTGGCAGGATGTGCTGAGCTGCTCGGGCACAGTTGGGGACAGGTGAGGCTGAGGAAAGGGGCTCCAGCCGCCCCAGTTCCAGTGTGGAAATCAGGGATTCACCTGAGGACACAGGGATTCCCCAGAGACTGTGGGACACGGGCTGGCAGCAGCTTGTGCAGGACTTTACTCTGTGTTTGCTGCTGCTCCTTCCTGGTGTCAGGAAAGAGGAGATTCCAGCAGGGCAGGAGCTGCCTGAGATGCTCTGAGCTGGAGAGGAGAGGAGAGGAGAGGAGAGGAGAGGAGAGGA
>VYZT01006034.1:0-38950 GCA_013400735.1 Pomatostomus ruficeps
AAGTCTACTCCATCAGATAGACCTCATGTGAGAAATTTCTCAGTGGTTTTCACCTAAATGAAAAACAGCTATGCACAAATCCATGCTGCCTACCTTTTTTTTTTTTAAATCAGTTCACTAACTGGACCTACCAATGATTTTGTATCAGTCAGCCTTTAAGTACTGCGTTTTGTTTCTCTGGCTATCTCTGCAACCTGTTCATTTCCATGCTAATAAGCCACATGCTGAGAATGTTTTCTTTCGTATCACTGGAAAAGTCCTGGAAAAACGGCTTCCAACGCTCACAAATCAAATAATTACACAATGATTCTAACAGCAAAAGCAGTAGGAAATGTAGACAGAAAATGCATTCAACTTTAAGCAGGTAAAGAAACAGTTAATTAGAAAACAATAATAAAAAAATCATTGCATTGTTTTTCCAAGACAAATATTCCCTGGGGCTCTGTTTAAACAGGTGCACAGAGGACAATGGAGAAAAGTTTTTGAGACTAACAAAATAATGTGATAAGGGGATACAGCATGTTACTGAGAAAGTCATTTCATGCCAGTATATGAGAGGCTACAGAGATGCCTTTTCTTTTTTCTGTATAACACAGACATCTTCTAATTAACTACTTGCTCTGATGCAAGGTAAGATAGAAATTGAATGTATCAAATACTCACACTTTTGCATCAGAGTTGGAAAATGTTTAAGACACACTGAGTTTAGTTTAAGAGGTAGACAGTAAAACTGTTTTCCTGCCAGCAATATCAGAAAAAAACATAGGCTGACTCAAGATGCCTGACACTGCCCTGTACACTGCATTTATTAGGCAGCTAAGCAAGCCTGCCAAAGAAGCTGCCTCTACAAAGGGAATCATTAATTGAGTAGAAAATCACCATCAAACTCAATTATCAGTGATGAAAGGACTAATGAATATTTCATATCCCCCTCAAGATCTGGAGCTTACTCAAAAGGATGAAGAACCCAAGGTGGCTCTACTAGATGTGTATCACGTGCCTGCTCTGATGCATTTGTTAACAACTTGGATGGCTGAACAGTAAAAGTATTTATGAATATCTCTGTGATGTCTGACAGACATGCCTCTTTATGAGAAAACAATCAGGATTTAAAATCATGCTAAAAAATGGGACAGGTGTCCCAAAATAAAAACAAAAAATGCAAAAAAGAAGTTACACTCAAGGAGAAATCAAATAAATTAAGGAACAGGAAATAATTGGTCAGGGCTGTAAAAAATGAGAAACTAGGCGTGAAACAGCAATGCTGGGTGACTGCAAGAAAGACATTCATATTTCTTTCATATTTTAACATTAACTGTATATGCTAATCATGGAAAATAACAATTCCCTTATCTCAATATTGATGAGGCCACCAGGGAAGAAATAAGCCAATTTAAGACAGAAAAGGTCTTTCAATCATGCAGGCTGTAAGAGCAAAAGGCTGAGGAAATGGAAAGACCATCCCACAAGTGCAGCATATTTATTTCTTTATAATTGAACAATTTCCCAGACTATTTTTTTAAATTCCCTATTAGGTACAAGAATTTATAGAATTTAGGATAAACTGCAGTCTGGCTTTTGAATTTAGGAAATATTATGCTGGCATAACCTAATTGAAAAGAAAGTAGTCATCAAGAATTTGAGAAATACATGCATTATTAAATGGATGGGAAAAATTATAATCTCAGTGGAAGACATCTTGAAAGACAGATGCCTGGTTGACAGGGACCATCACAGCAGTTCCAAAGAGAGGTAGCAGGTAGCAGATGGTTTCTCAGTTTGAGAAAATGCTCATTCTCAAATTACAGCTGAAGAGAAGAACAATCATAATGTTTAAACAGATACTTCAATGCACCTACCTTATGAAACTGGCAAGGTTTCTCTTTGAGTAGTATTGTTAAATTACCTTGAACTATGTTACCAATTACTGTTGACAAAAATACTTCTGACAAAACCAAATTAAGACCATGAAAGAGAAAGAAATCGCTACCACTATAACCTGAAGACCTATATTTTTTTTTGGCAACTCAGTAACAGCAGTTAGAATAAAAGCACCGTAAATTTAGATGCACTTGTTTCAGTAGCAAGATGTTTTACACCTAAATAGCTATTTAGCTTCCCAGAGGGACAGGATATACCAGTATAAAGTACCTTCCACCAATATATCCAGCCTGTTCTTGAGATGCTTTCGTAGACAAAACTTCCTACTGCAGATAAGACCTTCTGTCAACATTAAGACCCCTGTTTATGTAAGATGCTACTTAGTTTTAAAGGTGGACTAACAAACACACATTCTTGACCAATTTGCTCAAATAAACACCTCTTATCCACAGCCCAGCATGACAGTGCGATGTCTGTACCTCTTACTTTCTTTGATAGGCTTAAAATTTTTCTTCACTAACCCATTCAAACCCCTCACTGCAGAGAGCCCACTCACTTCGAAATATCCAGGACATCAGCCCCAAGGCAGATCTAGTTATGCATATTTGTATTTGACAAGAGCTGAATGAAGATAACACACCTGAAGTTTGCACATGGTATCTCAATCACATTAAGGAAAAAGGCTGAGGTAACAGAACTGTTGCAGGGCTGCTATCATCCTGCTGCGAAGTTAACACTGATGTAATAGTAGTCCTGTTCACCCACTGTTAAGAGTAACAAGGGGTCTGTATTTATCATCTTTTTAGTAGGAACCTCTTTGCATGGTCCTGATTCCTCACAAAGGCGTTACAGTTTCATGCAAAAACCTGAGTCCTGAGCACAGGGTAGTCTAAAAGCTATCTGATTAAGTCTTTTGGAAAAGTCTAACTTTTTACATAGCGCTTTCCTTCTTGCACCAGCATTTAGCAACAGCAGATTTTTCAACTTTCCACAAAATATACATTTCTAAGAAATGCATTAAACAAATAAAAAATTCACTCCTTATCTATTAAATCCCATAGCAATGAACATAAATCTTACAACAATTTTCAACATGCCTCTACAATGTAACAGTGGAACAGATTACTTTCAACACTGCTAAAAATGCTCCGATTCTCAAGCTCTGCTAATTTTGCTAATCATTTCTAAGACTTTACATAACCCAAATTGCTTTTTAAAAATCTCCCCTCTTTTTTCCAGAACTATACTTACATACATCAACAAATGAACACACTGACATGTAACTCTATCAGAACTTCTTATGGACAAATTAAGTCTTTATGTTCTCTTTTTAATCTTAAAAATAATTCCTCAGGTAACTTTAGTTTCTTATATCACATGGCTTTTAAGAAACAGAACCACTTACCAATAGTTCTTCTTGTTGCTGATGATCAACTGAACAGATATACAGCTGCAGTGATTTTAATTTCAAAACACTCGAGTGCACAGGGATTCGGAACACTTCATTAAATATTAACGGAGTTTGGAATTCCAAAGCTCTAGAGCAGTAAGTGGTTGGTGTGCCTGACTCAAGAGGTGGCAAATAAACTCTCACATGACTGGGAACAGCAAAATAGACAAATAGCACAATTCAGACAAAGAAAGTCGTTTTGCATTTCTCAAAATCAAGCTAAGCAAAAACATCAATGTGACTTCTACATTAAGAATCTGCCTTGAGATCACCTCATCACCAGAATTTACTTTGCATTCTTAACACAGAATATCTCCAGAACTCATCTCAAAATGCTATATTTTTTTAACTAAAACTTTTTTTTTTAAACTTGGTGCTTAAGCTGAGGCACCAAGTGGCACTTGAGCTGCCCTGAGGTATCTAAGGCATCTAATACCAGCTAGCAATTATGAGAGGATCTATGACAGAACTACGCAGAGCCTTCCTCTGAGCAGCAGCAGCTGGAGGCCAGGTGCTATGCTATGCTATTTCTTATGGAAACACATGCCTATGTTTAGGCAACTGAATTGCCCCATAAGTGCCACCGATCCATTTCTTCCTTCCACTCACTAAGCAACCTTCTTCCCTCCTTAAGAAATTAAGAAATTCAGATGGCAAAAGAAATCTGCCATGTATCTGCAGTCTCAAAAGACAAATTTAAACACATGGTACCATGTTGTTTAAGACTCCCACCCAAAACCAAAATCAACAACCATTTTCATCTGACAGCATAAGCAGCAGAGCTACTTAAGAGAACTGCTTCTATGTTCTCCCTGTCCTGACTGTTTGCCAAGCCCCTGCAATATCTTATTCCTTTCCTCATACCAGCAAACAGTTTCATGTAACTGTGTTGTGACCCAGACTAGAAAATTTATCTGGGTGAAAAAGCTAACCTAGCAAAAAACCCACAAAGGCTCCCTGCTCCAGCTCAGAGTCGACTACATGGCTGTAGGAGCTCTTATGCCACCACCAGAGAGGGGCAGTCAAATAAACAGTTAGAGGACAACTGGAAGAGCTCCTTATGGTGGAACTGCAGCACACTGGACTGTGGAGCATCAGTTAGACAGAATCACGGGCTGCAAAAAGGCAGAGATTCAGCCCCTCTGCTCACTGGCTGCTGCCAGCAAACTTGTCCCCAGCAGCTGCAGCACCTGATTCAATCAAGGTACAGTTGCATGGAGGAGTTAATTAAACTTGATAAAAGGTTTTTCTGCTTTTAGGTAATAGAAACTTATTTTTTGACTAGACCAATCAATTCACCCTGCAGCAATGCGATTCCTCAATTCCAGCAAAGGTAGGTTTGAGAAGGATGAAGAACAGAACTGCATTTTGAGTCATGTAGATGCCTGATTGCCTTGACAACAATGTCCAGAAACCCTCTGGACTAACCTTTTGTTTGGTGACTCTACTTTACTACCTTCTACAGATGGTGCTTCTTTGTTTTTCTGATGACAAGGCAACATGGCCGAGTACTACACAATACTCACATTTTTCCCTATCATGTGCCCTTGCACTCACACCAAAACAGAGCAAAAGACCAACACTAACGTAACTGACCTACAGGATGCATTTCCACTGCAGTTTTGCAGAGTTAGCAAGATTAAGCTCTCAACAAAGATCAATTCATTCAGGAAGATGTACGTCAATTCAACAGCTCCCACCAAATTACTTATTTTACAATACAATAACGTTATCATACCTCCACTTTCCAGGTTTCAAACAACCTCTCCCGGAGATAAAGATCAACAATTTTCACATGTTGAATTTCTTTAAAATATGCTAAGATACATATCTCTAGATAAAGCAGTGTTTTATGACAACACTGTGATTATTTAAGAAACATTTATTAGAATAAACTAAGCTATATTCTATATGTGATACAAAATTCGAAAAAGTAGGAGAAGCTGTCAGAGGTTAAAAAATTCAGTCTTTTGCACTGATTCTCAGCTAATACTTCTGTTAATGTTATCTTCAGAAGGTCCTTCACAGATACTCAAGGAGAGCTGTACTGGCCACAAAAGTCTGCAGATCCTTTGTTATTGTTTGTGTGGTTTTTGGTGAGATTTTCTTTCTTAAAGATAAAAGGCAAGGTATCTCTCTTACTGATTAATACAGATGCTGCCATAGGAATTGAGACAAATACACTAAACTTACTCTGGAGTATCACAGGTATTTCTGAACAAACTTTCCTGTGTGTAATAAACATGTAAGAACACAGAGACTACACTTGTTACCTGAACATTCTGACACAAGTGCTATAAAAGGGATACTTTGTGTCCATAAAATTAACCCGTTCCTCATGGAAATCGAGACATATCATCTTCTCCAGAAAGGGTTTAATTTTGAATGAAACCAAATAAACCTATGGTATTTATAACTGCAGCATTAAACAAGCAATGATCAGACTCTGGGTGAAATTTAAGCTTACATTTTGCAGTTTTCTTTAACAACTAGACTAGTAAAGTTCTTCAGCTGTAATACATGGACAAGCAGACATTCGCTTCCACTGTCATGCCTGGAAAATAAATTTCCTATGTTAGTCACCAATCATCGATACTTTGTTCAAGAAATAAAGATGAAATAAAGATTTAAAGAACGTAAAAGCACATTTTGTTAAACAGTTTTCTTGTACAAATCACTTTCAATCAAAAGCATTAGCCACAGTAACAAAGTAAATAGAACTAAGTGAATTAAACATTATTCAGCTTGAAAATAACAACTGGCCTTCCTACGCCTCTTGACAGCAAACAAATTTTATCCAATTCATTCCTTAGTTTAAACAGTTACACCATAGGCATGTGTGTGTGCATGTTTAACAACATATCAGTTACATTAGACAAATCCACCTGCATTATTTTCATGGGCTATTGAAAACAAATTAAAATTATACTCTTTCACATCAGTATGAATTTTGGAATGCCACTAACAAATCTGGTTGATATTTTAAAAACTCCTCATCTTAGGAATTAGTTTTCCAAGGGGCAGAGATGCTTCTGGACGGCTAAAACACGATATCCTGTCTTGCATGGCAATAACCTGCCCTTCTCCAGCTTACTCCCACTACCAACAATCATGCCGTAAGCACAGGATTTCCAAGCTGTATTGTACAGCTGGGACCGTACTGTATTTGCATCTCTTCACCTGTGACTTTCCTAAGGTAATCCTCCTTTATCTGGCATAAAAAGATCTTGCTTACAGAGACATATCCCTATACCCATACTCCCAGTCATGGCCCAGACAACGAAAATAAATGCTACTGAAAGAAGTAATGAAGGCCCTTTTATCAGTCAGCATTAATAGGACACTGAATGAGCTGTGGTTAAGGCATATCCCCAACACAAAGTGGCACATGACTGACTAATCTGTACATCACTGAACTTTGGCTGTCAATTCAGAAACTTCTTAAAAATACCCTCTGTGATTCAGTTAATTAAAAAGTTAAAAATCATAAACAAGAAAAGTAGTGAGCAATTCCTGCAGAGTTGAGTAGTAATTACTCACAGAAATCCAACATGTATTTGTGGTTCTTCATTACTGGCAGCATCACCATAAACAGGCTCTTCCAGATCTTCATTCCTGCAGGAACAGAAAGTACTGTGAACTACATAGTGACCTAAGCTGCTAAATGATGAACTAACATTTATTTGGTGATCTGTGGATATAAGAAATTATTTGGTAATACAGGAGGGACTGGTAATGTAGAAGGAATTGAGACATCTATTTAAAAACACACAGCAGTAGTAATTCAAAATTGTAAGAACTGAGGTTTTAGTATTACTCTTTCAAGATATTTAGGTTATTCTAATATTTATTTTGTCTTCCATTTCTCTTTAGCATCCTCCAAACATTATCTTCTTCCAAGTTACTGCTTCCTGTGTTAAAACAATTGTACTAAGTAATGTGTCTTTCTACATCCTTCAATCACTTGGTGAACTTACACATTTTTAGATTTTTGGCAGTTTGTATGTTTCTTCCCCACAGTTATACTTTTATCACATGATACTCAGAATTTTAAGTCACACACTGTATAATTTTATTTTGTTACAGATGGTTGAAATAAAATTACTGATTTATGACTAACAGGATGAGAAAACTTAACTTTCAAGGGAAATATGATGTTAAAATGTCAGAGACAATAAAGCAAAAGGGACTTGGCACTTGAAGATGACAGTAGGACTGCATGTAAAAAGCTTCTTTCCTTTAAAATATGCAATCTAGTAGTTTTATGTTACTAATAACTAGCAATTTTGAAAGCCTACTCATAAATTCACAACTAATTCTTTTGGGTCATGTGGCAGAACAGGAATATTTCCAGCTTACTACGCATTTATACACCTGACCTTTTGCTTAAAGCTTCAAACACGCCACTGTCACTAGCCAGTGAATGATCTGAGAGACATGCTGAAACTCGCCTGGCTCTCCTCTCCGATCTTCTACCACTGTCTCCTCGCAGAGTTACAACTGCCGTGGAGGAAAAAAAGGGAGAAAAACATCAGCTCAAGACAATTTCTTCAAAATTAAACAAGAAACATGTATTGTATCAAAACTAGCAGCAAAACAGCACAAATGCAGTTCACTGATTTTTCATCTAACTTTAAATTAGAAGCCTAGAATAGGACTGACCGGAGATTTTCTGTGGGAGAATTAAGGAAGGAAGTTTGTGGCTAATTGCTCTCTGACAAGACTAAGTATAAACCAATTGCATTGTTACTAAATGTTTTTCTGGGAGTAACCTGGTAGAATAATTCCTTCCTAAAGGAAGACTTACATTAATTCACATATGCACACATGATATCCTAAGCTTTTCAGATTTACCTACTGAATATACAATAGGTTGAAAACAAACACAGAGACTGATTCTTTTTAAAAGTTATCTGATAACACAATGTGAGGTTTTGTTCTCATTTGTTTCCTAACACAAAGTCTCAAAGCATACTGTTTATACCATCACATAATAGCAGCTTTTATTTACAGTCTGAGAGGCATTATCAAAAAGAACCAGCGTTTTCCAGCTGTTTTTTTCAAATTCTTGATGAATTACTTTGAAAACTGACTGCGGGAAGGAAGAAGCAATATTCAACCCCCTTTGCCACTCTTCCCCAAATCACCAGCCACATGATAAATAGCAACTCAGCAATCCCTTTCACACTGTAAGTGTACCAACAAAATTATGTTATACACCGCGTTTTGCACAGGCAAGTAGGTAGAGCAGCTACCAATCCTTTAAAGTACGTGCACAAGCAGTAACATTCAAGAACTGTATAGGAAAGGCTTCAATACTTCAATGACAGGTCCTAACTTGAGGTTGTTTTCGTTTGAGTCCTAGAGAAAACCATTAAATAGACCTGTGAAGTGCAGTTTCTTCACTGTGCAGTGAAGAACTTTTACCCTCTTTTGCTTGAAGTTCAATGACTGTCCTCAAAATAGGAGAGCAATGGCAAAGAGATGGCATTTCAAAAGTGGGGAAAGCATTTTATTTGCTTCTGCTCATGCTCACAAACTTCAGACAGCATGGAAGGCATTGACAGGTTCAGCAGAGTGACAGTAGCACAATGCATGTGAGACAAGCACCAGCTGACATTTACAGCTTATTGCCCCAACTAAGGATGAAGCATGTTTTACGCAAAGTAACATCTTGTTAAGTACCTCTGTTGCACATTATCTTAAGGCATCCAAATTTATTTGTGACACCTACTCAGTAGTTTCCTCCAGCAGAACACCAGCCCACAGCCTGAGCTCAGCCTGTAGAACCCAGCTGAAGTATGGTGAGCCACCCCTCTGCACAGTACCCACGCTCACCTCCCACCCAAGCACCACCAGGACAGGACATCAGGACATGAGAACTTGATAAAAGACTTCCAGATCAACACAACTGTGCTGCTGCTATCAACAGAAGGCTCTGGCTAAGCTCAGCTTTAACCCACAGTGGAACTGGCAGAGAAGGTGCACAAAGCCCAGCAGGTCCTGTGCCGGCCCAGGATATATTCCTGTTACCAGGCCACTAACAGCACAAACATCCCCAAAAGTGCTACAAAAATCACCTCGCCGTGTTTGGAGTAAAATTCCTATATATCAGCAGAGCCAGTTCTCTGTCCTTTGGATTCGGAAGTAGCCCTGCTGACCTCTCCCCAAATTCCATGAAGGATTTAGTCAGCCTTAGGTATGCAGGAAATTTATTTCCTGGCTAGGAACGGCCCAATCTGCACTTGTCTCTGCGCTCAGAGAAACAACCACCGTTCCCACCTCTGGTTACAGCATCCCACCCTTCTTGTACATCACACATCGTGCAGTGCTACTCACGACATCCTCACCACAAATGAGAGCTGACTTCAAGTAAGCACATAGAAAGCAAAAAACTGTATTTGAACTACACTCTTCTCTATATCACTTGTACAAAAGTGGTGGGTTTGTGGGTTGTTTCGATTGGGTTTTTTTGTCTGCTTGGTTGGTTTGGTTTTTTTCTTCCTTTTTTTTTTTTTTTTTTAATAATGTTTTTTTAAAAGTGCTTCTATAATTTCTGTACTAATTTCAACAAGTTACACTACGACAACCTCGTAAATAAGCTCTTGGCTCACCCTCTATGCATAAACATAGAAGACAAAAGATCTTGCCGGCTCTGTCCTTGGGAGGCTCATGTTCCCAGTTTGGCTGGAAGGAAAAGTTGGTCTCAAGCACCAATACAATGAAATGAAAATACGATACATTACAACAATGTTGTAACTTGACAGTGATTTGCTCACTGTCTGCAGGCCATGGAAGCATTTGATAACCTCTGGACAATCCCAGCAAAACTGGGAGAGATGCAAACACCAGAATATACCTTTGACTTGAGGGAGTAAAAAATCAGGAAGAAAAGTTGGTCAAGATCAAAGACACACCAAATTTTGGTTTAAACATAAAAAAGTTTAGCACAGGTTACAGACTTTACAATGCTGGAAGCTAAGGAACTGTTTAAAAATTAGGTTTCTAAGACAGACCATTACTTTCCATTTTCTTATTTATGTAACAAAATCAGTAAACCATACATATGATTTTCCAGAACTACTAGGTGCCAAAGCTTGATAAAATATAAGGCAGCCCTGAATGAAAGAACACTTTCATTGTCATTAGTTGAAAAAGTGAACTTCAAAGGAAATTTTGCTGTCCAAACTTTCATTTGCTGAAAAAACACACAAATAAAGCTAAAGCATGTTTCACAAGCTTAGGCAACTACAAATACTGCATGTCAGCTCAAAATGCCCTAATAAAAAAGTAGAACAGTCTCATAAAAACTAATCAGAGACAAACAGACCTTACCTACCATAATGCTGCCAGGCATTACTATTATATAATAAAGCTGAAGGTCAAAGAACGCTTTCCCCAGGAGTTTTCGCTACAGCTGTGAATGTATTGTTTAGTTGACATAGCAAAAAAATTAAATATGCCATAATGATTAAACAGATACAGCAAAATAACAAACAAAACCAAACGTAGCAAAATCTCCTTTTTCTTCTCATGCAACTCCAATTAAAAAAACAAAACAACCCACCCGAAAACAAAACAATCAACACTTCACACAGAAAAACACACAGCACAATAAGAAATTTCAGGTTCACTTACAGTGAATTTTTCTGTTGTGCCGCATGAGAAACAAGACAAAAAGCATACAGTGATAAATTACCCTTTAGATCTCTGACAACATTTTCTAAACAAGAGATTATTTAAAAGAAATTTTGCATTTGAAAGATGTAGTATAGAGAAGAGATAGTGAAGATATTAAAGTCCAATATTTTTCAACATTTCCTCCCACTCCCATCTTTATAAATATGATGTATTTAACTTTTCAAGCATATTCTCTCCATTCACACATGCAAACTTAATTCACAATGTGACCCTGTGACTGATGCAGAACAATAAAACAGCAGATCAGCAACTGAATATCAAAATTGCAGTTCCTGAAGAACCCCCTGAACTTGCTCAAGTGTTACATCAGTGCAAAGTTCATGCAGTGTTAATCCTCCCAGCCTCCATTATTTGCAAATTACCAAAATTATCTCACGTTTTGTCTAGTGCAGGATCAGGCAAAGGTTTGTCGGAACCAAGACCTCTTGTTTTTGCAGCATGGCATTCTGCTGCCAGGCCATCGGGGGGCAGCAGCAGGGCACACTGCATGGTACCTCAGAGACACCCAAAACCCCCGGCAAACACGAGCTCCCAACTCTGGCATACAAGCTGGATGCTCCATCCAATTCTTCCAGGGAAAGAGTACAAAACCAAAATACTTTCGAAACTTCCAACTGCGACTTGCAAACAACTGCATTACAATTCCAAACCACCAGCTAGTGAGTGTGGAACTCAAAGTAGTAAAAAATCAGAAAGGTTAAACAGATTTTTTTTTTAGTAATTGTTTCTAAATGCAAATAATAAAAATAAAAAAGTCTCAAAGAAGGCAGCCTGGCTACCTTTTAACTATACATTGTTCCTCAAAAAGCAACACAAAATACTCTGTTGTACATAGAGAAAAGTTGTAACCTCTGGACTAGGAGCTGGACACCGCAGCACTGATAGCAGGTTAAGCACACAGGTTTTCAGAGAAATGTGAAACATGTAGAAACATAGCAGAGAACGGAGAAAAGGAAAATCAAAGCAGGAAGTTGCCCTTCACCCTGCACTGCTGCCTAGGCCCTCACACCCAGGCCTGCACTTCTAGGAAACACATACAAGCTATAAACGAACTCGTTAGATATTTTCCCTTACCACAATGGGTGAAGACATGCTGTGGTCTGATCTGAGGTTTCAAGAAAGCCTCAGGAAGCCTCTTCACAGCACTAATTTAAGCACACGTTTACATGCTGGTCTCTGGAATTCTGTTTATTTTGGTCTGAAAGCTACAATATGGGCACTAGAAATGTTTACAGCTAGTAAAAGGAAATTCTGCCGCAATATCTTCTGGCAGTGCTAGCTGCGTTAAGGAAAGTAGGTGAGCCTAGATGCAAATGTTTCCAAACAATACAGGTTTTTTAGCGCTGTAGCAATGTTTTCTTTTTTAAAATTAAAACCTGAAAGGTTTTCTGTAAATACTGTCAATGTTCCTTTGTATTATCACTTGAGAAGTAAGATTTTGGTAGGATAATAAGATCCAATCTCTGGTTATAGTTCGTATTATTCCTGGCTTTGTGAGTCCTGGATGCAACATTCTACACCATTGCTAACACAGAACTGTGGATATAAAAGTGGGATGGAAATCACAAAATTTAATATTAAAAATAAACTCTAAAAGCCCTTCTCTACTAGTATGGTTTTATTAAAAAAAGAGCAAGTCAACGCACAAAAATGTTATTGTTATCTTTTTCATACTATGAGCAGTTCTGCACTTGATTGATCAAAATGAAAATAAATTGGTCATGTTCCTGTTCAGGCTTTTAATTTTGTTCCATTTTTTCAAAAGTTTTCTGTTTCCTCTTTTGATTTCTCTAATTTATGTTTCTCAGCTGAAGTGCTTCAGAAGCTTCTGCCAATGCAAGTTGAAGCAAGTCCACCAATCTGACAGTCCAGCAGGAAAGGAAAACTGAACACTGTGTGCTGTGTTAACTGTACCCATCACTCTTCTGCAATCACAGCACACACAGGTGCTCAGAGACAACCAGCCATGCAGATACTCAACGTCTTGTACATCCCTACAAAAGATGCTCCTTTGCTGATGAAGCACCTACTCATGAGCGCACCAGGCACTCATGACAGCCATGCCACTGTGGCCTCTGCTCCATCACAGAACTTGGACAAGTGAACCTGGTCTGGAGTCTGTACAAACTCAGCACAGAGTCAGCCAGCCTTCAAGCACTGTCAGCAGCATCACCTCATGTTTTGTGCTTGGGTTTTTTTGTGGGCAGTGGTTGTTGGTTACTTCCTATCGCTCCTGGGTTTGTGTTGCTTTACATTATCAGAATAAAGGCAACATCAGCACAACTGGGGGCCTCAGAGGTAACTAACACATTTTTTCTTATTAACACCTTATTAATTCTTGCTAGGTCCTTGATGGGCTACACTCCAATGAAAGTCTATACTCCATCTCCTTTTTTTCACTCAATTCATCACTATTTTAAGATCCATTCATAAGGATTTCTCTATTCTTTCTCCTCTTTGCCCTAAATCTAGAATTTGGGGGTTTTTCCTGTGTTTTGGTCAGACTTTTAACAGTTAACATCTACCATATAATTTTTAACTGATGCTAATAAAATAACTGAGGAATTATCTCTACTGTACTGGCATGCTTAGGTGTGTGTAACATTTTCTATAACAATAGGACAAAATAATAAGATCCACAAACTCACCTCCACCAGTCTGGACAGCAGTCAGGTGTGGTCCCATTTCTCTCAGCCCTTCACTGTCCAGAGGGTAAGCAGACGTCTGAGATGAGCTTGTGCCTTGTACATCATCGTCACCCAAGGCTGTGGTCTGAGCCCTGAGCATTTCCAGGGCTCCTATGCCTGCCATCTCCTCAAAACCTTCCGACATCTGAGCCAGCGGAGAATCTCGTGACGCAGAGAGAAATGGGGTGTCCAGAGGCGAGCTTGGAGGGGACAACGATGACAAGGAGGACCGCGATGACAGGGACGCCAGGGACTGCGGGGTATCCAGAGACCTCCGCTGCTTATTGAAATTCGAGTGTCCCATGGGATCAGCATACGGCACATCCTTTGTGAGCGACTCGAAAGGAATTATGTCAAAGCGCAAATGCTGCCCGTAGTCTGTAATGCTCTCTGATTTGTCATACTGGGGAAGGCCATAGATGTCCGTAAAGCTGACCGAGCTGAGGGAGCCTCTGCTGGAGGCCAAGGATCCTCGACTGGAGGCCAGGGATCCCCTGCTGCTGCCAGAGGACATGGTGAGGGTGCTAGCTGACAGACTATGGCAGGCAAAGAAAGAGAAAACACAAAAATGCCCTTTCAAATATAATCAGAACCACCAATGCAGACATTAAAACACTAATCCAGATTACACAAGCAATTCTACATGTATTCAGTATGGTGACATGGAAAATGATTTAGCATTTTGAAGTCCCGCTCATGTCTCTTGCCCTGGTCTCAGGCACAACTGTGACAACCAAATCAGGGCCAAGTGCCTGAAGACAACAGTCCAACAGGATGAGCCTACCCTTTCCTCCAACATGTAAACCACTGTGGTTTGGCAGAAAAGAGGCCAGAGCAGGCCCTGGATCAGCAGACTCAATGTAAAGCCAGGGAGGATAGATTACTATGATCCAGCTCAAATTTACATTCGTGATTGGTCATAAACAATCCAGGGAGAAGAAGTGCAAAGGGATTTGCAAAGTTCTAACAAACTGCTGTGTAAGCCTAACTCTCACGAGTTTTTCCAATGCAAAATAAAAAGACTTTAGGATGAATCCTAACCACTCCCAGTTAAGGGAGAGAAGAATATTAGTGCCAGAGAGATGATGTGAGACAGGAACTCAGCAGGAACTGAGCTTTTGATGCTGGTGTGGTGTTAAACTGAGGAATCCCCAAGAGCTGCATCTCAAAAGGCAGCTTTGAGTGTGAATATGCAAAACATTCTTGTATCTAAATAGCAAAATTTTGTCATCTCACCGGGGATCAAAACCCCTACCTTTGAAGGTATCAGAATATTAAGAACTGACAGAACTTAAATGAATGCTATCTCCCTATTAGCAAAACTGCAACAGAGTTACAATAGATTTTAAGGACTTATCTCCTTTTCAGAAAGTAAGATAACATATAAAATTCCCAGATACACTTAATAATGTAGCCCAAATAGCCACTGCTATTCATAAAACTCCATCCAAATCATCACATTCCATAGAGCAAACTGTATAAATGTAGTAAAAAATTAATTCGATTGGCACACATACACAGAAGTATAAAAAGGTAAATTTCATACATTATTAATATTCTTGTCTGCAATAGTAAAACTTCAAAACCTGCTGGTTTTACGTAACTTACCTTTTTAACTGGGAGTGTAAATATGAGGTTAAGCGTGTAGCTTCTTCTAGTTGCATAAGCAAACAATTTCTCTTCTCCTGTAACAGTATCCTATAATTAAACAGATACATATTACTATTTGCTTCATCACAGTAGTGTTCAAAAAGTGCTAGGAGCTTCCCAAGTGTGGAAAAACATCAATGCATTGACGTTTGGAATATTAAAAGAAAGTTGCACTGTTTAATGAAAAGTTTTCATTTATGCTGCTCATAATGCAGTGATGGTAATTCCAGTAAGAACACAAGAACAAGACTCCAGGAGAATTCCCAGACACGAAAAGTAACTGAAGCACAATATAAGAGTCATGATGCTGAAAATACATTACAGCAATTAGCAAAGTCATAAAAAGTCCTAGGTAAAAATATCAGACTCTACAAGGTTGGTTTTTTCTCTTGCATCAATCTGATTCTGTCATTAAAATACTAAGATCTTCCACCTTGTCACAAAAAAAAATATTCCAAATAGCCCTATTACCCAAGATAATCAGTGTAAAATTTCAAAGGAAAATTTTTGAAAGACTTCTGTTAAGCATAACCACCAATGTCAAATTTAAGCTCTTATACTATGTGTTTTAGATGCATTTATTTATCATTATGTTTAAGCAGGTGATACAGCATTTTGACTACTACATTATGAGAAAAATTTCAGGCTGCAACTTATTTCTTGCCCATTCTTATAAAAAGACATATTCATACCATCTGCTGTAAAAAACAAACTTAGGAACCTACAGTCCCCAGTGATCGATGCTTCAGGGCAGGTACCTGCGCTGAAGGGGAAGATGTGCCTCCAACTAAGGCTGGCAGCCAAGCTTAACAAAAACAACACTATAACAAAAACAAACAAACAAACAAAAAATAACACAAACACCTAAACAAAACCCCCACCTCTGTCATAGAGATTTTAAGTTCATTTTGATCTGTGCACAACTCAGTGTCTTTAAAACTCAGTAACTGAAAAGAAGCGTTAATTATTTAAGAAAGAAATACCTTTGTACTTTACAGCTAGAACAAAGTGGAAATATTTTTGGTTATTTCTGAGTCTAAAATGAACAAACAAACAAAAAATTAGGGCAACTAATAGTTAAGCTTTCCTCCAGTTTGTTACACAAAAATAGAGTGCCCATCAGTATTATTCTAACTTCTGCTCAACTTTCTGCTAGCATTTGAAATACCAAGTACCACATTGGAATGCTGGTTTCCACAGCATGAACTCCATGGAAAAATTGCTTGGCTTTCTTGCCAACACAGTATGCACTACCTAACATGAGAGCCCAAAAACAACAAATAAAACTTACTACACTACAGTGTAAAGTGAACTCCCTTTTCTGTCAGCTTAAGCAGGAAAGCCAATGTAACGATATTGCAAAAATTGCAAAATATATTACACTAACCTGTAGGTTGGCTGTGAATTTTCTACTTAATGCCTGAATTTACTGTCTGAAGTAAGCCTTTTCAAAGAAACTGAAGTTGTCAAAATCTGTATATGGAAAGCACTTTCAAATATTTTTAAAGTGTCTTAATTGTGTAAATATTAACCTTTACACAGATCACATTAAAGCTGGTTCTTGCAGGTTTTCCTGAAGTGTCGAAGCAGAGGTTTTACCACTATTTAAGACTAGCAAGAACAAGTAGCTTCTTGCTTTCATGGGAAGCAGTCTATGGTAAAAAAAGAGTAATAAGAGTTTTTATCCTTTTCTCTGGCTAGAGGCTACCTTTTCTCTGGGCAACTTGGAAATAAACACAGTGTTTCCACTAATATGTTTTTTGGGTTGTTTATTTTACATATAACTTGATTTTTAAGTTTTCAAGAATGACTCTGCTTACTGTGTTCTCTGAATGTCAGAATTGGGATGAGTTCCCAATTCTGAGATTGCAAATGAAAAGGAAATATTATATATAAAAGGCAGCAAAAACATAATCATTTGACTTTCCTGCTGTAAGGCAGAAAGTAAATATAGCAAAGGATCTTTGTTCTGATGCTGTTGGAGATGAGTACTACTCCACTGCAAGTAACAGAAAAATCTTTCACTATCCAGGTACTGTTATTCAGGTTTCTGTTATCGGACAGTATCACTCAGGCCTATTCCAAGCATCTTTTAGGATTCTATTCAGATTTCTTCTTCCTATTCAGACTGTTTAGATGAATGAAAGTAAAACTAACTAGTTGACATCCCTGCAACTCTGCTTCAGAAAAGTTCAAGACAGACAACTAGTGACAGTCAGGAATAGTCTCCTCTTTTTCTGAAAGTAAATTTCTCTAGTAATTAACTTTTTCCTAAACACAATGAAATTCCCATCTCTTCCTTTTGAAGCTATCTCTATGGATCTCACAATAGAGAAGAAAACGATTCAAGTTCCCAAACCTTTCAGTGGCCCCGTGAGCAGACGTTGCTCGAGCTCGCTGAATTTCATCCTCCAAGCGCCTTTTTTCCTCCTCCAAACGTGCAATGTCTTCTGGGGACCGTCTCTGCTGACTGATGAGCTGCAGCTCCTGAAGAAGAGCCTCCTTCTCTTTGATGAGCTGAAGACGGTCCCTGTCTGCTTCAGCCATTCCTGGCCAGGATTCATTATCCAGCAAGGCCAGCTGCTGCTGTATATTCGAAACTCTTTAAAAGAGGATAAGTATGTTTCAAAATGCAGAAGAGAAAAAGACAAGAGGAAAAATATCAACACATGAAGCCTATTGATGCCTGTGCCTTTTTTCTTTTAAATATCAAACCAAGAAAATTTAGAGGTTTTGGAAGGATTATTTCTTTCTGGGGTTTGGAGTGGTCTTGTTTTTGGGGGGTTTTGTTTGGTTGACTGGTTTTCGGGTTTTTTTAAATTGTTTTGCGTATTTTTAAAACAGTAAACAACTGCAAGTGTTCCTACATGTGTGGATGTGCGAGAACTACAGTGCTTTTATCTATTGTTTTGACAGTATCTGTCTTCACAGCTTTCTCATTTTGTAATAAATCAATTAATATTTTAGAGCTCGAGTTTGCTGCCTGTACAGCTGATGAAGTTGAACATTTTTTCATTCCTCGTTCTTCTACAATCAGATCTTAAACTGGGATTTTAAAAGTGCAGAAAGAATTTCAAGAATCTGAAGGTGAGATGCTTAACTAGTGACAACAGGTCCATACATTCATGCCCCACCTCCTTGAACCAGAGGAATGGTTCAAGGGGTTGAAAATACTAGGCTGTCCTAAATAACAACAAAATTTTAATATATAAGCTGCCATTAAAACAGAAACATCACTCTGGTAAAAAGATTTACTGGTTACAAAATACAAGTGGCTTTAGATGAATCTGTCATAAAAATACATAATTAAATAAACGAACTTGATTATTTTTTGTGTAGTATGCTTTACAGTCAAAAGTAGTTTCCTATATCTCAATATGCTGAACCATTACATGAAACAACAGTTTTAAGAATAATTCCACAGCTGACATTTTAAGAAAATGTTCTTTTAAAAACAAATTTTGAACTCTTATCACTATTATGAAGAATACTACAGCTAGACATTTCACAAATGTTTCTTTTGGCATAAGAGGGAGAACACTTATTGCTAGGTACTTACGTTTGTCTTGCAACGACAATTTAGACACTTTAGAATGTAACATTAAAATGAGAAGCAAATAAGAGAAAAACTAGCTTTCTGATTTTTGAACATTTGAAACTCAAGAACTGTACAACATTTATGCAGTTTATACCTCAGTTTCATCTTCACTTTGAAATGCTAGCATTCAAAAAAGGTTCAGTACCTCTAAAAGATTACTAGCCTTTAAATAAATAAATAAATAAAGGCACATTTAAGCCAGCCATAGAAGTCGCATATTGTTCACTGGTTTTGTTTAAAATAATATTTTTCAAAAATATGTGGTAAGAAAGGAAATTAATAACAAACAAAGCAAGCACATAACACACAAACAGAAGCTCCACAATGTGATAACATGATTATGAATAAAGAAAAGGCACAGACATGACACAGGCAAGGTTGCCCCCATCTGAAAACAAAATTTCATGCAGTAAAGTTTATCTCATACTGACATCTGGGAAGTATTTGGCCATCTTATTACCAGGGGAAGGGAAATACACTATCAATAGAAGTCATTTCGCAATGACTGTATTCATATATGAATACGAATTTCACTGTCATTTCCCCCCCACACACCTTAGATTTCATTTACAGCAAGTAAAGAAAATGGGTATTATGTCACATTTTTGTCTAAAGCAGAATACTTTATCAAGCCCTTCAATACCATTTCCTCCTCCTTGTATTAATAACCAACTTCCTGCCAATTGCTACTGAAAGCGCCATTGTGAATCAATACCTACAGTCTACATATTTCATGCTTCAGCTATTGTGCATGAATTCCAGATGCAGCTTCCTGAAGAACACCTCACCCCATTGACCAAATGTCAGGGCCAGGAAGCGCGAGCAGGGTCAGGATCCTGTCTCTCCCCTACCCAGGCTCCCGTGCTGTTAAAGATTCAGTAAACACTCCTGAAGCAGAGAGAGCTTGATTTTCAGGTGTTCAGTGCCAAATGAAACAAATAGGGACTCAAGATCCTTTCAACAGAATCCGAGAATTCAGGTACAATTGAGTTATCATAGCTTGGCAAGAGAATGTGAATCAGATGAGCCTGGACTATTTGAGGGATTGTGTTCATAAGCTTTTACACAGCTTGTGAACAAAAGGAGACTCATCTGAAGTCTCTGTGTTTCTTCCTGAGGCAGCTGAAGGACTGATGCTTTCCTTCGTTTTAACACTCACAATTGTTTTGCTAGTTATTTTTATATTGCAAGGTGAGCTGGTTACGAAGCAGACCACAGGAGCAAATGAACAGGAATGAAGGCAACAAGGAAGAGAGGAGTATGATCAGGGAAGAGATCCCCCTCTTTCAGTGCTAGTGAATCAATTATTCCACTTGTCTGTGGAGTAAAACACCACCCCTACTTAATACAAGAGGTTTTAATTTAGACTCTTGAGCCTGCTGAAAGCACATAACTCCCTTTGTGTATAACATTCCAGCTTGAAGTTTGTTTTTTCCCTTCAATTTCTGTTATGGTGATACTTTGAAAGTAGGAAGTTCTCATACAATAACTTAATTATGCTGTTATTAAAGAGGGAAAAGTACTGCTGTGGACAAGGTTTGTATCACTGTAGAGTTCCAAAATCTGATTAGGTATTTACTTTGATTCCCTTGACACTCTTAGCTAGCTCTTTCAGCTAGCTCTTCTTGTTTCTACAGTTTTCTTTTTACACAAAGAAAAAGCAGACACAAAACACTATATAATGCAGGAATCTGCTGAAGCACCAATAAGCCAGTTTTCTGCAACCTCTATTTCCTGCACATGAACTGAAATTTTGGGGTAATTTTGTTGCTTGCTTTCCACTGAGGAATCCTTCTGTATGGTAAGTTGTTCCAAAAAGCTACCAGTGACCAACTTTTTAATATTTATCTCCTTGGCCAAAAGACATCCTTAAGGCTTTTATGGTCTCATTCACTCAAAACTAAGAAAAAAACCTCAGTAGTCACAGTTCAGTTATGCTCAGAACTTAGTAAAAAAAGTCATCTTAAGTATGTTCCCAATCACAATAAATACATAAATAAGCCATTTCACTATGTTTGCCTATGCCAGACTCTATGCCCATACTACACCAGCCATTCTCACTGTTGGTACATTAGAAAAAAGTGGCTGTTTTCAAACTCAGTGCATATATTAACCTGCCTTAAAACATCCAGTTAAATAAATCAATTACTAGACATAGATTGCAACCTAGAGTGGAACAAAATATTTAGGATCCTTTATGAAGCCTCTGTTTCTCAAACACATTTTTCCTTCCGACTGAGTATTTTTAAGATACTATTTTTTAACTGTAGTCACTGCAAAAGAGTGCTTTTATCTGGCCTAATGCCAGATACTGAGGTCCCTACTGATGCAGCAATTTAACATATTCCTGTGGAAAAAACTGTTAATTTTGAGCCATCAACATTCCAGGCATTTTGCCCATTCCCATCCTTGCATAACAAGTGCTGAGGAGCTTGCATTCCACACTGGAGTAGGTGGTATCAAATGACTGGTTCCCTAGGTAGGCAGGCAAACTTGCTGCTTAATTTAGTATTTAAAAATTTCGAATGAGAGGGGCACAGGTGGGATGACAGAGGTTTAACCTGATGATGACCATAAGCAAGCACTGACGTGAAATGGCACACTTGCTCTGAAATGGCCATACCAAGGTATCTAAAATGATGTCTCGCTCAAGATAATGCAGACACAGCATGAGGACGGACATCAGTACAAATTGGTAGTTTACTTTACAAACTACATCATGCAGGGGAAAAAAAACCCATGTATTTCCAAAATTTAATTAGACAAATTAAATTTAGTAGCATGTCTGAATCATTATAGCTCAACACAGCTCCCTCTCCCCCTGACAGAACAGGGCAACCCTTTTGTCACTGAAAATACCTGGGGAACCTTAAAGATTTTGTTAATGTCTAGAAAATCACTTTCAAGGGCAATACCTGAACCCAGCACTAATGAAGGTATACTGCTGAGCTCAAGAGGACATTTATTAAATATAGCATGAGAAGTGAGTAAAAATCACTTTTTGTGAGATGAGTGATTTACAGTTACAATTTACCCCATGTTAGATCCTTACTCAGACTATGAACAAGACAGGTGTCTGAGGGAGGGAAACGCTCTGAACCAATTCAAAGGTACTAACTCATGCTCTTAAAACAGACAAATTATGGGTATGCTACAGCTGGCAATTGTTCTCCAAACTTAACATGGTTTGAATTTTACAAGGAGGAAAAAAACCAAACCAAACAATACTCCTCTACATTTAAATGCCTAGGCTTTTGGCTGACATACCAGACCACTCTAGAGCTGAGGCCTTTGTTACCTGTGGACGGAAAGGCCAGTGGGGCTAAAATAAAGAAAATATTCCATTTCTGATTTGAAGGAGAACAGTGGCTAAGATCACCTAGATCAGACCTGCTTACTCTTCTCCCTAGGCTTATTCCTGGACCCAATTCTCTGACACTTCAGGTAAATGGAGTATCTCCCACATGCACTATCCAAAGGAGGTGGCTGTGGGACTGAAGACATATAAAGAAGGGTGTAAGAACTTGATAATTTCTGGTATTTACTGACCCTCTTGAGTGTGGATTATGACTTATATCCAAAGAGGAGAACACTAGAGGAAGATGAAGAAAGAAATGGAAAGAACAAGAAGCTGGGGAACTCAGCCAAATGCTCACAGAATTTCTCCACTGTGTCTGTTTTGGCTGTTCCTTCAAGTATGTGCCACTGTGGCTTTGGCAGACAACACAAGTGTGCTCGGCAGAATACCCAGCCTTCCTGACAACCCAATTCATTCAAAAACAACAACGTCTAAATTGGCTTAAGAAATTCATGAAACCATTAGAGTCCACTGGCATTTTGCAGATTTTAGGAAGACTGCAAAAACCTGCTAAAAGCCAGTTTTCCCAAATTCACAGGTAAAGTAGTATAAAACTTTAAAGAAGTTCAAAAGCATGTCTCATCTCCCTTCATAACCCAAAGAAAAGGTTTTACGTTTAAAAACCAACACTGGACGATTTAGGTTTGACTGAGACAGGTATTTATGTGATATCAAACAAATTACTTCATCTTTAAATCAGATTTTCAGATTAGTTTAGCAGAATAAAGCATACAAATCCACTGAATTTCACTAGAAATTGGGTAATTAAACCTTGAAAACTGCCTATACAAGATAAATTTTAAAAAGAAAATACTTGACTGTGTTATTGTATAAGTACTGGAATGTTCCTATCAATATCCAATAAACACGTATTTTGCCACTATAAGCACAAATTGCACTGACACACTTCTGCCTATGCTAGTGCTTTTAAAGGCCCAACTTAAATTTAATTTTAGAGATGAGACAAGTTTGCAACAAACTATACTGAACAGAAAGAAGTAACATCCTTAAAGACAAACGTGAAAATATTAAGCATATCTGAGGAAGAGGTTTATTCAAGGCTAAATTAAATTTCTTTGACATCCACTGCATGCCTCTATGAAATGACTGGAAAAATAACATCTTTGAATTCAAATTTAGAGAAGATACAAATAAATTACTGCTTTCGCACCCAAACTAGATAAGCTGGTTGAAGGTGCTTGAATGTATTAGTTCATTAAAGTTAGCTACCATCAGACTGGACCATTAAAAAAAAAAAAAAAACAAAAAAAAACCCCACAGCTAAAAAGCTAAAATTTTCGTTGCTTCTTATTGGAGGGATTATTTTTCATCTACCAATTAACACACTTCACAGGATATGAGGCACTGCAGCAATGACATTTGATGAACATTTGCTAATATAGTTCATGTAGTTATTATACTGAACTGCACAACTTAAAGAGTTATCAAAGGAAAACAATTTGCTTTTGATTTCTTGTGCTATGAAATAGTCTATTCAGTAAAGTGCTTGAGGGGTACACTTTGCAGTGTGCAAATGCTTTCATGAGAGGTGGTCTCACTGAAATAGCAACTGAAACTAAAAACAGTATTTATCCAGGCAGCTTGGGGCTGTCTGTTCAAAAAGACCGTCCTCCCTTCCCCTCCTGCTTCTCCGGAGGGCCACACTGGCAGATCTGAGAGGAGACATTTCATGGAAATAAGGTACAGTTTATTTAGACATAATGGGGGAGGGGGAAGAGTACAGAGCAGAAAAAAAGTGATTGAGCCTCCTTTCAGCATGATTGTTGAGTTAAAAAGCAGAATTTACAAGACTTCTCCAAGAGCCTGGATCAGAAACAGGGGAGAGGATCTCTTCCCCAGTGTGCTGGAAATGTCAGAACCCACAGTGTACAACATCTGAAATACTCATGGGAAAAATTAAATTGTAAATCATCCAACTTCCTTCCAGCAGGAACGTGATGGGGAGAAAAAGCTATGTGAATGTCTTAATTTATGCAAAGGCCGAACCATTCAGCAGTCAGAGCAATTTTTGAAGGAGAAATTAAAATGAAATTATCCTTTATGAGGGAGGAGAGATATTTTGGGAGTGCAAGGCAACAAGCCAATTTCTGCAATCACTGGGTCTCATCTCCTGAATTCCTCTAGATAGTCCATTCAAAAACCCCAACACTGCATTTCCTTGCTTAGACTCCATATACAGAGAACATATTTCAATTTTTAGACTTTTTACTACATCTGGCAAATATTCTGCTTACATCTGGGAAGATCCACCAGAGCAACTAAAACGCAACACTCTGCCCTCAGTTTGTGGGGCTTTTTTCCTGTTTTCCTTTCAGGAAAAAGATATACTTTTCCCCTAGAGTGTATTTTAAATGTCTCCCATTAAAAGTTGGTCCGTTGTACTCATTTGCTATATGTTTTAACACCCGCTTGACAAGCAAGCAGTCATAATATACTGCCTTACAGTTGTAACATACTGTAGCATTTTAATTTTCTACTTTGTAGATTTAATCCATCGCAGCACATTCCGTCACCCACACTGTGCAGTAACAGTAGATATTTCACCAGCCAAGGGAGAATGAACACAAAGATATTTAGTAGAGACAAAAGCCCTACAGAAATGCCAGCAAGCTAAGGGGAAGGAATGCATGATAAATGAAGAATGCAACCACAGAGATAACTGGTAGGGGCAATGAGCTTTGTGCAGTTCCACTCAAAAGCTGAAAGCTGATTACTTCCGTACAACATACTGGGCAGAATAAGGCTACTCTTCTAAAGCAACTAACATGCTTTTGCTAAATAACAAACCATTGTCAGAGCTGCTATCCTGGGAAAGCAAAACTACTCTTACTGCAATTACCATTCTCTAGCTGGAAGGTGAGTTACCCAGATTTTCTACACTTAATTAAGATCAAACACCAGCTCACTTCTGATGTTCAGAAATACTGCATTCCATGCAGAAACAAATGTTCGGCATTTCCAGCTGAGAAATGCTTTGGTACTGAAAAAAAATTAACCCATAAAAACTCAACACCGCTTCACCCCCTCCAAAAAACACCACTCCATCTTTTCCCTGTAATAAACGCACAAGAAGAGAATTGTTTTGAAAAGCACAGAAAAGGTATATCAGAAAGCTGAACTAAAAACATTTTAATACAATCTTCACAGCATCAGTGGCTCTGTTAAACTAAACAGTATAAAACTAAATTCTATCATTCTTTCAGCAATTGTAAGTCACTAAATTATCACTGGACTATTAAGTGCTAAGTTAGCCTGTGAGCAAACAGGACACTGACGCATTTTTGCTTTGTTCATTTTTTTCCCCAATTATTTAACCTTTATTAAGTAATAGTCACTGTATTTACGTGCAGTATGTACAATGCAGACTACCATTCAAGTTACAAATCCTGAAGATTTAGCTGTATTTACCTAACTTGGTTGTACCAACTTAATTTTTTGAAGCCTGTACTGTATCCAAATGTGGGCAAATTTTCCAATAACAACAAAATGGTGAATTGCCTATAAACTTCCAATTCCTGCCAAGACATGTGACAGCATTACAGATTCCCCCAAAGAAAAAGTCACCATGATATGAAAAAAAGAGGCAAAATAATTGAACTTCTTTTTTAACTCTTGTTCTGAGCCATGTAAAAAACTGGCAGAATAGAACACATTGAAAAGAAAAAAAAATTCCTTATTTCTACAAATTTTAAAGCTATGTTTTTTAAAGTTAACTATATTGAATCTTTTAAGTGTCAGTCAAATTCAGTAACAGCATATTCTACCAGCAAATCAAAATAATCGTAAGTGCATTAATTTACTGACTTCAAGTAATCATCTGTACCCACACTATTGTCCTGAATATGTGCTAAATAGTTTGAAAACAATGACGTTCAATGAGGACCCACTAAACTATTTAAGTAGATAGTACTTTTAAAACTTCTACAAACCCTGAAAAAACACTGCAAGACTGGCCTCCACAAGAGAAATACTCACAATAAGCAATTACAGTGAAGGATTCCGTGAAGAATTAATCTATTTCAAGTAATAGTTTTCATCATTTTTATCAGACTTTTTTTCCAATTTCAACATTTATTTTTATGTACCCTTTTGTTCAGCTCTGAACATTTATTTATCTCACATGAAGTTCTGCATTCTTTCTTCTTCATGGCTTCAGTACATTGAACGTAAGACACAGGTATGCAAAGCTTTGGATATACTGACACACCAGACTGATAAGTGTAAATTTAAAGACTGTTTATATCTAGGTTTGAGAAGGAAGGTGAAAAAATGTAAAACAGTTTAACTGAACCACTACAATTTTGTGTTTATACAAGCACAGAACAGGGCTGACATTTAGCGTTATCTTGGCAAACAAATATAATAATCTTATGATAAAGTCTTATGTTTACCTAAACTTTTATTATCTGTGAACTACTCAATAGAGGGCAAATTAGTCTTCCAAAAGACATTTAGCTAGGAGGCTGGTTCCAATTCTACTTTGAAAACTTTAATCACAAAAGTAAATATAAAACGCAATAGATTTATCTTTAATTACCTTTTCTTGGCCTCTTCATACTGCCAGTTCAGCCTTACTTTGTCTACAAGTCTTGTTTTGTCATCAAACCCAAACTTGCAGAATTGAAGAGCAAGGAGAGGAAGAAAAAGAAAGAAAGAAACAAATTAAAAACACTCTCATCACAATAAAGAAAGGGATAAATTAGTCTCCCTTACTGGGCTCACTAAAGATACATCTATGCTTTAAGTAATAATGTAATAAAAATAAATTTTATGCCTTAGAAATCCAAAACTAATTTATTGCTAAAAGCAGGGAAGATAAATGAGCCTTTTCAATAAATTATGAACCTGAAAATCAAGGGTTAGCAAACCGAATCATGGATAAATGGTCAAAGCTTTTCAACTTTATCCAAGTCTAAAAGACAAAGAGTGTTTTAATGGAAATATTTTGCTACTTGATATGGCTATTTTATGAATAGCTTTATTAGAAGCAATTCAGATTACATTCCCTGTACTGTGATGTGTTACCCAGCACTTACAGCATTAGTACATTTTAAACATTAGTACAAAAAAGCCACCTGATCTTTGAAGCAGTTGTAGAATGCGCATTTATGTTCCAACTTCTACTGCATAGTGTTTCTATGGCAATTTCTATTTTAGGGCACTAGTACTTCCCTCCTCAGAAATTTGTGTACGGTCTAATAGCTAAAACCTAAGTTTCTATACAAGTGCATTGCTGCACCTCTGAAGTTCTCCTCTAGCTGCTGCTTCTTCTGTCTCCATCATCACACAGGTAAAATCTCCACCTCCTTTCTACTCACATATCACTAACAATAGTTCAGGGAAAAGACTCAGATAATACTGTAATTTCATTTTCCTTACAAAAAACCTGTATCTGATAAACATAATTTCCACAGTGTACTTGTGTTAGGTACTGTGAATGGGAATATCCTCCTATGTTCTTTTTGGTAATTCATTTCAGAATTCAATAATCCCATCCACCACCCATCTGAAAAATGACACCCCAAAGGCACCATCTGCTTAACACCCTGAAAGACAGCCTAGCATTAGCTCAGTTTTCTCTGATTCTTGAAGAGTCTATTTTCTCAAAAACAAGATTTCCTCTTCTTTAGAGACTCTCCGGAGACATCCAATCTGACAACTAGTCAGCAATGAAAGATTATAATAGATGAGAAACGGGATGATAAAGCCAATAATGACATGATTTCTAACTAAATGTGAAGTAACATCTAAACTACTGTACTGATGAACTACAAACAGGTTGCCCTCTTGCTTTGGTGTCAGTCATCCACAGAGCCGTATGTTTTATTACTGATGAACAACTGGGTTGCCATAGTACTAGTGCAAGCCAAACTTTTACTTACTATTATTTGGAGTACACCATTTCATTCAGATAGAACCATTTTCAAGGAATGCCAGTATGTTCTTGTCAAATATATTTAAAGGCATATTTGAGCACAAAGGTATAATAGACTACATGGGAAGATTTGTTGATTAAGAAAAATACTTTGAGAATAACAAATACTTTCCTTGTCTTAGACAGAGGAAAGGACCAGAGATCTCCTACACATCTTCAATGTGTATGAACAATGACCACAAGCATGATAAAAACAAGATTTAAGAAATAAAATTTGTAAAAACACACATCACTACTATCACAATGCTAACATCTCATGCAAAATCATGTCTCTACTGTAACTTCAAGCTGGCTAAAATATTTTCTTTCTTCCTGCCTCTTTACAAGTATCAGTAAGTCAGAGCAGGGAATATGAAGAGAAGAGGTCCATGGACACCTAAGCAAGAGCTGTTACTCCAAGATGAACCTGAAGTCACCAAAGTGGTAATGCAGGAAGTGCTCTGCTGGGCTGGCTGGGTCCAGGAGCTGATTTTCCTGTCACTCCCCACGAGCACGTCCCTGCCCTCTGCCACGCTCAAGCAGCAGAACCACCAAGCCTACAGCTCGCACACGGTGGAAACAATAAACAAAGCAACTCCCTCACCACCAGTATTGCTTTGGATTTTTCCTTCTGCTCCAGTCAACACCTCTTAAATTAAAAGAGTAAACAACAATGTATCGCTATAGTTCAAAAGCAGCTAATTTTGTACAGCAAATGTTTCACATAGGAACACTGGCATACCTCTCCAGTGATGTCAGTCTGAGAACAAGCATCGCAGTGTTGTTGAGGTAAACAGGAGTCACTGAGTGAACTAGAATTGTGCTGGAGATCCTGCAGGGAATCTGTAATGCAACAGCTATTCCTGAATCCATCTGTTAACTTGGCCAGGCTCTAAAGGAGAATAGACACTTAAAAAAATTAGAAACAATTGTTTTTATAATACTTTTTAATAACAGAAAACAAATTTAAAAATTGTATTTAAGGATATGACTGGTAGCTTGCCTATACAAGGCTATTTACAAAAAGTAAAATTCATTGTAGTGTTACTAGCATGCACAAGGTTTGCTTTGGAATAAACCTCTCTTTTTAAAAGATGCATGTAACAGTAAACAGACTTTATATTATTTGTTTTAGATCTATGAATGTTTTTATCTTCTGTATGGCTTGCACCTCTTCAAATCCAGCAGCTGTCAGCTTCACATTACCTGATAGGGAAGACAAATGTAATTCACCTGCCCTTTTGCCATCTTCTGCACAGGTTACATTCCTTAGTCACTACTGTTATCTCATCCAACTTGATGAATACCTTGTATTGATTGCACTTTTATGACAGCTGATACCACCCCTGTGCTCTCTTGCCCGGGGTTCACATAGTTAAGAGATATTTTACACTTTGGGTTAAGCAAGTGACATCGCTGAAATGTCTAGACAATGACACAAACTGTCCGAGTAAAGCAGAAACATCAGTTTTTGAGGGGAAAGGGTAATAAGACAGAATAACATAAAATAATAAAAACAACATATATTTGACAATATAAGCTTGGTTGACAGGCTCTTAAAACGCCTTTAAAAACAAAATTGTTAATATCACTTTTATTTTCTCATTGTGTATTCTCTCTTTTTCAAAAATTACAGATAATACATTACTGTACAGATGATACATTACTACAGTATTAGTAACAAAATCACTCTGTCATTTATGACAGAGACCCTAAGCATTACACATCAAATATTAAAAGAAGTTCTGTCCTCTCACCAGAGGATAAAGGACAATCTAAAAATGGGGGGAAAATTAGCAGAAATTTGAAGAGCTGTAGTAATCTATAAATCATAACACAATAATCAAGCAATTTGGTTCTAAAAATACACATATAAAGCTTTCTAAAACTGCTCACTCAAGTGTCTGAAGTACAGAATCAGGGGTAACCATGAAACATAGCATTGGGAAAAGTCTGGTCCTCAGGAATTTCAGTGGCTCTGACCACTGGTGATTTACAACAAGCGAAGGTTACTGTCCATATCCAATTATCAGAAGATTTCTCAGTCTTCAAAGTGTAATTTAAAAAGAGTAACACGGCAATACTGTTTTTTCTTACACTAATTTAATTAGTAAAGTCCAGGAATGAGCCTGTGTAACAGCAACTGTTTGCTACTGATAGGAAGGGCAAGGACACCCTGAAGATGAAGGCATCTGGTTTCAGAGCTTAGGAAGCATCCAGCATCATGGAACTGTAGGAGGCCTGAAACTAGCCAGAAAAAGCAGCTTTTTCTGATGGCCTCCATTTCCTTCATACATGGTCCATCCCTTTGGTCTCA
This sequence comes from Pomatostomus ruficeps, assembly GCA_013400735.1. Lineage (NCBI taxonomy): Eukaryota > Metazoa > Chordata > Aves > Passeriformes > Timaliidae > Pomatostomus > Pomatostomus ruficeps. Next base: position 30,578 of record VYZT01006034.1, read on the forward strand.
TATACTAGCCCCTTCTCCAGGCCAGTCTCCTCTAGAGATGAAAAAGAGGGAGAACAGCCAGCCTGGTACAGGATGAGTGAACAAGTGGGTTCCCTAGCCAAAAGAGTGGGGGCCTGTGTTCCTCCCTGACAGCCCCTCAAACCACACACTCTGTTCCCTATTAGGGAATGGCAAGGACAGACACAGGTACACACCGCAGATTGGGCAGCACGTGCTGCTCCCTCTTCAGTCTCTGCCTGCTCTCTACAGGTCTGAGTGGAGCTGGGATTTCACAGGCAGCACTGGCAGGGACAGAGGACAGTGCAGAGCAACGCCAGACTTGCTGGCAGTGGGATAAGGCTACCACCACTTGCCTCCAGAATCTTAACTTGTCTTTGGTACTCCTAAAATGCCAATTCTTCTGCCACCTCCCCACTGAGCTGAGCCACCTTAGTATGAAGGACAAACAACATATTTTCTTCTCAGTCCTGAAACGGCAAATTCAATTTCAAGTTACATTGCCAAGAAGTCCCTAGCTGGTGTCCCAAGACTTACTGCAAAAGGAACTGCACCACAAGACAGAAAAAAATCTTTTTCTTTATGAAACTGCAGACTCCTGTCTAACTCTCTTCTTCAAAACTCACTGGAAATCATCCAGTCCTGTCAAGACTCCTGCTGTATGGAAGGATCAAGAGGGATCCCTAATGGGTTTGTAACATGGAAATAGTAACTTCAGATCATGGCCTCTTCCCAGTAAAGCATAGGCAGTTGCATGAACAAAAACTCAGGATTCAGAACACCTGAGGTTTCGCCTAATAAGTTATGTTCCATCTGCCTTCTTTGACTAACATATGTTATGTTACATGTATGTGCAATACGGCAGATCCTGATGCCAGAAATTAAATCTAAACTTTTGACTGTATTTCAGCTACTTTATGAACTCCTGGTTGCTCCTGATGCCCTCTAGCCTTCTCTTTGGCAGGTAATGAAGGGCTACTTGGCTGCTGGCCAGGCTTCCTATCCAGGCACAGTTGCCAAATCCTGGTCACTACTTAAAGATGAGAAAGCATTTGACAGGTGGCAATCACCAAGCAGCATCACCTTAACTTACATCTACACACATAGCTGACTATGCCCTAGGGCAAGCATAAATGCATTGGGTCCTTCTAGTTGGATGAGTGAAAAAAGGCACCAGCAACCCTAATATGGAAAATTACAACAGAAGTTAGCACACTTTTAGATAGAAACAATCTATATAAATTGCTAGGAGTAATTTCCTTCCCAGCTAGGCAGAGGAATCCATCTTTCATCTGGCGTTTAAGGATTGTTTATGGCAATCCCACAGAAACTGCCAAAGCAGCCTGCTGTTAACATGAAGTTCTAGGCATACCAGCTCAGACTTACCCAAGAAGAGAGAAATGAGCATTGTCATTTCACCATTAACTGTTGCCATCTGATTTGGGAGCTCTCTGCACAATTTCAGTGCACTTCCTATCTAATCTATTTAGCCAATTTAACTGGTAACAAAGAGAAAAGAAAAAAAAAAAAGACATAAAAACCCCACAAAAACCAAAGTCCAGTGCTCTCCAAGGACAACAACATTTTAAAAGCATATGCACACTGGAACAGAAACAAAATTATGAAAGAGATGGGGGAGGAGAGCTAAACACACTGCTGTCAGGAACCTAGCCACACACCTTTATTATTCAACCTTATATAAGAAGTCTGCCCACTTTTTTGGAGCAGTAGCACTGCATATTTTGCTTTATTTGTAATCACAGCATTCAATTTAAATCTGACCACCCTCTCCCACACAACTAAGCCAATTATCATACTTCTACAACAGCTACAATTTTCCAAGCACCTACACAAGACTGAGTCACTTCTACTATGTTTAGTTCTGTTGCTTACACTGGCCAGATTTAAATTAAAAAGTAGTAAGGAATGGTCTATTTCCTTTCTCTGAAATAAAACCCCATAATTTTTACACTATACTTCTAACTCCTCTATTAAAAAATTTCAAAGTAAAAAAGATTTCATAAGAAAATTTTTCTGAACAGCAATAGCTTTAAAATGTTGTGTTTTCAAGGACAAAACAATTCCAATCTTGATAGGAATGTAAAAATTGAATTCTAAACTCATTAGGAAGATACTTAAAATAGATTTGCATTTATTTGATAAAGCTAACTAAATCCATGACAATAATCTTAATGCAGTTATAAAAAGGCATAGCACAGATTACTTTGGTGACACCAAAAGTAATTGGGTTTTTTTGGCAAAAATTAAAAAAGAGAGGTGAATATTTTTGTAAAGCACATTAAGTTGGCAAAAATACACAATTTTTACAACTGTAAACCTTGTAAATGATGGCATTTAATCCTGTATAGCCATTGTAACAAAATATGCAGAACTGTTCCGCATGCTACACTTGTGTGGAACAACTGCTTACTACATTCTCCTGGACTACAAGTAGTCTAATGTACTATCATTGGATTCTATCACAACAAATTGTCATTAATTAAAAAAAGCAATACTCCCTAGACTTGTATTTCCTGTGTATCACACAGACCCATGAAGAAGGATGAAACACTTTTCATTTTTGCTTCTGTCTTGTGCAACCTCTACATCCTGGCTCTGCCAGCATTGCCCAATCCTTGATCCTAGAGTTCTAGCTCCTGCAATATTGTATTTAAAGAAACTGCAAGCACAACTAAAGTTGATTTACCAAATATGATTTTCAAGGTATCTCAATGTTTACAGTTGGATTTACTGCCACTGAAAATGTAAGGAAAAGAGGTAAAAAAAAACCTATTGGGGAAGTAAAAACAAGGCCAGCAGTTAAACTGCTCCAAGATCTCACACGTAAGTCTTTATATTACCAGTTAGTTTCCTAAAATGTGTGTTACTGCATCCATGAAGAACTGCCTTTCTAATCATTTCTTGCTAGCCAGGCCTGTGGAAGACTGAGAATCACATCAAAACTTGGCCAGCCCAAATTAACAAATATGTTAAAAGTTGCCAAGGCAGAAACATTTCATAGTGACTTAAGTGTTCTGTCTACTTGAACAAGGATTTGTGGTCCATCAGACGATCTTAGTGTAATGCACTGGAGACTTAATAATTGTGTGACTATAGAAATTCATTATACGTAGATTATAAGCTTCCCATATAATTTAACAACTGAAAAGGAAAAAGAAAACCCTGAAAACCACTACTGCAGAGAAAACGGAAAGAAAATGTTTGCAGGGCAATGTTAAGTTAGTATGGTCCTACAACTTTAGATAACAAAGATGCCTTTTTCCATACAAATGTTTGAAGACTGGGTGAAGAGAATTGTCCTTATCACCTCTCTGTATATGCAGCATATATTAGCAAGTCTATAGTGAAGTCCTGGTGATGGCAGAGGCTCATTGTTCTTTGATCAAGCCCCTATCACATTAATTACATTAACACAGACACACAACTGAGAGCTCGAGGAAGGACACAGAATCCACTCAAAAGTTAAGACCACTGTTCAGGTATGTATCTCCCCTCAACCCTCATGCTCTAATTCATCAGTAATTTCAAGCTTGCATATACCTTATACTTAATCATACTCTTTGAGGGTTTTGTGAGAACATGTGAAACTAACATGAGTACTTAAGAGTTTGGGGCAAAAAGTGACATAGTGACAAAGACCCAGTTTGCTGAAATACATATAAAGGGAAAAACATGGTTGACACAATGATAAACATTATAGCACGTGAACTCTTAAATCCTACTTCATTATAGGTAATACAAAGAGACATAAAACAAAATGAAAAACAAACACTGCAAATCACAAAGGCTTTTTTATAAGACAGTGTAATTACTCCATAGCAGCCATCAACACAGCAACAACAGAAAGCTATATCCAATGAAGACACTGATCTACATGGAACTTAGGTAACTACGTTATTTAAGACAAAAATACGAAATGCATATGAAGTCTTATGTTCACAGTATAAACAATAACTGCTTACCTTGTTTGAACTGCTTGCTATTGGTAGTTATCAAACATAAAAATCAATTTAGGCCATCCTACTTCCTTATTTAAACTTGGTAAACTCAATGCAATCCCAAGCAAGAAAATAGAGGTAGGTTACTACTATTTAGCAGTTCAGTAGCATATTTTTTACCTGCATAAGGTCCTGCCTTTCTTTTTCACCTGTGCATATAGCTTTCTTTATGGTTCGAAGTTCACTCATTATAGCTTGTGCTTCATCCAGTCTGTAATTTGTATGAGCATTTGACATCTTACGATCGATCCTGTTGAAAATATTAAGACAAATTCAGGAATTTTCACATAATTAGAAAGCACACCAATTCTTTAAGACTGCTTGTTTATTCATGTACCACTTCATTTCCAGGAATAAAATGATACTCTACTCAGAATTAACACAGCACTCAGTGCCAAGTCCACTCTAAAGACAAAACAAAGCAATTATCTACCCAGGTTCTGCAGAACCAACAGACTTCCTGGGTTTAATATCCTAATAAAGAGCTTACTTATGAGTAATGTCTGCGGGCTATTTCATGCACCAAAAGTAAAATGAACATAAAACTAACCTAGATGGTTATAACTCAAAAGATAACGATGAGCACTCTAGCTGTGACATTTTTCATGCAGCATTGCACATTGCAGTATCTCTTCCAGGGCTTCTACCCAATCCTACTTTAGAAGTTTCTAACAAAGGCGTTTCTTTTTCTCAGAAAGAAAATTTTAATGCCTAAAGTTTTATTGCAAATGCTTTCCTGCCATTATAGGCCTCTTTGAATATCATTTCCATAAGATATTTAGAAGTCGTTATCATTCTACACTGAAAAGCATTATATGGGAACATCCCAGAAGATTTTAAATCTTTAAGCAAGAAGCAAGAGCACAAGTCATGACGTAAGACTGAAGTAATACTAATGCTTCCATCCTGACATTAAAATCTCTCAAGTGGAACATCCACTGGCTGAGTTTTCAGCCTTTTTTCCAACAATTCACAATAGTAAAGGACAACATATTAGGATGCAGAAGACTAGTCCAGTGTATCATCCTGGTAATTTCCCTTGATTTACAGATAAAGAATAAGACAAGAGACTATAGTGAACTTACCTGAAGAACTATTTGGCCTTGTATTTACAAAAAATGGCTATGGGGTTTCAACAGACAATTTACAGCAATTATTGAAAATCATGTAAAGCTCCTTTTAAAATACGGAAAACTCAGTTTTCCTGTTAATCTAGCATAGAAAGTGTGTATATAGAGAAAATGTGGTAAGTGTAATGGTCATTAAGCCAATGGTAAGAACAAATAACTTCAGGGAAAGGTCTATCAGGTTAACAGAACTAAAGATAAAAACACACATTATTCATCACAAAGGACATCATTCTATAAAAAGATGTAGTAGGAGAGGGTATGCTATACATATAGGAGAAGAATACCAAATTCTATTTAAAATATTGAGACTAACTAAGAAGTTTCAAGACAGATACTATACTAAGCTAAGTGTCAACAACAGTCACTCAGCATGTTCTGCCAGTTAAATACAGTCAGTGCAATTCCACTTACGTCTGACTATTTGCTTTAAAATTAAAACAGTAAAATGAAAAATTGAAAGGGGTGAATGAAAATCCTGTGGTTTTATTGTCTAGCTTCCAATACAATAAAAAAACCAGGTTGCTTCATACAATTTTGATTCGTTTGGGTTTTTTCTGACAGTTCCTGGTTTTGGAGACAACATAAAATAAGTCTGAATATCAAGATTTTTACTTAAACATAGATTTCCCCATGTTGCATAAGAAAACATACAATCTTTAATGAATGTTGGTTCAAGAACAAAAAAAGACTTAAATTTCATGTGTATTAAAGCTGGGGGTTTGCTTGTTTGTTTTAGTTTTCAAGATGTTTACTCAAGTCTTCAGTAATTTTTAGTTAAAGTCCTGAGCAGATAAAACTGTGGTAAAACAACTAATCCAATTCACTAAAAGTCACATTAAAAACATAACACATTTTCATCTGAAGGTAACTGTAATGTTAAGAACGATGTTCAAATATTAGACATGAAAATGCTTTCTACACAACTGCTCATTATACTCTTTGCCAGGACTAAGGTGGCATTTCAGGAAAAGGAAATTATTTAATTTCAACCAGATTTCTGTTCAGTTATCCACATATTCATGTTCCTGGACACCACTTTGGAGCCCAGCTTATGAATTGATGTTTGTTTAAGGAAAGAATCAGAAAAGCTTCTACTGCCAAAAACTGTTGTGGTGGATCAGAATGAAAGTAACCCCCGGTGGTGGGCTGATACCAGGGTTTGAGGAAGCCCCAAGTACACTGGGAGGAAAAACCTCTCATCTCTCATCAATTTGGACTAAGGCAGCTGTAACCTGACCCTGCCTACCTGGGCAGACCCCTCACCCCACCCCTCTCTCCATCCTGCTGTACTGAACCTTGTACCTTCTCCCCACCTCCCTGGTTTGTACCCTTTATAAGCTTAGGCCATGTTGGCCTAGGTCTTTTCCATCCCTGGTTTCCCTCCGGCGACTGAAATAAAGCTGTGCTGGAAACCGCCACATGGAGAGCCCTCCAGCCCTTTGCCTCTGGGCTGCGTGAGCTATCCTACACGCGTGGGTGTGAATTAGTGCCTTTCCCCGGCACGGGTGGGTGGGAAGCAAGCGTGCTTCCATGGGGCACACGGCCGGCATTCTCTTTCTCTCCACGGCGGGGCAGAGAAATAGCCGGGCCCGCAGGAGCTCCATGCCCCCACCAACCCCATGAGCCACGCGAATAATACAAAAAATATTTAGGCTTAAATCAGTATTGCTGTCAACCCAAACTGACTAAAGTAGCTTACAAAATTACTTGTTATTTATTGTCTGTTAATGTTTTTTCTTTTTTTCATAAAAATCTATTTCTGAAAGCCATAGAGCTAACAGGAGTCTTCCACTTTATGAATGGAAAATAGCATTATACAAATATAGATTGGACCTTTGTATAAATAGCCAGAATATTCAACTAATATGCAAGACTGTAAGGATACAAAAATGTTTCTAGGATACATGGACTATTAATATGCTGGTCATCGTTTCAGTCCTATAGGGCAGACTTCGTATTCCTCCATTTTCCTTCACATGCTCTCTAGCACTAAAGACTCCCCCATTCTCACCAAAGCACAGGCCTGTACTTCGGCAAAAATCTAATTTTAAAGATTTTGTTATGTCTCCTAATCTCTAAATTATTCTGTAGCTACAAATTGTTTAGCCACTCCTAATTCCCTGTTACTCCCAACTTCTCATAAGCATCCACTCTGCTCTCATGGCCAACTGGCCAAGTTTTCATTTCCTTTGTTGCTAAATGCCTTCTTCCTCCAAAATTCTTGCCGGGGAGCAGTAGGGTCACTGAAATCACAGGGGAGAAGGAACTGCTCCTCCTTCTCAGTCCCTGCTGTCAGGCCAGAGGAAGGAATTTGTTCGAGGAAAGGCTCATGTTTAACCCTGTAAGTCTGGACTGTGACAGGATCAGATGCACCTTGGGGCAAAGGTGCTGGCAGAGGCCAAGGTGCACCATCCTGCAAGGTGGGGATCTTTGCAGGCTTTAAACAGTGAGCTCTACAAAGTCACCACTAGGCAAACACAAACCCATGTCCAAAGGTTTATCACACACAACACTGCCAAATTTAGATGAAACTGTAGAAAGCACAGTCCCAATAAAAAGCTGCAGCTCTAGGAAGATTGTATTTCTGACAGAATTGAAGTTTTAGAGGTATCAAAACCCCCCTCAAACGTGTCTCCACTCATAAAACACCACTTCTCTGGTCTTTTTGTGGTTTTGTTTTCTTTTCATTCTCCTTGAAGATGGTCAAGCCATTTTACTAAAATTAAAAAGAACAGAAAACAAAACACAGTCCAAGGCAGACACTGTACATGGAAAATGTCAATGTAAGAGATTTGCATTTAACAAAGGCATTTGAATCAGAGAGCAACATAAAATGATGGAAATACTGAGCAACTCAATTGCTCTCTCCATAAAAGTTGTCTCTTCTCTGAGATCTATACCCAGCAAAGGCTGCACAGAGAGCCACCTGGCAGCAAGTTCCAGTATCTGCTCATGATGCCATTCTGGTAAGACTTTCAAAGCAAACTCTCAGCCAGATGTAAAGCCCAAAGTTTGACAGCTCCTTATGTTGTTCTTGGCTTACACTTGAAATAAAGTGATGAACATGCCTTCAAAAAACCTGAACAGGATACACGCCATTTGCAGTTTGGCAGTTCCTTCAAGATTTGACTTAGCACAAGAAGGAAGAAGAATGACGCAGACCAAAAATTTAGAAAACGTAACAGAAGTGGGAAATGTCTGAAATGCAATAAACTTTAAAGGGGAAG
>VYZT01006035.1:0-59085 GCA_013400735.1 Pomatostomus ruficeps
GTCCCGTCCCGCCCTCCCGCCGCGCCGATCCCCCCCCGCCCGCTGTTGGTTTGTCCCGCCGGCCACACCTGCGGCTCGCACCATTCCCCGCGCGGGGGGGCGCCGGGGAGGGCAGAGGCGGGCGGGGAGCGCGTCCGGGCGCCGGGGCGGCCAGCGGGATGCAGCGCTGGGATGCAGCGCTGGGATCCGGCCCCGCTCGGCTCGGAGGAGCCGCGTGGTGCCGAGGCGAGCGGCAGCCGCCTCATGTCGTCCTCACCCTCTAGGCCTGCAGTGGTACAGCCGAGGAACCTCTCCTTCCCCTCACCCAGCAGGTCCCGGCGAGGGGCGGGAGCTGCCATGTGCCAGCGCTTTCCTCAGCTGTGCAGCCGGGCTGGAACACCCGCTCCAGCTGTGGCGTGCCACGGGAAGCGTTTCTAATCGTTCTGCTGACGGGACATTTTTTTCTTAGTGAGCGAACAGCCGGGGGAACAGGTGTGGGATAACAGGACATGGAACACGCCGCGTCTCGCTGGCCACGGGGATCACCCCACAACCACACTGGTTGGAGGGATTATCCCACAGCCAACACAGGTTGGAAGGGACATCCATCCCACAGTCACACAGGTTGGAGGGGACATCCCACAGTCTCACAGGTTGGAGGGGACATCCCACAGTCACACCGGTTAGAGAGGATATCCCACAGCCATTTACACTGCCAGAAGGAGAAGTTGTTGAACCATGCCCTCAGTACGTGCGTGCTGCCACAGTAATGGGGTATATTCCATACTCATATACAAAGAGCATGTTCTCATACCCCATTGCTCTTCCTCAGAAATGCTCTAGAAGATGAAGAAATATATGAAATGTTTGTAAAGAAGTAGTGGGAATGTTGTGAGAAGAGTAAGCAAGTGTGTAGCAAATTCAAATTAGATATTTTTTTCCCCTGACTAAAAATCTTATTCAGGCTGGGAACTCAAAAGCAGCATGGCCAGAGGGTGAGGGAGGGGATTCTGCCCCTCTGCTCTGCTCTGGTGAGACCCCACCTGCAGTGCTGCATCCAGCTCTGGGGTTCCCAGCATTAAAAGGATACGGAGCTGTTGGGGAAAGTCCAGAGAAGGGCCATGAAGATGCTCAAAGGGCTGGAGAACCTCTCCTATGAAGACAGGCTGAGAGACCTGGGGTTGTTCAGTCTGGAGGATGTTCTGGGGAGATCTTACTGCAGTCATTCAGTACCCAAAAGGGGCTACAAGAGAGCTGCAGGGGGATTTTTTTACAAGGGCCTGTAGCAATAGGACAAGGGGACATGGCTTTAAACTGAAAGAGAGTAGGTTTATATTAGATACTAGGAAGAAATGCTTTACTGTGGGGGTGGTGAGGCACTGGCACGGGTTGCCCAGAGAAGTTGTGGATGCCCCATCCCTGGAATTGTTCAAGGCCACATTGGATAGGACTCTGAGTGACCTGGTCCAGTAGAAGGTGTCCCTGCTCGTGGCAGAGGTGTTGGAACTAGAATCCTTTCCAACCCAAACCATCCTATGATTCTGTGAGTCAGCTGTCCTGGCCATGCTCCCTCTCAGCTTTTAGTGCACTTCCTCACTGGCAGAGCATGAGACACTGAAAAGTCCTTGACTAAGGGTAAGCACTACTTAGCAACAACCAAAACATCATAGTATTTTTCTCATACTGTATCCAAAACAGAGCACTGTACCAGCTACTAAAAAAAATGAACCCTATCCCAGCCAAAACCAGGACATCATGGCAGAGGGGCTGAAATTAGACGATCTTCAAGGTCATTTTCAACCCAAACCATTCCGTGATTCCCTGGTCATCACTCAGACACATGATCAAGCCAAAATGTTTAGGGGGCATTAATAAGTAAATATGTCAAGCTAGCTAGCATGAATATTAATAGTGGCAATAAAGCCTGATGCTTAAGGGAACACAGTTTGAAAAATAAGAGGGTGATCTGGTTAGAATAAAGTATTTTAAGTTGCCTATTTGCTTAGTAGTCCATGATGAGATTTGTGTCCTGTCAAACTCCAGCCTGAGAGACCAAGGATGTTAGAGTTTGAGTTGTCCCAATCCCTTCTGAACCGAATCTGAACAGCCTGTTAAAAGTTGTAGTTTAATTTGTCCATGATACTATTTTATTTATGGATGTCTGTATGTAGACAAGCATGGATTTAATTCTGCTGATGAAGAATAGACCTGGATTTCATGTCCCTCATGCAGAATAGCAGTGCAGTTACAGCAGAATATGGTAATGGTTGCATTATTCCTGCATGCTATATATAGCTGACTGCATCTTTGTATTTTATGCATGAGCCAAAGATTGCACACTCTCAGGATCTGCATTCCTTCATTACATCTCAGGGAACTACAACAATGCAGTCTGCTTGAGTTTGAAATATTCCTCAAAATTTTAGTATTGAATTCCTACCACACCACAACAGAATGTAACATTTTGCCTTCTGGATGGCTTTGGTCAAGGCTAGAATTTTAACTATTTTAACTACTTTCCTTCCACGACAATTTAATGCCACATCAGATTCAAGGTGCTCAACTTTCAGGTGGGCAGCACCTAAAAAATTATGATGGCACAGGCAGCAGCTTGATATCTCAGAACAAAAGAGCAAGCAAGAGAAGTGCTGGTTTGAGTTTGTGGAATGAATTCCTGTGGGAGCAACTAATTAATGCTGTCCCACATGAAATGAAAAAGACAGGATAAAAGGGCTGCATGTGACACAATGGTCACACTTCATAGGTATACCAGGAGTGGTTTTTATGCTGCTGTGGACGGTGTATTCTCAGATTCTGGCCAGAATATCCCATTGCAGTCCCTAGTCTGGGGAAGAATATTTTCCTTGGTTGGATTTATTTATTTTTTTATTAGACAAATGGTTACCCTTCAGTACAACACAAATGACAAAAAGCATGTTGAGGTAAGAGCTGTTCCTTCCACCCTTGAGAAACACTTCATAAACTGTCTTGGACATGTTGGTCTGAAGGTTTGTATAGCCAAGAACTGCTGAGAGTTGAGGCAAGAAGGTATTTGAGGTAAATCGAGGCTTCTAAAAGCTTTCAGAACTCATGAATGGTTGTATTCTGAGCATAGAAGGAAGATGGCAGAGCCATTTAAAATCGCGTTTTGAGTGCTGTAAAGATAGAATACGAGTAACTCTGTGAATTGGGGGCTGTCCCTTTAGGTAATGTGAAGAGTTGGTTACCTTGTACTAAAAATGTACTCTTTTCACGGTTTCTTTATGCTACCAGAGCTTTGTGTAGGGTCTGTGTGGTAAGGTTTGGGCAGAGGAGGGCCACAGGGGTGACTTCTGCGAGAGGCTACCAGAAGCTTCCCACACGTCCAAGGGAACCAGTGCCATAATCCTGTTTACAGAAGTAACTGTGTGACTGCAGCTAGAAAAAGCGAGGAGTCTGGCAGCAGTATTTGCAGAAAGAAAATATTTCCTGTAGCTCGGAATGAGTAAACAGTAACACTTTGGAGGAGTGGTTCAAGTCAGTCGTTGTGAAAATTAAATCAGTGAACAGAAAAGTTTGATTTAAATGATTGTTTATATTAAATTACAGTTGTATTGAGTCTTAAAGACTGATTTTTCACTGGTAACCATTAAAATGTGCTGATTATGGTCTTCATGCATAATTTACCATTTCTTTTTGCTAGCAGAGAGGGTGTGGTGTAGTTACATACATCTGAGACATTTCAGACTTTAACATAACATCTTAATTTGTACATACATTTCACTATTTTGAAAGATGAGGACTGTTTCATTTCTTTTTTTGCTAGGTAATTATTACACTTTTACTTGTGGTTCATACCAAACTCCTAGTGGATAAATACAGAAACTGAAAAAAAAAATGAGGAAAAAGACCCTCTTTATAGTTGCTTTTAGTTGAATAAGATTACTATAAATGTATTTGAACATTCTTCTTCAAGAGATTGTCTAAAAATGTTTTGCATTGAAAAAAGTTTTTTATTAAAAAATGGAAGTATACTTGCAGGAAGAAAATGTGATTGGTTTAATCATTCAGTCTCCCAAAAGTCTAGGACTAGTAGAGATCATCCTGCTATCTCTACCTCTTTTTTTATTTATGGATGGAAATAATAAAAAAAAATCAGCAGAGATAATCCATTCGAGTGAGCTAGGTGAAATACCTAGCTCAATGGTATTGAAATGGAGGAAATACTGCCACCTTGCTTGCAGAAAAAGATGCTTGTCAAAAACTGGTTCAATGCTTCAGCAAACCAGGATTAATCCTCCAGCAGCTTGAACAGAAAGTCCATACTGCTTAATAATGCTACTGTAGTACTAGTATTAATATTGTGTTTTGCAAAGCAGACTATTAAAAATTAAACTTTAAATCAACCAACCTGATTGATTTTTTTATTTTACTTTAGAGACCCAGAGAAGTTATCAGGGAAGAACCATTGTTTTGCCTTACATTTAAATCAAGCATTAAATCAGAATCTTCCAAAAACCAGGTACTTTTCTTCATATGTAAGGAGGCTGTATGTGATTGGAGGATCTTGTCTTTTAGCAAGGCAGCAAAAAATATCATTCCACTATATAAACCTCTAATAGTGCTGCAGAATATTTGTTCTTTCATGTGTTTTGGAAGGAGCAGCTGTTCGCAGCACTACCATCTTTGTTTAATGTAAGTGCAAGTGCATGAAGTTATAGTCATAAATAAAATCAGGATAAATCATGTTACTAATAGAGCTCTAGTGGTAAATAAAAACAAAAATACAAAGGACTTTGTAGGTGCCAATATTGCTGAATAATAAGAATTTCTTTTATATTTTGGCATTGTAGATCGAGCCATCTTTTGCCTCTGCTGTCCTGAGCTCCAGAACAAGTGAAAATCTGTGGCGTTTAGGGGCAGAGGTTTTCCCCTCGCTGGTAAGGCGGGGGGCTGTGGGTTGTAGTTCATCTTTTGGTCGTTAGATGCCGGTAGCTCCCCGGGCATTTCGGGCTCTGGTTTTCTGCCGTGTGCAAGTGTGGGGTGAGAGCGCAGCAGGGATTTCGGACGGGTGTTTGGGTAGAGAGCACAGGCAGTACTCTCCATGTATGCTGTCCCACTCTAAAAAACACCCAAACACCCTCCCTCCTCCCCCCCTACCAGAAAAAAAACCAAACCCAAAACCACACCACAACAGAAAAAGAGATTTTTGACTGAAAAAAAAGAAAAAGTGAAGGATGCAGCCCAGCTCCAGAGCACAGAGCTAAATAATGCCCAGTCCTCTGAGCTCGGTCTGTTCGCAGCCATTGTACTGCAAAAGCTCTTAGGTGTAAATGAAGCAGCAGGGCATTGTCGGGTTGTTCTCCCATTTACTCTGCCTCTGCCAGCTGTGCACAGGCACAGAAATGCACTGTTTTGTTGGCTTGATGCCACGAGAGGCTCTCTGCATGCATTAGTGGCTCCCTGTGCTGAGGCAAGGTCAAGTCCTACTGTTGATGCATGCAGGGACAGAATTGCAGTATCTGCTTGTGATTAAGATTGTGCAAAGGAGTGCCACTGGCAGCACACTGCTCTGCTGAAAATACCACTGAGCTCCTAGGTTTTGTCAGTCACTGCAAGTAATGCTGTTTGAAACTCAACATTTCCCACATGCTGTGTTGCATTTCAGTAGGACACAGGCCTTCTGCATGTTTTCAGGTACAACATTCATGTACATTTTGTCTAAGAGTTAGTATTAATTCAGCTGATGGTGACACATTGGGGCATTTAAACTGTATACGCCTCTACTGCAGAATGTTTTCAGTGATAAGCCAAATTAACTGAATAATGCATTAACTGAAAAGGAAAACAATTAAGTAAGGCTGCCATAGTTAACAATGTGCAGTTCCTCCTTAACTGCAGACCTTTTAAGCCTTTTCTTCATCTCTGTCTCAAAGCAAAGAACCTCTTGAAAAAGAGCTTCCCTATCCGTTTTGTACATGAGGAAACTGGAACAGCAAAATTGGATGATATGTACATGATCATCCAGGAAGTGTCTGATACATCTGGAAATGGAGCCTGGGTGAGTTCCTGATCTCTGTTCTTGTGCCTTCACTGCAACATTAATTTTTCCATTTGCTGTACAGCTTTATATGGTAATAGTGTTGCTGTTCTTCACAAGACAGTCTGAGCTGGTGTCCAGATTAGAACAATGGCCATGACAACTGTTTTCTCTTTGACAGAGTACCATAAAAATGCACAGTGCTTTCAAGTAAGCACATGTGTCAACAAAGAATGCAATGCCTGCTCCTTGACTTAAAAGTGTCTTTTGTGAGCGTGGAGTTCAGACTTCACAGGATGATACTCTATGGATTTCCACTGTTTTTTCTGAAGTCAGTGAGACTGCAGCTAGATAAGTGAAGTCTGAATTTTGCCTTCCAGTTTCAGAGTAAGCATTTAATAATCAAGTAGACATCAGAGTGTATTTTGTGCTGGCTTTTAATTTGATATACAGCATTGCAGTTGAGAAGGCTTTCATTGCAGCTATGTCTCAGCTTGACTTGTAAGGTTGCTAAAGGAATGTCTTGTTCTTGTGCCATATTTGTCTTGCTCTTTTTTTTTTTTTTTTAATTTTTTTGCTTTAGAGAACAGAACCAGACTTAAGCATCTGTTTCTCAATGAGGTTGGGTATTTTTGGGGGGATGTGGGGGTGTTTTCACCCAGTGTTACAGATGGTTTCACTAAAGAACAGAACAGTTAATTGAGTAGCCCAAGGTGATTCAGTGAACTGATCAACCTCCCTAAAAATGTTAAACTCTTCTGGCTCCTTGTCTTTTAAACCTGTCTAGCCACTAAGTCATATTGGCTCCCAAATGAAATGAAACTTTGGGAACTGGAAGTCACTTTTCATACTGTCTAATTGCCATTCTTGTGTGGGAAAATTACTGTAAAAATCCTGCCTGGGAATCCTACCAGAATTGTTTTAATAATGCTAAACAAAGCTTTTCGCATCAAATAATTTATTATCTGTTGACACTAATTCACACAGAGTATATACAGGAAAAGCTGAGCACATTTTACTGGACCAAAGCAGGAGTGTGTGAGGTGATGTTGTATTGATCTGCCCAGCAGAAAACAGATGCTGTTTAAGAAAAAGACAAGTTCCTGCCAGTACAAAAACAAAGGGAAAGACTTCTCTCAGAAAAGCATCTTTTCTTGTATAATGATTTTTAAAAGACAAGCATTTCCAGTTACTCAAAACTTTTCTTTCCAACTGTTGTTCAAAGGCTTTCTTCCCCCTATGCTTTTCCCTTTCCCATTCTTTCTGTTCCAGTTTGGAAAGTGTTATGATGACCATGACAATTTGAGGCAGTAAGTGAGGAAAGGTTTGTGAGAAGAATCTGTTATTAGGCTGATAGACTGGTGAAAAATGACCATACTTTAAGGCACAGGTGTGATCTGAGAAAAAGTTTGTTTGTTCAGTACCTTATCTGTGTCTGTTACTGTCATCTGGTGTAATAACAGAAAAAAACCCCAAAACCTTGACTTTTATTTTCCATTCGTCTGTCCGATTTCTCTGCCTATCCTCTGTTTTCAAATCTGAAAACAAATGGAGATAAAATATGGAGAAAATTGAATAGAAAGGGAAAGTTAAAACTTTTTCTTACTTATTCACGACGGGGTTTGTTTGCTTTTGGGAGAGGGAGATGAGTTCTCATAGCAAAACATTACTTAGAAACAAATCAGGAAATGCTGCTGCATAATAAATTATGCATATAAATTTATGTAAGACAAAGCCTGTTAACTGAAAACACACACCTCAGTTTACAGTTGAACTTGCACCTTTGTGTCTTTTTAAAGATACCATTTTATTTTGTATACTAACTTTATAAATAAAATGTGTCTTTCAGTTATGTGGCTTACAGTGTAATATTAGCTACTGATGTAAAGGTATTTTACCCACATTTCTTCATATTTCTTTTAACTTTCTTAAAATTCAAACTGTTTTATGTAAATACTTCTCTAAATAAAAATCTTTCCTGATTTGCTTATAAGGGGAATCTGAAGATATGCACTCCAAGATAGTGGATTGACATAGATGTTCCATGATCAACTATTCCAGGATAACAATTCTTGCATGGATAGGCTCTTCCAGAACA
This sequence comes from Pomatostomus ruficeps, assembly GCA_013400735.1. Classification (NCBI taxonomy): domain Eukaryota; kingdom Metazoa; phylum Chordata; class Aves; order Passeriformes; family Timaliidae; genus Pomatostomus; species Pomatostomus ruficeps. The sequence continues at coordinate 8,097 of VYZT01006035.1, forward strand.
AAAAAATCAGTTTACTCCAAAACAATAAATCTTTTTCCAAAGTAGAATTACTCTTCACTGATTGGGTTATTGTGTGCTGAAATAAAATACTCACCTGAGAACAGGTGGTTCAACCAAATAACCCCTTTGTAACAAATATTTTAGCTAGTTTCTCTGGGGTAGCTCAGGTAAGATGTTGGCATCCTGAGGTTTTCAAACAAGGGGAAATTAAGTAAGTTTTGACTGAGACAAGTACCTATCTCATTGTGTCACTCCTAACTCATCAAGACATACAGTATGGAATTTCGGAAGATCAATAATTGGGAGATATTTCTCTACAACAAAATGTTATATTTGAGGTGGAGATTGCTTGACTTCTTGTTAAGTAACATTCACATTCCATTCTCTTCAACATTATCTTACTCATTCTAGCAACAAAGTCAGCTGAGGTGTTTGGCTGGCACTGTTCACTTCTGCTCTGAGTCTTGGCCACTGGAATTTTGACCATTTCCAAAGGGATTTCCTGGGGTTACAGACTCAGAGCCCTTCCTGCTGACCAGCAGACCATCATCTCACCCAGATATTAGTCCAATGCTCAAGCAGCAGAGTGGTGACTGAAGGAGACAGAGAATGTCTTCCCCTGCTAGATTAATCATGTAACTGTCTGTCAAATTACTCAACTTTCCTCCACTGGCACTGGAACTGAGACTGTCTCCATTCCTGCCAGAGAGTATTCCCCTATCTTTGGCTGTATTTTAAGCTTTTCCAACTTGTGCAGGCTATCTCTGCCTATTATTTTTCTGACATCATACATTTTGCTGTCAGTAATCCTGCAACACACAAATAATTTGTTTTTTATGTCAGTAATTTATGCTCCAGAGTTGAGTAAATTGCTGCACTTCAGACCCAATCCAAAGTCTAATTAAGTCATTGGAAACATTCCAGTTGACTTCACTAGGCTTTACATCAGGCCCATAAGTAGTACTTGCCTGCCACTGAGTCAGAACTTATAAAAGACAAACAAAGCAGAACACTTTTTTACCATTCTTAATCAGAAAATGCCAAGGTAAGGAAAAACAGCAAACAAAGAATCAGACTGTAGTTTAAATTGCAACTCTTTCAGCTGCTAGTCCTAAATAGTGCTTCATTCAATAAGAAACCAATAAAAAACTACTTAAGCATCAGTTCATTAAAGGATTTAAGAAGAAGTTTCTTTTATTTATTTCTGAGGGTTTTTCCCTATATTTTAATTGCCTATTTAGTGGATTCTACATCATGCTAACATGAGTAAAGCTCTTGTGATTGCTAAATGTTACTTTTACTTTCAAAGTCTCGTTTATTATGTTATGGGCAGCGAAGTGCTACAGCTAACACCAAATGTGTGACTCACATGATGAACAAGAAAAATCAAAAAGAGAAGAAAAATAAACAGTATTTATTATTTCTTCTACAGAATCCAGGTAGCACTTTGAGAAACGGGACCTCTTGCTCCTCCTAGTAATCCTAACAATTGAGTAAACTGTTAAACCTCTCTTGAAAAAGCTGAACTTGAAATCTTTAAAAGAAAAAACCCACCACACTGATTTTTCCCCAGGGGTGCAGCAGAGTCTGTAAGGTAAACAAGCTGTAGCACTGTGCTGTGGGTGCAGGTGGCTAATTAGTGCTCATCCCTATCTTTAATCCTAGGGGAAGGGAGAAAACCTTTTAAATCTCCCTATCAAAAATGGATGTAGTCAAGCTTGAAAGGAGGCCGTGACAAGCTGACTGTAGAAGCTGTGTGAACAGTTAATTCAATTAGATCTTTAATGCAAATATTTTTGAAGTACAGTTGCATTTGCATATCCCTCAGCTATGACTTGAGTCAACATTTTTAGTACATTTTTCAGCATCCACTGAAATTAAATTAGTGAAATATTTGTGAAATGTAACTTCAGCATCTAGAAAACAACAGATTAAAATACCGTTTATGTACTAAATGAAAAAGAAGATTAACTGAGTTTCAGGGTGCCAGGGAAGAATCTTAAGAACCTGCCAGAATCTGAAGAGCTGGATTCTCACAATTTTAAACAGGTCATCTAAGGTCAGATGCACAGATTTAATTAGGTATCTAATTTCCTTTGGGCTTCTTAGTGATGTTCAAAGGATCTAGTTCCTAGCTTTGCAGGTCTTGGTTCTGTGGATGTTTCTCTCAACAGGAAGTCCTCAAAAACAGAAAAAAAAAAAAAAGGGAGGGGAGGAGGAGAGCTTTTAAAGTTGAATCAGCTCTCTGTTCTGGTTTATTATTCAGCTCCACAGACAATCACAGTGGAACAAACAGGGTGTGGGCACAGGCGTGGAAGTGATCAGGGATGAGGGAAGGGGGCTGGAAGCACTTAGCTCTGCCACTGTGAGAAGTGGCCTTGGAACTAGAGAGCCTCATTTCCTCAGGCTTCATCTACACTACAAAGTTTTCTAAGAAGAGTTGCCTCGTGTTCCTACACGAGTTTGTAAGCTGGCAAAACATAGCCCTACCTCTGGGTGAAACTTCCCACACCACAGCAGCCCTCAGCCACTAACCTCTCTGCTCATGACATAGCAGCAGTGGCATCCGCAAGCTCCTGCCCCTGCTCGTGGCAAACACTTTTTAAACAGTCATTTTTATATAGGTCTTCTGAGAGGTCATGACAAAGCATTCTGGTTATATGGATGATACCTACTGCTATCTTGTTCCATTTTTCTATGGCAGTCAGACTCTTACTGGTCATACACTGTAATAATCTTTAAATGCTTTGTATCAGGAAAATCTTCCATTTAAAGACAACTTATAAATCACAGTTATCAAGTATAAAATATCCAAGCTTAAAAAAAGAGAAAACATTTTCCATTCCATTCACATCTGGGAATGAGAGGAAAACAGAATTTTTCCTCTGTGAGCATAGTTCCAGAATTTAATTGAATTGCATTTGGGAGACTTGTCTACTGGTGTTGCAGCACTCACACTCCATGGTGACTGACACTGCCTTGCTTGGTAACTGTTTGGACAGGAAAAACAATATAGCACAGAAGCAGAAACACATGCAGAAAACCAGCTTGGTGCACACAACAGCAGTAAATCCTTGTGAATGCAACAAGTGCACAAGGTAGAGACCATAGTAAAGCAGCCAAAACCAGGGTAAACATTGTGTGCTGATTTCCTTACGCAAGACACTTGGATCAGTTGCACTCTCCTGTGTTTAAGCCAACAGCATGTTTCTTTTCTATGACCACCGACAGTGGCAAGTGGTTATGAAAAGATGTCCTCACCAGGGAAAGCAGCAGAACTGAATGAAAAGTCTGTTCCTATTTCTCACCTCAATATTCAATCAGACACACTAAATGGAGAAAATGGGTTTATTCTTAAAACTCTATTAGTTGTCTGAAGAATGTCTGCTGCACAAATGGGATGACTGTTTGCATCTTGAAACTGGTTTTTTTTTTTTTGCTACATCAGTTCAGTTCTAGAGATGCTCAGTAAGATTTGCACAGGAGCATTCTAAGTCCTCACAACATCCTTATTTAGTGGAAACTTGAAAAACATACAAATGTGTATGTCTATACTAACACAGGCTAGGCTAAGGCTTTTACAAACTTTTGATAGTAATTCTCCTTCTGATGGCAGGTGCTGAGAACTTCGTGGAACAACAGTCTGATTTGGAAAAATAAGACCAAAATATGCATAATTTCACAATTAGGAAGGCTTCTGCTGTTGATTTACCTTATTACCCTTTTTTAGGCAGTAGTATCAGTAAACACACTGTCATGATAAATTCCATCTCAATCATAATGAATGTGGTTTTCTCCTCATCCTTGACTAAAGCTATATAAACCATTATTATCAAAAGCACAGAAAAAACTAAGAAATCTTTTCATATTTCTTAACTGACTCCATCCTCATCAAAATATGGTATTGCTGTAATCTGAACATAATTTTTCCTGAGATCGTAACTTCTGGCAATTTTGAGTTTAATATTAAGACCTCTTTTACACACTAATCAGATTGATCCTTTATTTCAACTAAAAGCCCTCATCCTGTGATTCTGTGGTTATATAGATTTAAAAACCTTTTTCTTAAAAAATTTCTCAAAAATCTTTTACAAATTAAAATAGCTAGTGTTGATAGATATGGGATGCAACACTAAGGAATAACTATTTTATATGAAGAAAAGAGATAGAAATAATAAACAAGCAATTCAGCTCTGCAGCATTAGCCATTGTTTGCTATCAAATAAATCTTTACATATACTTTCAAACACCACTTTTATCTAGACTCTGCAAAATTTGAAAATAATGTAACTTTAGACTGAGATATGTCCCTGTCAGCTGTAGTGAGAATAATGTACAGGAAAAGGTGATGTAATGATCATATCACTTACATTATTCTCTCCCTAATGAATAATCTTCCACACTGAGGATGAGCTCACTTACTATTACTGGAGCCACATCTGTAGGCCACAGCACACTGCTGCATGTAGCAGAGTTGGGATGCTGTATGATCTGCCTGTAGCTAACACTTTTCATCAGAATTGCAAAGCCATTATATGCACTACATATGGAGTAAATTTTTCTCATGAGGAATCTGACAGAATCAAAGAAACAAAGCTTTTATTCGCAGCAGTTGTGTTTGGGATTCACACACTTCCTAGGCACAGCTATGTCTTTCTTTGAAAACCGGCCCCAGACTATTATTATTTTGAAACATCTAAAACATGTGATGAATGTTTTCTGTTCTTATTTCAGCCAGAGCTCACATGATTAGTACAGTAGTCTAAGTTTGATTTCAAACTAAGGATAGAAAATCTTCTCTATTTCCATTCCTCTATTTGTACCTTTAGCGCAGACAGTCTGTGTGCTCAGTTGTGCAACTGTGCAACTGACTTATGTAATGTGCTTTCTGTAAATGATGAATCATATTCTTATTTATACCTGGTAATATGAGTACGGCTGGGAGTCAATTTGGAACTCAAGAAACAACATAATTAGAGCCACTGAGTAATGTAATTCAGTATTACAAATATCTTGAATACACAAGCTTTTATTAATATTAATGAAGCAGGAATGGACAAGGAAGAATATAGTGTGTGTAGAAAGTCTAAAATAAATAGTCTTTCTCACAGAATAGGCACATTCCCTTATGCTGTTCTCTCCATGCATCTAATCCAATAATTTTACTGGGCTGGAAAGAATACTGGGAACATTTTAGGCTCTGATTCAGGAAAGGGTTAAGTATGTGCTTAAAATGACACATGTTTCTATGTGTGTTGCTGAGTTCAGTACTAGGAGCTGAACATAACAGACCAGATTCCCTTTTTGTGGTGGCAGTGTGTGTCTGTGGGAGCAGTGTTTCTGTGGATGACTGTAAATTTCTCATTTAAGCAGGAATAAAGTTTTCTCATTTTAGTGTTTTGTCTCTGTACTTATAAAACCGGTTAGAGAAGTCAATTTCCATAAAAATTTTTGAACTAAAAATATATCAAGGACTGCAAAGGAAACTTCAAAACCATTCCTCTTCCAAATATGGTCCTAGCACTGGGATCTTCCCCCTTAGCTAAACAATCTGTCATCACAAATCCCAAGCTGGACTTAGATATGTGTGCCCCCACATGCACAGGCAGACCCTTGTGTGAGCAGTAGTTGCACCATTTCAGATTTGAGAAGTTCACCTCCAGGGGTGGTGATGGCCCCCTTCAGACTCCCCCACACTGACACCCATGTCCCCATTCTCACAACTGAGCCAGCTCCCAGCCCACCCTGACTCCTCCATAGCACTCTGGCTCCCGGTGCTGTCTCTGTGGGTGCAGGGGAAGTGGGTGAGTTGCTGTGATCCAGATGTGTGGCTCTGTGGAGAGTCCTTCCTGGGTGACTCCTGCTGGAAGCTGGAGCAGCTTGTCATGTTTGTGCTGAGGTCTGCACCAGCCTCAGCTGGACTGTGCTGACAGAAAAGTTCCCAGTTTGGATTCAGCCTCGGAGGTGCTGCAGATCCTTGAGGATTGCCTGTCATCTATCCCTATGGCTATCTGTGGGAATGAAGCACCAACAACTGGCATTAGAGGAAGCTGGGCCACTCACTGCAAGAATGACATTGAAGTGCTGGAGCGAATCCAGAGAAGGGCAGCGGAGCTGGGGAAGGGTCTGGAGCACAGGTCTGATGAGGAGCAGCTGGGGGACCTGGGGGTGTTTAGCCTGGAGAAAAGGAGGCTCAGGGACGGCCTCATCACTCTCAACAACTGCCTGAGAGGACTTTGGAGCCAGGTCGGCCTCTTCTCCCAAGTAACAAGCGACAGGACAAGAGAAAACAGCCTTGGGTTGTGCCAGAGGAGGCTGAGATTGGACATCAGGAAAAGTTTCTTCCCCAAAAGGGTGGTGGCAGTGGATCCAGGCTGTGGAAAAGGCTGCCCAGAAAAGTAGTGGAAGTGTCCCTGGAAGTGTTCAAAAAACATATGAATGTGCCACTTAGGGACATGGTTTAGGGGTGGGCTTGGTAGTGCTGGGTTAACAGTGGGACTTCATGATCTAAGAGATCTTTTTCAACATTTTCAGTTCTGCGATTCTGTGATCCTATGTATAGAGGTTCTCATTTGCTTACTAAAATTTTAACTGGACTCATTGCAATGCAGTGACATTATGTCTTCCTCTCATGCTTAACTGGACATCTTTCTTCTATCACTTCCATCACAAAACATTTTAAACTTTAATTTTTGGAATAGGGATGCTTCTTCTAGATTTACTAATTGGAGCCTACAATGCTTGCCTTGACACATTTCATAAACATTTTTTATGTTCCTTTTCTATTAGGTCTCTTTCTCCTAGCTGTCTCCTCACCATTTCCTTTGAGAGGCATCAAGATTGTTCCCCTGCCCTGTTTCAAGACCTGAATAATTCTACAAAATTAATGCATGATGTCAAGTATGGGTAGAAATAAGCCATTATGTCCCTCATCACTATATTAGTCATTGATTTATTCAGCTCGCTCTCAACCTTCATACAAATATATCACATCTTATAAAATTTCTGTCTGTTGCTATTTTTAGTGGATAAACATCAGCCAACAAAATAAACATTCCCATTCCATAGTACGAGATAGACTGGAGGAAAATATATTTGGTTCCTCCTATTAATTTCGGTTGTCCAAGTGGTTTTTTTTCTTAGTGTTTGTGTCTAGTCTTTGCCTGTGTAGACATATTTCTATAAATTCTAGAACAGGTCTATTTTATTCTGCACAGTGCAACACTAAGAGAAAGCATCAGCCCCTACACTGACAAGCCAGTGAGTAATTTTCCTTTCTCTCAGCCTGCAAAATATTCAGACATATATATGTATATATGTGTATTTTTTAACTACAAGATATTTCGTCAGGGAATGTGGAATTTCTGTTTCTATTTTTGCAGTAATGGACATGGTAAAACAGGACTACAGATGATGACAATTTCCACAAAGTGAATGGAAGTTTGTTTTCCCATAGTGCAGTAGGTAAGGAAAATGCATAAAACCTCTTTGTTGAAAAGGGACAATGTTTCCACATCCTTTACAAAAAGCACTTGTTTAATAGATTTTCTTAGTTTCACTAAAAAAATCAGACCCAAGAAGAGTGAATTGAATGCAAAATAGAAATAAAACTATTTTCTGTAAAGAAAACCGCCACGGGGTGGAAATAGAGTGTTCAGAGACACTGATCAGGCTGTGTTTGTTGTATCCTTCACTCCTGCTTCAGCAGTTACTACCATGCCTCCTTTCCTCTCTCCAAGCTGAATTGTCTGCAGCAATCCTTGAAAGGAATTTTTTTTTTCTCCTTGATTTGAAATTTTTGAGTCCATGCTTAATAAACTGGTGAATACCTTGCAAGAACCATGTGATGAGAATGTGCCTCCTTAGGAGCATCTGACACTGAGGTATCTGACATGCAGCCTGGAGGAATTTGTCTGTTTGGAAGATTGCTTGCTGCCTCTTATGCTATATAATAAAAGACAGTCCAATTGAGTAAATAAGTCATTGGAATTCTGGTGTTGCTATAAAAAGAGAAGCTCTTTCAAGCATAAAAATTATGAGTTCAGCTTTTTTTTTTCCCCCAGTAAGAATCCAGATTAAATTCACTTCTGAAGTAAATCCAAACGGTTTCATTTGAAAATCAGATTGAAAACCTCAACATCTTGCATGATTTAAGTGCTTTCTTGTTTCATTTGGGTTCACCATACCACAAGAGTCAGACACTTCTGTGTTCATGTTTCAGTGCACACAGTACTCAGGATAAATTAGTACTTACGCATGGAGTGTCTTCATAGTTAATGTTAAAAGGCAGCCACTTCTGGGCTTAATCATGGTTACTGGTTATCAGTGCAGTGCAAAACTGTGGGACAGCTACAAGGGAAGTGAGGTTCAGCTCAATGGAATACAGTTATCCAGGCCAGATTTTCCCTATTCGTCCTCCATTTCAATCACAGGGTGCTACAAGATGTCTCTTTTCCTGGTGTTGCACCAGCTACACCCTGCTTACAAACATGGAATCCACTGGGCTAGGACACCAGGGGTACAGTGTCCAGCTCAATCATGTAATGATATTCACCCTAAGGGACTTAAAACTCATCAGAGAGAGAAACACAGTTTTCTCAACAATCTCTTTAGGGCACCTAAGAATCATTGCAAATTATCCCACCGTGTTTTCTCGGTACAGTATGGACTTCTTGACCTGTTGCCACTAATGTGAATATACAAGAAGATACATTCTAAGAAGCAAAATAGCAAACACCTATCGAGCTATTTCACAAGAACCAAACAACCCACTGCATACCGTTCTACAAATTCTAAAAATTACCACATTTCTAATTTCAATTTTTTTTTTCAAATTGTGCAATAATACAGAACTTAATTTCCAAATGAAGTCGCTTATTAGAACAGCTGGTGTCACACACAAAAGCTGTGAGAGACTATTAGCTTTGAGATTCATGACTAATATATGAATTGCAGAGAGGAAGTTTTATAGATTTTATTTAGCCTAATGTACAAATTTGTATTTGAGTCTTAAATTCACTACAGGTAAAGGTCCATTTGCCATCTTTGAGAACAAATTTTCTAGTATCAGAAAATTAGCTGTAATTTTTGCTGTATGATACACAGCTAAGCCTGATACACCAAAATTACAAATATTGTAACTACTGTTAAAATTCCCTATATTACAGATAAGTGATCTGGTGTGCTTTTCTATTTATATGATATGTTCTGATAATTGGAAACTTAAATATATACATTTCAGTTGTTTTTTCCATTTCATGTTCCCTTTATTGTAACTCTTTGTTTCTAGCTGAGAAAGGATTTTTGAAGCCAATAGCACTAAAATCCATGTAGCTACTGAAAAAGTTCTCCTCTCTCTAGCTGCAAAGCTTGCTGCCTAATGCCAAAGAATTAATAAATCATGTAAAAGGGACAGTGAAAAAACAACTTGACAGCTTAGGAAGCACTTTCAGCCCCTCTGCCCCTGGGTTCCCTATTGATGTCTACTCCAGTGGCCAGCTTAGGGCTCTCACCAGATGTGATCAGCTGGATTTCCCACTCAGGGCAGTGGGGACACAGAGAGCCCATTCATCCCTCTGCACCGTGCATGGGCAACTCCCACCCCCAAGGCAGATCCCCAGGCAGCTCAGAGCCCCATCTGGTAGCCATTCGGATCATGTGAACCCAAATATTATTTGAAACGACTTCTTTCTTCTTTCACTAGGCCCCATTGTTGTGATGAGACATCGCGGCTGGTGTAAAGCCCAGAACTTATTTCATGTTACAGCATCAGCAGCAAACAGTGTTGTGAACTTCTTCCAGCCTTTTCAGAAGCTTGAAGGATGCTTGAATGTGGAAGCTGCCAAACTTCATCAAAAGTTTAGATAAATGGATAGATGTAAGTATCTGTAAGATAATTTATTTCAAAAACATCTAAGAAAGGAACTGAATAATTATTTACCACTTTGGTTACCATCATCGAATGCAGCTGGCAGGGAAAGGCATCTAAATTGTGGTTCTATGCCAGTGTTTGATGGCTTATACCAGAATAAGAACAGAAGAAATATTTCCATTCCTGGGCAGCAGTATCTTCCACCTCTCATTTTACTAGTTGGTATTGTATTATAGATTGTAATAAATGGGAGGAACTAAGCAGATTTTCTAGATACCTCTCATACTGTCACTGCCTATAAATTATGGTATATTATGTAGTATTTAAACTTACTTACGTAATGCCAAGTTCCCCCAAATTTTAATCAATTTTTCAATGAGATTGCTGTAGAAATAGATCTGAAAGCAGGAAAAAGTATGATATAATCAGAAGATAAATGAGTCATATTTGCTGCCCTGAGGTCTAGGCTGACCTATTGACACTGTACACTCAAAGATCTTAATTAGCTGGTCAATTGTAAAACGCATCTCTTGGTACATGTGGAGTCTTCCAGCAGCACACACAAAAGGATTAGATCAGACTAATTTGGTTATGGAATCAAAGGGTAGGACTTTTAAGTAAGAATTGTAACCTAAGGTTAACTAGAATGAGTTGGATTAAAAAGCCAAGACTTTGTAAATACAGAGAGAAATTATGTTAGTCTTATGTGAAGTCTGAGAAACAAATGCCTTCTTTAAAAAAAAGGTGAAGTGAGGACCAGAAATTAGGGTTTACCTGTTCAGAATTTACCTACCTTAGACCTTGCATCTAAACACAGGAAAACCTTCAGCTCTCCAAATCCACTGTAGGACCCATAGATGATAGTAGTCTCTTTACAGACAGGGAAAGCCTTAGTCTACCTGCATAAATGCCAAGAAAAAGTCCTGAAATATATAACTTGACATCAGAGCTGTGACCATCAAGTTTCTTCAGGAAAACACCCGACTTCAACTCATTTCCTGAATAGAAGCTCAACAAGTCTGCTTTTCACAATGAAGCAGATCTTGAGCTAGAAGTATCCTGTTATCAGATACAGCTCAACGCAATAGAAAGCCACTAAAAGATGCACAGGGTTTGCATGAAAACTAATGCAAACACTCTTAGGATTATGATATTTCAGTCCAGCCAACTCCCCCTCTCAATTTTGATGTCAAATTTCATTAATTCAACCCTGTCCTAATCCTAAACTGTATATTTTTTCCCATGGTGCCTCCGTATATGACACAGCCTTGCGTAGTTAAAGACTTAAAAGTCAGGATTAAGAACTGGTTGGCTCTTAGACCTTTAAATAGACAAGAGTGTTTCAGAGGACTCTATTGAACTTCTGTGAAACTTTAAGCACAGCTAAACCCTGTTAAACTTCCCTACTGCTGGTGCACTTAATAATAGGCCTCCCGAATCCTCAAATGTGGTGCCAGGATCACTTGCACTAACCTAAACTCAGGGGTGGTGCCAAAAGGAAAGATCCTACTCTGCCCCAAGGTGTGCATTTCCACAGCCTCCCTCCCTCAGGCTTGGCAGGAAACAGGCCAGGTGACAAAATTGATGTGGCTCAAAACTATGTCACTGGAAGAAAAGAATCCATCTCAGAAAAGTAAGGTGGAGCAGATCCCTTTCTTGGATCATATAATGATCACTTGGGGTTTTTAAGCTACAGGCTGGAAAGTTTCCTGGCAGAAAAGGACTTCCGGGTACTCAACAGCCCCTGACCGTGAGCCAGCTGTGCCCAGGTGGCCAAGAAGGCCAAGGGCATCCTGGCCTGTATCAGCAATAGTGTGGCCAGGAGGGCCAGTGCAGGGATTGTTCCCTGGACTGGGCACTGGTGAGGCCACACCTCGAGTGCTGTGTCCAGTTCAGGGCTCCTCACTAATGAAAGACATTGAGGGGCTGGAGCGAGCCCAGGGAAGGGCTCTGGAGCAGGGGTCTGATGAGGAGGGAAGTCACAGAAGTCTCTTATCTGTGTGGAACAACGAGAAATGGCATGTGAACAGATTCTTATTTTGAGAATGTTGTTGCAACATAAATTTGTTTTAAAAGGCACTGTAAATAAAAGAATATTATGCAGGGGCCTATGAAAGCCTAATTCACAGGACAAATATTTCATTTGAGTTAACGTAAAAAATAATATGCAATATTAGGTGATAAATTAAAATGAACATATAGAGACTTTTGTCTACAACTACTCCCAACACCAGAATAAGAGACACTTTGGCAGAGGCCTATGCAAAGAATAATGTCTCCTCAAAAAAGCTCAAGATAGTGATAGTGGGAATCCTAAAAGACAACAGTGGGAATAGACTCATCAGTATTTGTGTGGGCATGCACAAAGTCTGTCTGTGCTAAGCTTGGCTGAAGCCAGTGCTATGAGTCACTCACAAATTTAAACAAAAAGTGTTGTGGAAGATTAAACAGAGACTGAATAAGGAGTTTGCAGTCTTCACCATGTGTATTTAAGACCCTGTTCATTTCACTACAGATTGACAACATGAACAAAACAAGGGAGCATTTAATGAGTGTTGAAGACAAACGCCTTCAGTGTTCCAGGTTTTGCCTCATTCTCCCTTGAATCCCTGCAGCACACTGAAGGCATCTAAAATAATTTGTTTAAAATAAGTGTTTTCTCATCAAAAACTCTCTTTATATTTCAATGCAGCTAGCTCTGTTGGTGTAGTAGAGAACAAAATTTAAGATGTGTTGTTTGGAATGCTTATTGACAAATATTTTGAAAATGTAAGTCTCTTGTCATCTCGCTTTCTTCCTTACTGTGGAAAGCAGAATTTTGAGAAGGGATATCTTCAGGTTTGTAGGTGGAAAGACAGTAAATGGGGCATTTCTATCAGCTTTATATAGACCAAAGGGGTAGAAAGCAATAGCAAGTGTTACAATACCTGTGTTATTCTGTTACTTTACCAGCAAGTAGTGGTAGTTTCTGAAGGATGCAGAAAAAAAGGGATTGATTCTTCACCATTCCTGTTCTAGTTTTATAGGTCTCTGATGTTCAAGGCCCAATACTAATTTTTCTGAAATGAAGGCTTCCTAGGTATCTAGAATAGATATTATTAAAAAATAAATTCAGTTTAATGTACTAGAAAAAGGATCCTATCTTCTTTGCCTTCTAGGTGACTGTCTAGTTAAGTTTGTACTTACTCTGTGGATATTTGTCAGCTGCCCCTGTGGAAGTAACAAATGTAGGAGATTATTCCATTATTTTGTAAATTAAATTACACTCTAGTTAGCTGAGATGTGACACTACCACTGTACTGCAGCACATAATTCAACCTGATTTCATTTTTCTCATCTTTGTGTGCCACTTGTAAAATCCAGATGTATTGCCAACCTCTTCAAACACATTTCCAGCAGCAACATGAGCTGAACAAGAGCCTCTCATTCCTTGACAGACTCCTCAGGCAGCTGCGTGGGTGGCTTAGGAGTTTCTTTGTGGTCTTTCATGTGGTTGAGTTGCTGATGGGCTGTTTTGTCTGCTTTGCCCTCCTGGGTATCAGTTCCCTTTGATTTTGAGGAATTTACACATCTTTATCCATCCGAGAATACAGTTCTGTGTAAAACTCTCCTGAATTATGCAGAATCTACTTCTTTGTAAGAAAAGTGTATCTTCTAAATTCCTGACCTGGATTACAGCTGGATTGCATAAAACCTAGAAATCTGACATTGAACATTTGATTTAAATTATTTATTTATCTGTTTATAACAGCAGGCATCCTTAAAAAGCACAACCTGATTATAGTTTATGAAATATCAACAGAGAAACAGGAAATAGAAATGAAATGTTTTCCTGTGAAGTTTCTCAAGCTAAATTTTGTGACTGCTGTATCCAAACAAATTGTATGTTTAAGATGTTGTTGTGTAGAAGCAATGGCACAGAATTCTGATTTTAAATTAACTCCCAAATATTTTAAAAACTGTCAAAATTTTAAGAGTCCTCTTGTTCTTCCTTCTTTTTGACTAGCTGCAACTTCTGTCTGTTTAGGGGCACTGTTTCTCTCTGCCTGGCTGCAAAATAGTACTGGGTGTAATCGCATTCCCTCTTACATTTGCTCTTTCCCTCCACATAATAGATAACACAGAATTAAACCACGTGGTTAATATGCTAATGAAGAATTTAAAAAATAGTTAAGATTAGTCCTGGGCTCCTGAAAATCCTTGCTTTGAACTGCTGAAGTGTGACAAATTGTTAGATGTAAAAATCTCAGTGTTTGTCACCACCTGATAGCCTGTTACCACTTGTTACCGAGCTGGGCACTGGTTTTTTCCCTGAGGGTGGCTGTTTGTTAGGGAAGTTTTATCACAGCAGGGTTCCTGACACAACAATGTTTACCATGTAGCAGGAACAAATAAGTGCTCCTGGCATCTGCAGATAAATATGGAGAATGTGAGCAGTGATGACAGAAGGAGAATGTATTTATGATAGCTCAGCTAATTAGTATGATTAAATTAGAAACAGATGCGATAAACTTCAGCATACAGTCTACTATTTTTTCTTGACTCTGAGTTATTTTAGTTCAAATGATATTCTAAGTGAAATAGAAGAAGCATCTAGGCTGAACAAAGCACAATCTTGTAGTAAGTAGGATGACATAGTAAATCTTTTTACCGCTAACTCCTAGGCTATATTGTTCTAAGTCTTTATGGCCTAGGGATACAGGAAGCTCCCTGACAATACAAATGGTAGCAGTGAGCATGAGAATATGTTTATTTCTCCCTGATAGACTTGCTCTTTTCCATCAGCAAAACTTTATTTTGGAGGCCTGTTAAAATTATGATCCCATAAAGTGGTTTATGTTCCAAGCATAAATTTTCAATATACTGTTTTTAAAAAGAAAAACGCACAGTAAAATAAAAAGTCCTACAGAAGTGAAGTTGTAAATGACCACATAGCACAGCTCTGTCGTAATAATGACAGAGCTGGTTCTGTCCATCCATTAATTCTATAAACTGGAATTTATTGAAAGGGTTGCAGAAAAAAGGTGGGTTGCAGGTCTGCTTTGATATGCCAGTGAAATCAAGGCTTATCCCTCTGTATTTCACACCCTGAAAAAGTTTGTCTGGTTAAGGTGAGCATAGGTGAGAGCTACCTAGACATAAGTCTGTGGCAATGCTGGCCCATGGGAAGCCAGCAAAGCTAAGATGAAAATTGTGTCTGTTTCTGTTTCAGATGACATGGAACGGCCACTTTTGTTCTCCATGGGAATAGTTTGACCTTTTGACCAAATCCATCAACCAAATCTATGATAAAACACTGTTGAGCTGAGCATGGTTATTATAATTTGCTGCTTGGTAGGTATGGTCTTTTTTCCTTTCATGGAGCAGTGAAGAGAGCAAGGAGGAAAAATGGATCCAGAACTCATTTCTCTGTGTGAAAGTGCCTCTCAGTGCTTCATCTGATAAATAAATTGGTTTGTACGCTGCCCACCCACCTTGTAGAAGGGAAGTGCCTTGAGCCACTCTCTGGACCTAAAAGAGGTGAGGCATGGATGAGAATAACAGACTCATCAGCTGCTACATCAAGAAATGAAAAGGAATGAGTAGAAATTTTATACTTCAGTGGTTCTGTCTGTATTGATGATAATTTCACCATCTACCAGACAGATTGTTAGGAGAACACTGCTTTTCAGTAGTGGTGCAAAGCAATTGGACTTGGATCTGTCTAATCATGGCTACATGAGATGTTCAAACACACCATCTGAGTCTGCATTTTTCAATCTGTTGTGGTGGTTTTTTCAGGCAGATGTTGTAATTTAGCTATAAAAATATTAAAGGCCAGCAAAAAATCCCTTCTGGTAGTTTTGAGTGTGATGTGGAATCCACACAGACTTGCCCACACAGACACTGCAACTGATATGACTCAGCAAAGATCCTGAAGTAACTTGAAATTATTTTCTGCTGCCATTTGCCCACTTCTTGGCTTACAGCCTCAGCCACCACACATCTTATTAGCTTCCCAGAAATCTGTGAAGTATAGAGCTCTGATGCTTTCCCTCAGCCACAAAGATACGTGAGTGCTTTAACCATTAGTCTCCTTTAGCACACCAAATAAATCCATTCTAGTGAGTTTGAATTAGGAGACTTGTCAATATAGAGTTGCAGCACCTTGGCAGTTACAGTTTAGAAGTAAAATTCCTATGATGCTCATAAAGGAACTTAAAGGAAGCCAGAATTTTGCTCTGTCTTTTAAATAAACTTGACTAATTCACTGGTGAGTTATTAAGTATTGCTTATCGAATGCATAAAATATTCTCTCCAGTTATGGTAAAACATGCACACTATTTTAATCAATACTGAAAGTCGTTATCAAGAGGGTTTGGACTATATCTGCTGACAGATAAATGTGCATGAATAATGTACACAGATATGCTTTTACTCCTCTGCCAACTTTCTCTTCTGTAAGCATAGATGCACATAGTACCAAGTGGCTGTACAGAAAGCAGGTTTTTGCTCCTATTGTCCTGAATTGCTTGTATATAAAAGTCTAATAAGCACAGTCCAAATAATGGTCTTCTATTCAGCGGCTACATCAGTGTGGCCTCATTGTTAAGCAATTGAGTTTGAGCTCTGTGATAAAATAACACAAATTTGTTTCCAGCCTCATATTTGCTGGCACATAAAGTGTGTGATAGCTGGTGATAATCTGCTATGAAAAATCAAATTCCCTTCCCCTCTGTCCTCACCATAAATTGCTCACAGGCTTTCTTGCTGCTCTCCTTAAAGTACAAGAGCTGCAAGTATTTTAAAAAATACCTGTTCTTGAGGGAAAATAGATTCTGAAAAACAGGGAGTCCATGAGCATAAAGCTGCTATTTGGAAGCACTTTGCCTCACCGTCTGTGTGCGTCCCAGAAGTGTGAGGAGAGGCGGGCTGCTGTGTGTCAGCCCTTTACCTCATCAGGAACCCAACACTCAGGGCTATTTATTGGCCTTACTTCCAGAGCAGTGACCAGGACATGAGTCTCAACACTTTTTATAGTGGTTGGTGGAAGGACAGAGCTGCCACTGTGTGAGGGAAGCCCAGTAAGTATCTCTGAAACAATCTCTTATCTCTATAAAGTGTCTCTTAAAGCTTAAGTTTTAAGGAAGTTGAGCCTTTTACATGTGAGCATAAGGTAATTTTTTTTCCTAGCATCAGAGGACAGACTGTGTTAAAGGAGAGATGTAACTGGAGTCTGGGAGAGTGCTAAATGCTGTTGTCTTTACGATTGAGGCCTACTGGTTAGGAGAAAGGAGGTCTTGGTAGTGCTGCTTACTAAATGTGCCCCCCTCAAGGACATCAGTCAAATGTTTTTCTTCAAAATTTGCTTTTTGATTTTTTATTTATGGCAGACCTTCCAGGTGTCCTTAACAAAAAAGACAATTTCTTTGCTTTCTCTTCTTGTGTGATAATTACTGAGATTTGAACATGGCTAGCGATGAAGTTTGTTCATGTGCTTGGAGCAGATTATGCTTTGAGAAAATGACAATACTTGAGCTAACTGGCAAGTGTATTATTGTTGCTTATAACACAGCTGGTAAACTAAATGTACTCTATATGTGGCTTACTTCATTCAGGATGAGAGGACATGGTCTCAAGCTGTACCAGGGGAGACTCAGGTTGAACATTAGGAGAATTTTCTTCACAGAAAGGGTGATTAAACATTGGAATGGACTGCCCGGGGAGGTAGTGCAATCACCATCCCTGGAGCTGTTTAAGGAAAGTGCCATGGTCTGGTTGGCATAGTGGTGTTCAAAGCTTGGACTTGTGATCTCAGAGGTCTTTTCCAACCTAATTGATTCTGGCATTCTCTGATTCCTTATTGTATGCTGCCACTCTGAAAAAAGACTCTAAAATTACATCTTTAAGGAATTCTGTGATAAAATGAACTATCTTGCTAGTCAGTCTTGACTAACAGGAAGAAATTAAGAGCTTACTTAATGAATGAGACAAATAACTGGAATTCATAACAGAAGGAGCTCTTGTGCTAAGCCCGAATTTGCTGTTTATGTGAGTCACTCAGAAAAGATGCACCCATACACTTCTGTTCTTTTAACTGGTATCAAACAATCTGTTGTATACTAAAGGATGTCTTCTTAGCCATGAAGGCCTAGCTCAGCCTTTACAACACCTAGGAAGCAGGTGGCTATCCCATCAGGACACCTGTGTCAGGTACCCAGACCCTGGGTGGTGTCACTGGGGAACCAGAGCTCTGATCAGGTCGCTTTGGTGACAGTGTGAGTGTAACTTGTGTGTGATGGGGAGCATTTGCTCAGTCCCCTGCTTAACACCACTGTTGCTGTGTCAAGTCTTAGAAAGACCACAAGCCCCACACATTTTAGCTAGCAATAGCACCTTTTCCACACAGCTACACTTTTTCTATCTCTTTTTTTTTTCTTTTGTACTTAGCAGCTGAATTTTCCATGGAGCTTTTCTATCTTACAAAAATAAGGTTTGTTGCACCTGCAACAAATGTTTAGGTGTATCCTAGATCTGGGTGTGTGTTATCTGTGGCTGTAAAACTTACTTTGTCTAGGTACTGTAATGTTTTGGGGTTTTTTCCCCTTCTGAATAGAGTAGTATATCATTCTTCAGCTTATCTGCTCTCTGTATGCCACGTACATAAGTTCTCAGTTTTCTTCAAAGGGACTGCCTTTTCCAGTGCTCTGCATGTCAAAAGATACAGCGATACGTGGAGGCTGATGAGTTACACAGGATGCAATAACATTTCTTTCTAATTCCTCTTTTAGTGGCTTCCAGCTCTATCCAGATAACCAATGGGTAACAAATCTTGTAAAAATACTAACACTGGTAATGTAACTTTTGAGATTTAGAGACAATACTCAGCCTAGGGTGGCTTGAGGCAGTAGTACACAGTTCCTTAGGTATGCTTCCCAGTTATCAGTATCCTTTACTAATGTTAATTTTTACATAATTTCTTAAGAATAACAATATACTTGCCATAAAACAAAGATCTGAAGTGTTTATTACAAAAAGAATTAAACTGAGGAGGGAGCTACATCGACAAGTCTGGAAACAACCAAAAGTACAGACTTCTGTTTCATATTGTGGTTATTTCCTTTAAACCAGAATAGCTAAAGATTTTCTTAAAACAGTACCTAAGTCCTGTAGAGACTGAAATACCACAAAGTGGCTGCAGGAGAGATTTTAATATAATAGATTATTCGCAATTGCTGTTCCTGAGGCTGCATGAAACTGGAAACAAAGTCTAATGGCTTTTTAATTGTTTGGAAGCAGAAGGGCCAAGGTCTCCTGTTATCCTGCAGACAAGTTTCAAAGAATGTTTATCAATATGAAAGAAGCTATTTAGGTGTGTATATATATATGTATATGAGTTCTGCATGACACAGCTAAATGCCTTGACAGCTATTTCTGTCTCTAGATGTGTATTTCTGATACCACTGCTCATGTTCAATAATTGCACAACTAAGGTCTGGGTTATTCTGCAATTTATTCAGTTCAAGTGAAAGGTAAGCTGCAGGCAGGATTTGCATCCATGAAGATTATAGGGTTTGTTTCTCTCCTTTTAAAACAAATTCCCTCCCTATCAATGATGCCAATTCAGAAAACAATATGAATCTGAGCATAAAGTTAAGCATTTTAAATCTAATGTCATTAGCTTCAGTAAATCTCAGACAGGTTTTTAAAAATTATTTGCTTAATAGGAGACAGAGTTCTCAGCTACATTAGGATTAATATAATTTTCACTCTGAGCCTTACTAAGCAATTAATCCTGTGCAAAATCCACTTTCACACTCCTGATAGCTCTTTTTTTTCTTCTTTTTTGCTTGTTTGTAAGAGCTTCTTGAGGTTATTTTTAATTCATTTGTGCACCTAAAGGATTGGAATATCTGCTTGGCTATCACAGGTTTAGCCTTACTTCTGATGTTTGGTTATGTGCCACAGGTGATGGAAACAATATAACCATTCTAGTGTTTTGAAGTTAAAGTTTAGTACCTTTAAATATGTTCCCAAGTACAGTAGAAGTTTGTACCTAGCTGTGGCATTTGCATCTGCCACTACTTTTTCCCTTTATTTCATTTTTTCAAAACCAATGAAGACAAGTATTTATGAAATAGATGAAACTTGTTAGTCACAGAAGTTCTGGTATAAATACATCCGTGGCCTCTGAGAAGAATACATATATAGAACAACACGGGCATATAGGTTCTTTATGATGGGGTATTTTTCTGTTTGTTTTATCTCTTCCGCCCTTGACTTAATCATGTGGCTTTCAAAACTCATTGTCTATATGGTGTTAGAACTTAGAAAGAATAAACCCTGTAGGTTAAAGTCTAACATGTTCATTTGCCTGAATAAGCAGTAAAAAATTTTGTTATGTCCCATCTAAAACTGATAACTATAGTAGTGATAAGCTCTTTAACAATATTGGTATTTTAATTGATACTAAAAGGATTCAAGGCCAACACACAACAGTGACTTTGCAAATTTCTCCTGATATTTCTGTACATGGACCTTGTACAGGCACAGATGGTTCCTCTTTAATTGTTGATAACAGTCTAGATCAGCCTCTCTATTTGGAGATTCACAGAACTTTCCTTATGGCTGTGCAGCTATCTGCCCAGCAAACTTCCATGTGCTGGTTTTCATTCCTTATCTCTCTTTGACCCTCTGGAAGCCACCCAGAGACATCTTGAATTCCACAAGTTCCTGCATTTCTGTGGCTCAGCAGCTGAAAGTTGTTCAAGGTTCTAGGCCTATTCACAGACCTGTTTAAAAGACTGTCAGAAAGATTAGCTTGAAAGTCTGTACTCTTTCACACATGCACAATCACTTCTATTTTCAGTATAAAACGTTAACTGAAACTTATCAAAGTTCTATGAATTCTTTAGCTGGTTAAAATATGAAGAGAAAAATCTGTGAATGTTTTCCAGTTTCTATTCTCTCAATTTTAACCTGCATTTAAAACGAATAGGTTTTAAGAAGGGCTGTTATGTTTTTAAAGAAGTTGAAATAATATTCTGCTAACATAAATTAAAATATTTAATACTGCTCTAGCTTGTGCTGGGATTTGAGAGGCTGAAACCATGATTTTCCCACAGGTTTTGAAGTGACCTGGACAGCAATAAAACTGCCTGTAGCTCTGAAAATCATGCTTCATGCTTGCCTGTCTAGTGCTCTTGGTCAGAATAGCTCTTCAGAATAATTGTGCATATGTGTACTGTCATCCAAAATAAATCAATGATTTTGTGGAATAAAAATGTCACAGTAGGGGGTCATTCCAGGCTGACACCACCATTCCAGAATAGCTGCACCGTTCGCTTTTCCCGTGCAGTCCTGCAGTATTGTCCATGCTTTGCCCGTGTTTTATTGCCTTGCCTGATTAAATGCTTTTACTTGCTTGTCTAAAGTAGATTTTAAAAGGAAGGGAGATATTAATGGAAGCTCCCAAACTCTTTATGATAGCAAAAAATATTAGCTCAAAGCCTAGGTCATTTAAAAACAGTGACATTCTGGAAAGCTGCTTCTCTCCTCACCACCACCACCATCACATACAGGGGCACTGTTTTTTATCAAGCATGTATCAGTTATGTGTGAATGGTTCGAGAAGAAAGGACCTTAAAGATTTTCAAGTTCCACCCACCCTGGCTATGGGCAGGGATGCCTCTCCCTAGATTAGGTTTCTCAGGGCCCCCATCCAACACCTGAACACTTCCAGGGATGGTGCATCCACAATTCTCTGGGCAACCTGTTCCAGTCACACAGCATCCTCTGAGTAAAGAATTTCCTCCTATATCCAATCTAAATCTCTGCTCTTTTAGTGTAAAACCATTCCCCTCTGTCCTATCACTATCTGATCATGTAAAAAGTTGTTCTCCATTACTTTTATAAGCCCCTTTTAGATACTGGATGGCTGCAATGAGGTTGCCCCAAGACTTCTCCAGGCTCAGCTCTCTCAGCCTGTCTTCACAGGAGAGGTGCTCCAGCCCTTTGATCATCTTCCTCACCTTCCTCTGGACTCGCTCCAAGAGGTCCATGTCCTTCTCACATTGGGGGACACAGAGATGGACACAGCTTATGACAGAAGCTCTGGACAGTGTTGCTAAAACTAGAGGCTGATGAAGGGCTAGGAAGTCATTTAGAACACAGAATACCTGAACATAAGAACTTCTCGCATGAAGACATATGGATCTGTGTAGCTTAACTTCCATTTTGGATTAGCACTGGCCAGTCAAAAATGCTTAGGATAAAGACAATAAGCCAACAGACAGTACTACCTGCCTTTTAATTCTCTGAGTTAGTGTGTCATCACATTCAAAATGAGCTGGCAATTCAGATGACCTTTTTCAGCACTGTACTAGAGCATTCTAAACAGTTCACCCACATTGCCCCATTCAGAGGTTAGGTCAGGGTGTGATGTGCCAGGACAAACAGAGTCATCGCGTACTGGATTTGGAAATTCTTTCAGACAGCTGGTGTGCCAAGGCCAAATGGAACCCGGTAAGATAAACCTGACTGTTCAAGGTCAAAACCCAGGAAAACAAGGACTCTCTTATTTAGGCCAAGCACTGGAATGAGATGGGCTGGTCTAGGGATGTATTCAGTTTTCCTGTCAGTGTGCATCTTGTTGTTGTTTGACAGAGTGTCCAAGAATGTGCAAGGTCTGACTGAGTTTTGGTTTTGGCATAGTCTCAGGACAATATCCACAAAGGAGGACTCTGTGGATTCCAATATGTTTAATAATTTTATGCTTCTGCCTTTCCCTGACACATACCTGATAGACATACATAGAGAAGTATCTTCAGAGTGTTTGTCCTTTGTGCATTCCCTTTCTGCAAAAAGCTTTGTAGGAATCTAATTACCTTGAGACCTCTATGCTTTATCAAATCCAGCTGCATCGGTGTAAAAGGTATCCAGGTTGAGAGAAAGATATGCTGAGAGACACTGGGATCATAATTAAATTGTTTACATTAGGACAAAAAATAAAGAGAAATTTTCTTAGTTATTCTTAAGAAATTCAGTAATCCTTCAGCTTTCCAAAACTCTTAATGATAAAGGGAAAATCTCTTATGTATTAGTGCAACAGGCCTGTGCTTTTCCTTCTCCATAATGGGCCTTGTTGCAAAATAATCGCAGCTTATGTGAGGAGAGTGGTTCAGCCTGAAACCAGGATTCCATTGCTGTGGTAAAACAAAAAGGTCCCCTTCTCAGACTGTGCCTTTAGCTTGGTAACCACCGGGAGGGGAGAGATGTGTTGTTGCTGAGCTGGGAGGTATCAGGATTCCAGCGAGCAGTTGCTCATCTGGACTACGCTTGCTCTGTGTGCATCCCATTGATCCCTCTGCTGTACCTAAATCCTGAGAGTCACAGTGGGTGTGCAGTTAACAGAGAGGGTGTGTGCATGTTGTGAGTTCTATATAGGGGTGCTGGTAGTGCCTCTCAAGGTGTCACCATCACTGGCTGTTTACTTTATTTAAGAGAAATGGCTGAGTAGCATGATCTTAAACTGTAATTTGGGGCAGAAAAAATACAGTCTGGAGGACATCTCTAGAAAGCTGTCAATCCTAGTCCTTTTTTGGCCATATAAGTATCTTTTTCATGTATTATTGATTAGATCATATTGGTCTTCAAACTGAATGTGCTACTGTGAAAGCTTTTTCTGTCTGACAGCAAAATCATTACGACTAGCATCACAGCTATTACCTTTGCTAGTAGTCAAAGTAGGAAGATAAAGTATCGACTGGAAGTAAAAGCTAGCATTCTGTAGATCCCCAAAGCCGGTGACTGCCTATCCTCTCCAGTTTGTGAGGCCTGAAAATATGAAAGACATTTTGAAATATTTCTGGTCTTTCTCCTTATGAAGAGTGCCTTGAAAATATAGCATGATTTAACAAAAACGAATAAATCACTCAGGTGGAAGACCCATCACAGATTTTTTTTGAGAGTTAATAGGTTATTTGTGGTTCTCTGTCAGAGACTTAGATCTGGAGAGAAAAACATAGCTGTATGCCACAGGGTTTGCTGGGAAGGCAATCTGTGATGCTATCAAGCAGAGCAAGAGGCTGTGGCAAACTCCCTAATACGTATCAGGAAGGATACTCTCAGTTTAACAAAAGGTGCAGTTTGACCAGGTGGAGCAGAGAGCACTGATAGTAACTACCTGGATGGCCTATGTAATATAGGTCAAACATTCAGAGGACCTAAAATTGCTTTATATGTTTCACTATGGTGTCATAGTATCACTGCTTACAAGGTTTTCTTGTTCCAAACAGCATTACAGGATAGCTGGATCTTCTCCTACTATGGAAAAAAATTAAGGTGTCAGAGCCTGTTTTATGTGTTGGCAAATTCTGTAGGCATTGCACTTTTGGAAGATTTAGGACAAAAATGAAAAGCGCTTCTTTCTGGCAATAGTACCAGTTGAAGTACTGAAAGAAGTTGGTACTTCTTTCAGTACCAACCTTTTATTCTGAATCCAGGTATCAGCAGACACATTAAGAACAGCTCATCATTTGTGCTGTGCAGGCTTCTTTTTACAGACAGATATCTTTCCCTTGTGTCTGTGCAACTCATCCCTGCAGGGCCTCTGACCAACTCCTCATTGCTGCTCATGCAGCTACAGGCTGCTTGTAGCTGACATTCCCCTGTAGTTTGGGTTTTTTTCTGAGCCAGAGTATCTGCACGTACTACAGGTGTATTGACCACGGATTCTGCTCTGTGGGTCCCTGCTGCCATCAGTGTTGTTGCTGTCACTGACTGCTTCTACAAAAGATGCTCTTTAATTGTGGTGGCAGCTAATTGTTGGGAATTTGATAGCCAAACACTGAGATGCTGAAACAAAATAGGCTGTGTTTGAAAATGTAAGGTCTCCATCCTAATCCCATGACGGTGTCCTAGCATCAGTGTAGTACAGAAAGGTTGTTGTAATCCCTAGGCCTTTGTCACTGGCCATACTTGGTTGTCTCTTGAATTTCTTTAAAGTGCTGTCCATTGTTTTCTGTCAATCACTCTTGATGAAGTGTTTTTCTCATTAGCAAGGCATGCCTGTGTGTAATCCTGCCTGATTTACAAGAGAAGATGCACAGCAGCATGGAGCTGAAGCTACTCCACTCCTGGCATGACTCAGAAGCAACAGCATGAGTGGTACTACCAATGTTAAATCAAAACTGCAGGCAGGTGTTTGAGGCCCGTTTCAAAACAGCTGTGGTCAGATGGCAGGGAAAGACAAGAGCAGAGAAATGAGCTTTCACATCTAAAACTACAGCTGAAGGCAGATACCAGGACCTGCTGTGGAACTGAAAGTACTGAAGGCAGAGGAATGCATTTATGTTGTGGACAACATCAACTCTAAATCTTAATTGTCCATGGCATTTAATAGTCTAGAATTCAGCTCAATATGTAGGCAGCCTCTCCTCACCTTTCACTCCTGTTAGCTCAGGCCCCGACTTGTTTGGAGAATTGTCATTTGAAAATATTATGTATGCCAGCAATTATGCCAAACTGTTCTGTCAGTGGAGTGGATCAAGCAGTCAAAATGATGCAGCATTTACAAAGTGCTTAGTTTCTCATTTGCTTACTACAGCGTATGAATAAACATTAAGCCGTGGTCTACTCCGAAGGAAAACTTTCCCACAAATTCTTAGCACTTCTAACCTATATTTGGGAAAGATATTTAAAAATCGTTGGTGGTGTGCAGCTCCGTCTCCGGGGACACACTGCACTTGAAAAGTGTTTATCAGGGTAGGGGACCCTTCTTCACTCTCTTTCCACTTCGGGATCCCGATGTCTCTCAGGCTTTGCTAACAAAAAAGAGTTTCCTTCCAAAAGCGCTGTGGGAAAAACACAGCTCCATTTGAATATTGTCTGTATGACAGCTTCCTCAGGCTCTGCAGCTGACAGCTATCCTGATTAAGGGTTACAGGTTCAAAAAAAAATCTCACAGTAGGCAAGGCCCTGCTTACTTTAATAAAAGTTACTCAGACGATGACTACAAAATCAACAGTTACTTTTCCCATATAAAGACCTGTTTGAGAAAAGGTGTTCAGGAAGAATTGTTTAAATACAAACTAAGTATTGGAATTTTTTTAAGAAGCAGCTACTCAGTTCACACTAGAACAAAGTCGGAATCATTCATTCAAGGATTTTTTTTCAATAGAACATTAGGTAGATTAGCAAAACAAAAGCATTCATAGCTCAAGATCCTTTCTGCCTGTTGTAGCTTTTAAACAAACCCATTTCTGAGTTTTCCCTTTGGACCTTTCTCCCTAGACTGATTAGCCAATGTTTGTTGTCTGTAGTTTTGTAATTGCCACTTCTTGGGAGAAATGTAAATTAAGGAAACTTTATTATCTCGGAGCTTTGTATTTCCGTGAAAAAAAGGCAAAAGGTTTACTGTTAAGGCTATGTGTGAAAAGTCGCCTTCTCATATGTAAAGAGCTCAGCCGTCTTGTCTTTGTTTTGATGTGGGTGTGGATTAAGCGTTTAACAAAAAGTGTTGGTAAGGTTCACACTCCTTAATGCTTTTGTGAAGGCTTGGTTGAATACAAACTTTCTAAAATAAAACGTAATTCAAGGCTTCTCAATAAACAAACATATTTTAATTCCTTCTTTAACTCATTGATACTCACCTGGGAGCCTTTGCTCAATTTTAATATAGTCTACATCAAAAAGGCGTCCTGTCTTTTATAGGTGAAAGCTTGGATGATTTTCCCATCCCTAACACTTGTTCTAATAAAAGGCATTACCTCTTCCGGCAAACCTTGATTTATTATATTGCAAAGCACAGCAGAAATAGATAGAATTCAAGAGGTTATTGTGGAGAGATTTTCGAATGATACACCAAAAAGATCAGAAGGTTTTTAGAGAGGGAGCCAAGTACCTGGAAGACATATAAAAAATAAAAAAATAATAATAATTTTAAAAAGTCAGAAAGAAAATACATCTGATCTGGTTTCATTGCACCATGTCATAGGGTGGTGACCAGATTATGGTTTGTGTTAACTGTATTTCTGTTGCATTGAAAATGCAGTTTGTGTTAATTTTACCTTGATATAGTGCAGCAAGACACAGCACTTTTTTCTTTTTAATATTAGGAATTAATAGTTTTACCAGGAAACTCCTGTGATTTGAAAACTCCCAGAGAAAGTTTGGCTTCCATTTCTTTTGCAGTCAGATTAAAGTCACTTCCTACCTCTGCATGGTTATATCATTCATACATGACAAACATGGGCAAGTCATCATGATTTGCAATTAAGACATGTTTTTGGGACCCAGAAAGCTCTTATTTTCCAACACCACTTCTGCAACTGATTTAATGAACAATTGTGGGTAAATCATTTGGTCTTTCTACTTCAGTTGCTGCATTTATAACATTTCACCTCAGGAATAACATCTCATGAGGTTGTGTGTGAGTTTTGATTAATATAAGAATGTTCCTTATGTTAAAAAAGAGTTAAAATTTATCTCATAGATATTACAGGCAATATCTTTATATACTGTGAACATTTTTGAATGTCAGTGGACTGAGACTTGGGAATACATTCTGAGCTAGAACAGTAAGGAGTTGCCAATTTTGCTGTGGGGGTTTTTTATCTTTAATAGGAGAGCCAAGCTTGTCTTACACTTTTGATATCAATGTGACTGATGCCTTGTAGGATGGGACTGGTGACTTGCAGAACAAGAGTTGTGAAGTGTTGCCCTGTGAGGGTAAATTTCTGTAGGATGCAAAAGAATTCTGTGATTTCTAGCAATGCTAGTGGCAGTCATAGGGTGAAAAATATTCTGCATAGGTCTGGGAAAATAGGGGCATATACTATTCATTTTGACTTACAAAGATTTTTTTTAAGTTAATATCCATTATTTCTAACAAGAAATAACATTCCATAGTTCTTTGCTTTAAAAATAGATTTGTAGGTGAAATGGGAATAGTCTGTTCAGGTTTTCCATGTTCACCAGGCTAAACCTATCTGCCTAATTGCATACCACAGCACCCAAACCGTAGAATTGATTTAAAAAAAGCCCCCAAACAAACAACAAACTTCTCTTTGCAACTAGCTTATCCTGAAGTGTTTAAAATGTATCTTTGTAGAGCCTAGTAAAGCAAACACTTCAGCGGGTTAGTAATTACCATGAGTAATTAACTGTTAACTGTTCTCAGGAAAACCGTGACATTTTATTAATGTTCTACTGGAACACAGAAATATAACCATGGGAGAAGTCTGTTGTGAGCATCACAAAGATAGCTGACACAGAAGAACAGGGGGAGATTGTAATGTGGGAGAAAAGGAAGGAAGATTAATTACTGGTACATTTCCTGGCATTCACCTATATGGTCTCAAACCTTGTGGTAGCATCTCTCCTCCAAGCCATGAAGAAATATAGGGGTCTGACTCCTGTAAATTTAGTGAGTTTGTAACAAAGATGTGTTCTGTAGATAGCATTTTTTGTTAAAAGCAGTGTTTCTCTTGAGTTTTCAGAAGCAATTGCCTTTTCCAGGTGAGCAATTTCCATTTCACTTAACCCAGCACAGAATTCTTATTTTGCTGGCTTAGTGAAAACTCTGTAGTAACTGAAAGTAATATTCTCAATTCATTTTTCTGGTTTGGTCTCAGGCCTTTTTAAAGGGATATTCTTCTGCTAAGAAAAGGGAAATGATTATGGCAAAGCAATACAAATCTCTCAGATATAAGTGCCGGGCCACTGTCTGGCTAAGGGCAACAATGCATATTCCCAGTAGGACACGGATCTTATGTGTATTTCAGTCTTGCACTTCTGTTGGGCCAGGGTATCACCTCTCCTGGGAAGTCTGCCTAATATTTGAAGAAGCTTTAAAGAGGGAGAGAAAATAATATGCATATCCTGGGAGAGGAGGACAGGGAAGTGGGAAGAGAGAAGAGGGAAAGGAAGCTGACTGGAGAGCGTGTGGCATAGATAGCATAGGAAGTTGAAACTGAGGAATAACGTGGCTCACAGGAAAAGCCTTTGCTTTCAAGAGCATCCAGAACACTGCCTCCTTCTCCTCCTCTGTGCCCTTCCCTCTCCTGGCCCAGGGTGAGCCACACTGCTGCCTGGTGGTTCTTCCTTTGGGGCCGGAGCCCAGGCTCACCGGTTTGGGCAGGGCAGCGGTGGAAGGCAGCTCTGAAGGGCAAGGCTGGAGGGCAAGAGGTGGTTGTCTCAGGAGGTGCCTTAGCAAGCAGAAGATGCGGGCATTAGGGAAATGAAGGGAAGGGCCCCGAGGCGGTGCTTTGATGAGGCTCTGAGGAGTGCAGAGAACCAGCTAGAGGTGCTCCTGCTGTAACATGGGCAGCAGGAGTGCCTGGATGAAACCTGCACATACACCGCAATGTATTTTTTCATGCAAAGACTTGGGGCAGGGAGAACAGAAGGTGGGCACTGTTTCACTTGAAAACTGGGGCACCTGGGTTGGGACAGGCAAGAAAGTGGAGATAGGAATAAACAGGAATGGAACAAAGAAGGATGACAAAAGCACTGAAAATTCGAACAATATTTTTTAAAAACAAACAGGACTTGGAAAACTTCCCAAAGCTGAACTGGTTGTTTCTTAAAGGTCGTATCAGCCTTGAACTTTTTTTCTCTTGCTTTAGCAGCTTGTGAAGACTGTTTTGGGAAGCAAGGCTGGAGGTAAAGAAACCACCGGTCTGTAGTTGCCTTAACTGAAAAGTGGAACATGTCTCTGGCTAGCTATGTGTGGAGGAGCCAATTTCCTGTATCTTTGTTTCCCCAGAAATTATGTCTGGTCATCTTAAAGTACTTTGACATAAAACCTTTCATGTAAGCAATGTGTCCTGCTGCCCAGTATTAGCAATGGCTTTGTCTTGATTGCAAGGTTATCTTTTTGTGATACGAACTGGTTAGGAAATACACCCCCCTTCTTGTGAGGCCGCTCAGTGAACAAAGGCAGCCTTTTGGAATACCTGACAAGACCTTCATTTGTGTCACTCAGATCAAATGTCCCACCTGCCTCAGTGGGCTATTGTGGGAGCAACAGGCAGTGGCAGGAGCAGACAAAAACTTAATAACAATGTTTCTGCAAAATCCACATAGTTCTGTGAATCTGTATTATTTAGGATCCTTAATTACTATTCTACAATGGCCCTACAGCCTTGCCCTTCAGAGCTGCCTTAGAAAATTTGCAAGTTCCTCAAAATTGTTCCTTCTTACTGACATGAGTTTCTTTTGAATTTGCAAATTGCTTTTCTCACCTTCACAGATCACTTTCTAATACCGTCTTTTCTCATCGACTCTGCCTGAGGATGCAAAAGTATGACTCAGTGGATTATCACCTGTTTATTGGCAAAGTAAGCATATGAGCCTGCGGAATCCTTCACTCTTTAGATGTGCTTGTCTAGACTTGGATAAAATATTCATTTTTGAGAACATGCTACCTAATCCCATGACTATGCTAATGAAATTGCCTAGTCAGTATCAGAAATTTAGACCATGTTAGAGGTCACTCACCAACATGCAACAAAATAACCACGCTATTATTGCCCTGAAGGCAAAACTTGACTAGTTTGGGGCAGGTGATAAAAAGAAAAAGGGGAAACTTACGTTTTAATGGGATCTGCACAGTAGACAGATAATTAGTAGAAAACTAACTCCACACTTCCATGGCTCTCAAATGTGCCCCCACTTTTGAATCACTTCTGATATATGCTGCAAGCTGTTACCCTCTTTGTTCAGACTACCTGCCCAGTAAGACTAGATATCTCGTTTTTTTTTACCTGGATCCCTTTTCTCCTCGATTGGTGATTGGAACTGGCCTAGGAAACGGATCTGACCAGCTCTGAGGACGAAGCCGGTAAATAGAGTGAGACCTGGGGAGACCAGGTGAGCAGCAGTGGTGAGCTGTGAGCTTCATTTCCACAAACTGAACATTTTTTTAAGGTTTAACAAAGCAAAGTTGTTTTGACAGCAGTGGAGTTGACCACTCTATTTTAAGACCTGCTCCTAAACTGAACCCTATTCACATGGGTCATGAAAAGGCAATAGGTTGAGTTGCTACTTTGCTTGCCTGGGCATCTTGATTTGGCTTGAATATGGTTTGAGTTCCATTGAACTGTGGCACCAAAATGAGACATTGCTCACGGTTACTTGGACAGGCCTGTGACTTTATCTCCTCCCTGCTGCTGAAATAGTTAACGGTGTTGACATGTAAATTATCTTTACTATTCATTTAATAAAGAGCAGAAATAGTTTCTCCCAAACAGGTACAGTCCACCCAAGCACCCATTACACAAATACCCCAAGACTTGCTCCCAGCTACTTGGTTGCTTAATTACGTGCCCCACCTCTTCCTTATCGGACCAGGAACCCTATTTCATCAGCAGCAAAACTACCACAGACACAACATAGCCAGCAGCGTTCCTGGGATAACTGCAATCCCTTCACCTCACATGCACTGCCAAAACACTGCTGGCCAATGCATCGTTAGGGCACACAGCTCTCAGGTGCTGTGGACAGGCCAGTGCTAGGCAGAACCTGCCTACCACAGTGCAGATTGCACCACAGCTGGGATCTCTGGACGTGGCAGGATTGCCATCTCCACAGCTCACACACTTTCCAGTCCTAGTTGCCAGCCCAGTGACCCCCATAAACAAAACTGACAACAGCAATGGGAAAGAACCTCTGACACTGTTTCAATTCTATATCCGTCCCAGTCAGGTGAACAACTGCCTGCCTTTGGGCTCCTTTGGTGCTTCTGGAGCCAGTTTAACTGGTTTGGATCTGGCATGGTCTGCTCTGCCAAAGCCAATAATGCCTGGGGCACCCAGGACAGCCTGTTGTGCCTGTTGGTAGTGCAGAGGGTGCTTTGCTCTTGCTCAGTAGCTTTTCTGTTCCATGCTGGATGATCTTCTTAAGGAGGTTGCTACAGATTTGGATGCCATTGATTGTTTTGTGACTGTTTGGGTGAGTTCTGGAACTGTTTTAAACCTTGGCTTGTTTAAAAATACAAAAAGTTTGCATAAATAATGAAGTGGATGGAGAATTTCTGTTTCTTAGAGCTATCTGCTATTACAGATTTTAACACAGAAATCAAATTGCCTGTGTTCTGGCACAATGCAGGAAGATGCTCAAGGATGGGAATATGCCGCAGGGGAAGCAAAAAGAACAGCGCGGATCTCTATAAAGGAAAATGTCTGCAAATATCTGTTTAACTATGGCCTCAGTCTGATCAGCATATCACACTATCTGTGTATCTTTGCTGTGAACCAGAGAAGCAAATTAAGTGCCTTTAGTTCTTTTTCTTTCTTACAGTTTGGTTAGGTCCCTTATTGCCATTCCCAGGCACGGCTGTGCACACTAGCACAAGGGAAAGGGTGCTGGAAGTGAAATGTGGACAGGTATAAACTCTGTCTCTGTGTGTCTGTGTGTGTATGTGTGTGTGTGTGTGCAGGGGGAAATTAGGGTGTTCAGCTACACAATGAGCTAGTATGACTGCTGAAACCACAGCCTCAGGCACTACCTCCTCCCAAAAATAAAAGGGGGGCAGCTGGAATACTTTTATTGTGCCTGAGTTTGGATATCCACTTTGCAGCATAGCCCCACAAAGTGGCAAAGCTGAGGGAACAGGATGCAGCAGCTTGAGGTCGGGACAAACAGAAGGGGGATGCTGGGAGTTCCTGCAGCCTCAGTGTCTGCACAGGGAACCACAGCCTTGGGACTTCTGGCAGGCTGATGAAGTAATTTATGTGAAGGCTTGGACAGTAACTCAGCACAAATGAAGTTGTAGGTGTAATGATGTTTTGAATCAAAACAAACTGGTTCAAAATTTAAATCAATAACAAGTGCTTAAAGCTATCATTCAGGAGAGAACTGCTACCGGCATAATGGTCCACAGTTTTGAAATGCAGATCAGCAAACCTCTCTGAAGGGCATTTGTTGGGCTTCCTGTGAAAGTATATGTGGCTCCTGAGATAGGGCTTTAATGCAAAATGTGTATCAGCATATTCTTAACTGTAGGTATGTGAAGTCTTGTTTACCTGCATGACTGAAATGAGACATAGGATGTTGTTTCACAACACTTTTAGCTGACATAAGTCAGCACTGCTGCCCAAAACAGAGCAGGAGTGAAATTAGAAGATCCAGTTGAGCCAAACTGACAGGTCATTGCTGCTGAAAGGGGAAGGTTCTTCTGTCCTTCCCCTCAGCGTGTCTCCCTGCTGCTGGCCATGCACTCCTTCCACTTCTCTTGCCCTGGCTCTGTGTTCCTCTGATCCTTCAGTGAGCCATTCCAGCTCCCATGCAGTTAAAACACAACTGTTGTCCCGTGGTTTAGTGAGCTGAGCCGGCCACTGCAAGGTCACTCGGACACTTGGACTTTGGGGATGCACAAGCAGGAAGGACCTGGCTCCACAGCTGCAGACAGGTGTAGAGGAGAGGGGCAAGGAGAGTGTAGGACTGATGTTTTTGGCAGCAGCCAGCTAGTAAATCAGCTTGGCTGCATCTTCTAGCTGCGAGCAGAGCTAACCCTGCTGCAGCCCCACAGAGCTCTTGCTTTCCCCCCCTCCCCACCTCCCTCCTTGTGCCAGCACCAGCATGTGCACCGCCAGCTGATGAACTGTGCCAGGCTCCAAAGCCAAACCAGCCAAACCACTGCTCAGCTCTAAACAAGATCAGCCCCACAGATGAGTAGCAAGGGGGCAGGAGGAGAGGGGCATGGGAGTGGAACGGAAAAGACTCTGGGCTTTTACTTCAGCAGCAGAGGCTGCTTAAGGTGTTAGTGAAAGTACATCCCTGCAGGCCTGCTACTGTGGTTAAGCCCTAGAAAATGAGACATAACCGAGTTTTTAGAGCAGATTTGCATGAAGCTCAGAGGGTAAAGGCAGTAGATTCCTCTGTTTCACATTTTGTTTGCTGACTTCTTCCAAGGGGTAACTTGACCCAGTTATCCATCTCAGGCAACCCCAAATTTCTCCTCCTATTAAAATCACCCTGTGATTTAGTAAGGAGTGTGTAAATGAATCACCTTGTCAAACAAGTGGAAAAAAATACACTGCCTTTCACTTTTTGAACATCTGGCCTGTTTGTTTGCTAGATATTTGTTTTAAAACATAATAACTGTTATTACTGCTGAGACAAACACAACACAATGCCAAAAGCGAAACTGGATTCACTGTTGATTTTGAATTCTAAGTTCCAGTTACCCAGGCTGTCTGTTTTCAGCTCCAAATCACCACAAAACAACCAGATTTAACTTCTCAAGAAATGTTGGATTTACTTGAAAGAACTTCACAGATATTAAGAGGTTGTTGGATGTGTTTTAGTGTTGGCTGTAATGGCTGAAGCTTAAAAGCTTGAATTTTAGATTACACAAGTCTAAGGAGCGTGGAGCCAAAAATGGAAAAGCTGGGTTGGCGCTGTGGGTGTAGCCCACACACTGGCTGCAGGGCTGAAGGCACAATCACACTTTTCCTCAAGAACAGCCCCTATAAGCTGCCCCACAGAATGCTCCTGATGTGACTGGGCTTGGAGCAGGAATGGGGCAACAGCTGGGTGCCTGAAAGAAACATCTGTATGGCTGTAAGCTGCAGGGGTGTCCTGGTGGGCTGCAGCCAGAGAGAATGATGGTGATGTGGAGGGTGCAAGGCTGTGCTGAGGCTGCCACCAAACACCACCTTCAGGGAAACCTCCCACCAGCTGTGGCCTTGTTTACATGTATTTAGGGCAACTACTTTTATATTTATGATTGGGAAAAAACCCCTTCACTTCTCCACATTACAGCATCTTTACTGCATTGCTGGCACATTTAAAAAACTCTTTATTCTTTGTTTTATGCCACTGTTTAGCTGGCTGTTATTAGCTAGCTATGCTATTTTAATGTGCAGGAATTGTCTTTTATCGATTTTCTTTCCATCTACATGTGAAAGTAAATTGAGCTTCTGCTGCAATTCCTGCAGGACACTGAAATTTGCTTTCGGTACACACAAGCAGCTTCAGTGTTCATGGGGAAAAAAGAAGGGTCAAGAAAAAGGATGAATAAAATTAATTTTAAAATCTGAATTCACTTCAGACTTGTAATTTACTTTTTTTTGGTGCTGCAATAACGCTTCTGAGCTCCCTTGCTCTAAGTAATCTGCTTCATAAATTGAATGTGTGTGTTGTCAAATTAACCCTTGGAACCACAGACTAGATGAGATCAGAGTATTTTAAAGATGTATTTTATGAGAGTCGGAGCTATAGATATCACCAAATGCAAGAAATTATTATAAGTCAGTCAAAACTTGGGGCAAGTAAGCCCAAATCCAAAATATTCATTCCACTAGAATTCCATTTTGTGTCAACTTGAGCCAGGTTGGCCATGCACACAGACTTTTAGTATGCTATAAAATGTTTTTAGGAAGAGGCTGTCTTTGGGCAAAGTTGACTGTCTCGTAAGAAGCAAGAAGAGAAGAACTTTCTCACTCCAGAAAGATACATCAAGGGACAGTACCACATTGTCACATTACTCATGCTGGTGGTGAACATAATACTGCATGGTAGTAAAGCTATTTAAAGAGCATCTCCTTCAAAACAGCAGGTCTTTTTTCAGTCATCTAAACCAGTCTTGCTGCTGCAGCCCTTCTTTTGCACTAGTGCTGACATCTGTCTGAGCTGCCCTGTTATGCTAGCCCAGCAGAAAGCAAATTCAATAGTGTTCTGCCACATAAGGAGAACCTCTATTACTCCTAGCATCTGTCACCATGACTCTTGCTTACCTTGTGTCTACAATCCCCTTCTCTATTCTTCTTGCTGTATCAAAATGTTATTTGGACAAGGGAAAACAGTTTTAGACTAAAAGGAGAGAGATTTAGATTAGATGTTAGGAAGAAATTCTTTACTGTGAGGGTGGTGAGGCACTGGCACAGGCTGCCCAGAGAAGCTGTGGCTGCCCCATCCCTGGCAGTGTTCAAGGCCAGGCTGGATGGGGCCCTGAGCAGCCTGATCCAGCGGGACGTGTCCCTGCCCATGGCAGGGGGGTTGGAACTGGATGATCTTAAAGGCTGCCTCCAACCCAAGCCTTTTTATGATTCTGTGATTTCTATGATTCTATTATTCCATTTCTGTAAAGTTCAAGTTTTATTGGTGGCTCTCCAGAGGAAATCACATGGCATTTCTTCATCTTGCTTAATGACCATAAGTTAAAATAGACTTTTTTTTTATTGTGTTTGTTCATGCATATATTTGTTTGATATTGGTTACCTATTTATGGCTTTGTGTCCTTAAATCTCTTAGGACATTCAAATTGCATCAATTTGCACTGCCTATTTGAAATTTTACCTTTTTTTAAAACCTAAAAGTAGTTTTATACTATGATAAAGGTAAAAAAGAATACAGATATCTTATGAATTAAAAGTTCCCCTATTCAAAATGAGGGCAAGTGTTACTGCATTTTTATTTGGGTGAGCTTTTTTACACACACTCAGAACATAATTTAAGAACAACTCTCATATTTTACAAGCATGGGGCAATAACATACAAATACCCCAATGACACCTGAAAATTTAGAATCATATTATTCAAGACTGTTATACTTCAGGGATTTTAGTACTTTGTGTCACGCATGCTGCT
The DNA here is from genome assembly GCA_013400735.1 of Pomatostomus ruficeps. Classification (NCBI taxonomy): domain Eukaryota; kingdom Metazoa; phylum Chordata; class Aves; order Passeriformes; family Timaliidae; genus Pomatostomus; species Pomatostomus ruficeps. The sequence continues at coordinate 44,542 of VYZT01006035.1, forward strand.
GAAATCAAGGCATGTTACACCTATGCAATTTCATCACCTTGTCATTTAGACTGGACCATAACATAACCTGAGATGATGCAGGCTGGGAAAATACAACATACCACTCATTTCACTAACTCACAGGCAACATACTGAAAAATGTTGTTACTCCTTGTGAATAACCCTGTCATACCCATTTCTACGAAGGCTGCACAGCTCAGTTCTTGGAAGTTGCTAGTGAGGTTTAAAATGATGAAGAATGATGAAAATACCATATGAACCAAATTGTGAATCTCTCTGTCTTCTCTCAATCTTTTCCCATTGTTGCTTTCCCTCACACATGGTGTTGTAAGGCAATTAATATAAATTGAGATTATTCATTTTGCTCATCCCAGAAGTATGAAGTTTCATGTATGTATGCCAAACTTATTGTCTCATATATACTGTAGTTCATGTTTATCCATGTTTGGAAGTTTCAGAGAGCTCATCAGAGGAAAATAGATGTAGTTTTTCCATTGCACAATGCAGCAGACACAATGTTAGTCCAATATTATACCTGTGTCCCATTGTAATATCTTTGTTAGTTTAAAGACTCTCAGTCCCTCTGGGAGTGTCACAAATCCATATGATGTCCTTTTGTGCTAGATTTTTGTGTTTCTATCTCTGATTTAGTAGACAGATGTGAAAAAGCAGATGATGCCAGATAACTCCCTAGTAACCACACAGCTGCAGATGTTGAAGAGAGCAAGTTGTTCTGGCTATGGTCAATATTAACTTGTGCTCAAAACTTTCCTTCCAGACATGCCATTTTTTGATGGTATAATATATCTTACTGTTATTTTGCACTGATCCCTCCCACATTGATCAAACTGTTTCCCCATCTGTGGCCTCTTCTAGCATAAAGTTGCTTTTCCTGGGCAAGAGGAGTAGTCTTAATTCACAGACAAAAGTAAGACTGGGTTAAAAAAGTCTTGAGACAGCAGAATTTCAAGGCTTTATGATCTTTTATATCTATAAGAGTTTGCAAAACCAGTTTCCTCTCTACCTTCATCTTGTTATTTCTGCTCAGAAGGGCAAAACAATCAACAGAAAATAAGTTCTAGTTTTCTTTTGTCACTGGCCAAATTCGGAATGCTCATGTCTCTTTTTGTCTTCCCTTTGATCTGTCTAAAATTCTTACCAAATTCCCATTCTGCTATGACCCCAGGTTTGGCAGAACCACATGTTGAACTCTGTTTAATATAAACAGATACTACAAAATGAAAGAGCTGCTTTGCAGTCAATTTGCATTAGCTAGTGGTCACTCACAGTAGGGTAATGCGGTTGCATAATGCTTTAAAATTTGGGGTGGGCTGGGTAACCATGCCATTTTAAAAGCTATTTTTAAACCATAAACTTATCTCATTTATCTTGGACAACTGCCTTTCCCATAAAAGAAGTTAGTTTTAAATTTTTAAAGTATACTTTAGAAGATTCTATGTTAGTGAAGGTCATTCAAAAGCCTTAAAGCCCCTTCTGGCATCCTTCTGAGTTTAGTAGGATCTTCCCACCTTTGTGAAACATCACTGGGTGTTGAAAAAGCACAAGCATCCCACCTTCAGTGGGAAGGCTTCCAACACAACATGGAACATTGCGGGTATCTGCCTTTTTGCTGTCCACCAGCCAGCAAAGTTATAGAACTGCCCTAACTTGGCACTTTTAGCAGTTCTTACTAGTTCCAGCTCAGCACCATGGTCATGAAGCTGAAGGGCTTCAGCTCAGCTTGGAGCATGGAGTAGGAGCAATTTTTATCTGCACTAAATAGGTTATTTAGCTGCACCTACAAAAGATCGCCCCACATACACATTGTCCAGTGTTGAATGGATCTATCAGATTAGGCCAATATCCCAGAAAATATTCTATTGGCTCTGTGAGTAGACCAAGAGGAATTCATTTGGAGAGGAATTGATTCAGATTTGGAAAAGAGTTGCAAAAGAAATGTTACAACCTACTGAAGCAGGATAAGAATGGTACCAGCACTACAGCCCTCCTTGGTATTATTACACAGAAATTAATTATGCCTTGAGATGAATACCTGGCTGTGTAACATATGTCCCAAATCTCTCCTCACATGGCACATAAACACCAGTTTCCTGACTGGAGAATCTCAGTATGGGCCCATGATCATGGCTGGGGACAGACTTTTAATAGGACCTGTTGCAATAGGACAAGGGACAAAGGTCTTAAACTAAAAGAGGGTAGGTTCAGACCAGGTATAAGGAAGACATTTTTATGAGGGTAGTATAACACTGGAACAGGTTGCCCAGAGAGGTGGTGGATGCCCCATCCCTGGAAATATTCAGGCTCAGGTTGGCTGGGGCTCTGTACAACCTGATCTGATTGAAGATGTCCCTACTCATTGCTCCAGGGTTGGAGTAGATGACCTTTGAAGACTCCTTCCAACCCAGTCCATTCTGTGACTCTATGACTTGTGTCACAACACACAATATCGTGGTGTTTATGCCTCATTTTGGAAACAGCTGTTTTGTTTCTGATACCTACCAAGTTTGCCTGCAAGTTTTCCTCCACATGCAACAAAGGTTCAGTGTTTGCATTTAAGGCAGTGCCAGAGGATTTTTTTCTTCCTTGTAACCACTTGCACTGGAAACAAAAAGACAAAGTCAGAGGAAAAACGTATGGTCTCAAGGAAAAAAAACCAACCAGCCAACCAACCAAACATTGTTTTTGCAAAATTCAGGTCTGAGGGAAAAATATGAGTAGACTGTTATTGTTTGTAATTCACTGACCAGGGATCTGGCCAAAGCATGCCATGGCTCCCCCTCAGCTAGTGTGCCTGTGTTTCTCCTCCTGTGGTGAGAGGCAAGGTGGGAACGTGATGAATGCATCTGCCTCCATCCGAGATAAGGCTGTAATGTAGCTGGGTTACACCTTCAGGAGTCTGGGAGCATTCTGGGTGCTTAAGTTAAGGAATAGTTACTGTGATCTTTAGTAACAATAAACTAGCATGTTAACTGAGTGGGTTTAGTGTGGTTGTAATCTTCGGCATTCTTTGGACTTTGCTGTTTATCTGGTATTTGTGCTACCAGATACACATTTAAGACACTCCCTAGATCCTGGTTTTGTTGGTGTGTCTCTACTGCTTATGCCAGTGGGTATGTTCTATTCTGAGAGGTGTTACTTTGTCAATATACACTGCCCCTTAAAATCACTCTTATTTATTGCCTACAGTACACATGTAATACCCATCAGAGCAATTTGCAGATGATCCCTTGGAAATGCTGCCAAAATTCCAGGAAGGCTTCACGATGGTTGCCTCTACTTGCTGGATAGAGTGTTTAATGGCGAGCTCATTTCATAAATGCTTGCCGTGTTTGTTCAGCTGTGCACCTGCTTTGGAAAGAAATTTGCAGTGGAGCCTGGTGCTGCCTTCACAAGACAGAGCAGGCCAACCCCAGGCGCAGGATCTTGCCAGGCAACAGGAATTCCAGTTACCGGGTTTTGCAGAGGCCAGATCCTAAGCTACAGCTCTCCAGCACTAAGCTGCAATGTGCCATGGATCTCATGCCAGAATCAAGGTTGCCTGTTCATAGTATAGACATGTCTTTCATGTTTGAAATTATGTCTAAGGAAGAACCGGAGATAAGACAGATGTTGGCAAGGGGAGAGAGGAGAAAGGAATTTCTACATTTATTAGTAATGTTATTGAAGAAAGAGGGAAGATTTTATCGTGCCTGTCTTGCTGAAAGCAAGGCTCTGGGTTCACAAGATCTGCTGGTTAGAGGTGTAACCGAGCTTACTTTCCTCCAGGTTGATGCTAGAAGGTTAACACTGCTTTCCTCACAAAAAGGGGGAAAAAGTTCAGTCAGCAGGGTGTGTGCTGCATGTGTGCCCCTGTAGGCATTACCGGTAGGTGAGAATTAAGCTGGCATTTTTTCTGACCTTACAAAAATGTGTGTGAGTTGGGGGGGAACACGGGACTAATCCCCACAGGGAAGGAAGGAGAGCTATGGAATGCCCGCTCCACTGGCCCCGCCGGATGGAAGGGCTGAAGTCCTCCCAGCTACCCACTGCTTGGTAAACAGGTACCTGCTGATCAAAGCACTTATCACAAATGAAATAAAGACTCATGGTGTGAAGAGAACTACAGCATTCCTACCTATGGAAATCCATTTAAAGGACAAAAAAAAAGAGACTGACTAACTAATGGGTTTTGCTGTTTCACTGATGAGAGGAGCATGGTCCCTTTAAAAGCCTTGGCCTCCTTTTCTAAACACTGTTGCTGAGCTGTGCCCCACCCTTGCATAAGCAACACCTGCATACCTGCAGGGTACTGTCTTCTTGATAGCTTGTACACCTTAATAATACCTAGTGGTGGAGCGGTCTAGGTTTGGGATGTTTCTCTATCCAGCCTATTACTGCAAGGACGCTGAGGTAGCATCTGCCAGATCCCCAGTGATTTAATAACATACAGTGCTCCTAAATATCCTTTTTACAGCATTTGTGTTCTTGGTAGCCACTGAGCTGATGAGTTTTAAAAGGAAAAAAAAGGCACCTCCCTCCAAGATAAACTCAAATGGCAAATCCTAACTAGCAGAACACAAAACAATTCCAGATGATGTGGGAGCTGTGCACCACAGTTTTCTCAGCAAATCAAGAGTGTTTCAGTTTCTCAGCGTTGACTGACTGCTTATGACATATGTTAAGCTGAACTGGGGTATGTGCAATTGCTCTGGATACAGAAATGCATAACATGTCCAGGAATCCTCAAAGTACAGTTCCTATGTGATCTGAGGAAGCCTGATGGATTTTAAGGAGGAATGAGGCATTTGGGAGTGATAGAATATTCAAAGCTTCCAGAAATCTTTCTTCAGCATGCTGGATATATGTGTATCACTCTGAGAAGAAATAGCTAACTTGCAAAAAAATGTAAATTGAGTAAATAAGATACTCTTTTGATGGAATTAATGAGATCTTCATTGTGTGGGAAGGAGGGAGAGAAAGAACAAAATTTTAGAGGTGAGATCAGGGAGGTAAATACACAGAGAAAAATTAGTTCCAGAGCATAAACACAATGTAAGCTGCAGAAAGAGACAGAGAAGAAACAAATGTGGGGCTTACTGAGTTAGGACAACAGGAGTCAGGGAGATGGTTGGCAGGGAAATAATTAAGCCAGATGCATGCCCACCACCAGAAAGAGCTGCACAAATATGAGCCATGCTCTCCAGGATCAAAGAGCAAGTGCAGTGTTTCAGAACATGTTTGTATAGTGTATAACACATGCAATTTCACTCCTGATTACTAGTAACAGGTAGTGTGTACACAATCAAGAATTATCACATAAAAGCCTCAGTCGGAAACACAAGACAAGGGGTTGGCAGACCACTGGCTGACCTAGTCTGTCACTCCTTGTTTTCTTCCCAGTTACTCATTGTAGAACTAATTAGTGGCAAATTGCAGAACTGAGGTCATTAAGACTTAGAACTCCTTGCATCTTCCCCACCTAATTTTAAAACCAGCTAGAGAGCTTTGGTATGTTTCCTTCCAGTAGGCAATGCCACTGCATTCAGCCTCCCTCCCACCCTTTATTTTGGCATTTGCACATGGTCACTGCCATTGGCAGGGCTTCTTTAAACACAACACAGTGGCTGGAGATCTCCCAGTGCAGAGACACTGCTGTGCTTTCCTCTGGACTGTAGGCATTCCCTGGAGCAGGTGGGAGCAGTACCCACATCCTGCCCCGCACGGTTCACATCGAAAGGCCCTCACTTGGCTGTCAATAGAAAACTGAGCTGCACTAGGAAAAACTCCCAGCATGACAGACAGCTCTGGAAAATTCAATCAGCTTTAAAGAGAAACACACAGCATTCAGCTGTCTCCGTACTGATAATGAGCATTTAGAATCCCGGGATCCTGACAACTGCACCACGCAGGGGTAATTATCTGTTATAAATGGCACTGGAGTAAGGAGGAGACCAGTGAGCTGTCCTTAACGTGATTATACACCACAAACCAATGATAAGGCAGGCATTGCTCCCCTGATTCACTTTCAGCAAAGATGAATGGCCATAAGGCAAAGAAAAACAAAAGTCAAAACAAAGCACATAATATGTGGATGCTTTTCAGGCTAAAAAAATCTAGAAATGAATTCTTTTGTAGACTGATAAACGGGTACAGACGAGCAATGCAATCATAGAGAGAATGCAGGCTATATAAATTCATTTTGGCCATAACATTCACTCTGCAGCATCCTGCACCACACAGCATGCAGGAGCTCTTTTGCTGAGAGGGCAGTTGGAGAGCAGAGTGACTCTTGACCACTTGAAATTACCAAAATCCATGAGGATCACATTTCTGTTTAGCCCATCGTGTAATTTCAGTGTCCTAGCTAAATTTGAGTTTGATTAGTTACATTCTGACTACTTAATTTCCCAAGCAACATACTTGTCATTGTCTTTGATTATTTCAAGATAAACATTTGCATGGTTTTTTGAGCATAATAGAAACCCATAAAATTCTATTATCATACTGTATTTTCCAGACAAAGAAAAATGTACAGAATTGAAACCAAGAAGCTTAAAATCATCACAAAAAATGAAGCCACATTAGACCAGCATATGGGGAAATGAGTTGAGGTAAAGATTGTTAGGTGGGAGTGTGAATGGATGGGAAATGTGAATGTAAAGGAAAAGGAACGTATCTGTAAAGCAACATTATATAATTTGGTTTATTTTGCATATGTCTTGCTCAAAAGTTCTCATGGGGGTTGCAGTCCTAGAGGAATTTAAATTTCTTGGGTTTGAGTGCCTTAGTATTGAAAAGCTTTAAAATGGGATTTTGCAGAGAGAAGGCTAGCAGGTTGTACTAGGATCATAGAAACCAAATAAGCTCCTTTTCTCCATTTATGTTGCCTCTGAAAATGTCATGTCCACAAGCAAAGACAAGAATGATTTATTTAATTAATCACAAGGCATGACTGTAATCTTATTTCTTGTCTGAAAAATGAGAAATGTGGTTCCAGCAGTACAGTACCCCTTCTGCATGAAAGACCAGGGACCTGTTTGGGTACCTCCAATGTCTGGGAATCTACCCTAAAATCAGGACCGTGCCTTAGGAGCTCTGTCAGATGAATCTTCAATCTGAATCCTAAACTGTTTCTTAGAGTATCCGTGTTTTCCCTAGCGTGTATCTCATCTGAACACTGACCAACCTTGACCTGTTTTGTGCAAGATTTAATTAGATCACTGTGCAAGGCGGCCTAACTGCAGGCCATAAATTGCAATCCTCCATCTGGTGGCTCTCTGTTGAGGGAATATGGTCCATCAGTGCTGCCTCCCAAGTGCTGCAGGCCTGGACACATGTGCAGGGTGGAGAAGCTGCAGGGTCCCCCAAGATGTAGGGTTCATGCTCTGTGGAAATGGACATCATAGCAGCTGGGCCAGCTGTGCACTGGCTGTGAGGCCTCTCTGATCGCAGGTTTTCAGAGAGAATAAAGCAGCATTGCTATCCCTTGCTACGTGCAGTTTTCTTTTGGGGCCTTCTGTGGTGACGTCCATACTGAACGTTTGATCCTTTTCTGTAAATATGATACTTTTAGACATCCAGATAAAATGCTTTACACTGAAAGCTACTCATTGTCTGAAGAGGCAAATGTGCACCTTAATTTTTTTTCTTCATTTTCTCCCCCTTTCTGAAGAGCCACTGACTGTGGTATTTGAAGCCATGTAGTCCTTTCCCTTCTCTCTGATACCTCCAAAAACAGCAGGATGTCTGGATGTGCATAGGATCCTTTGGTCCTTTAAACTGTATTATTAGTGGACTGAGATCATCACTTGTAATTCAGGTTGCCCAGTACTTCTCCCATTGAGACTATATTGATTTTATGAGTTTAGAACATCATCAAATGTTAATTGTCCTTAGTGTGTGCTTTGGGCAGAGTATATGTAGAAAATGTCAGTGAAACAGCTTAAGTACGTCTGAAAACAGGATAAAAATTAATTTGTCAGTGCTGAAAATACTAGAGATTTCTTTTTTGAGAAGCTCTAGTGCTCCTGTTCACTCAAGAAGAGAGCTTAAATTTGGCAGGGAAAGAAAAGATGAATTTTGTGTCAAGAGATGAGCTGTGAGTTACAAGCCAATCTTAGTTTTGCAACTAAATATTGCAAAACCAGTGTTCATAATGGCTAGCTCCAGCATGAACCTGGGGAGAAAACAAAATAACTCCCCATGATTTGTCCACTATTTGTTCTGTTCACTGAATAAGGCAGTGGTCTTTAGGAAGGAACATATATGAGCACTCAGTTCCAGACAGGTACCAGGATGCACTCAAACGGAATGATTTACTAAGATTGTACTAGCAACACTAATTTTGATTGGTTGCAACTTTCAAGTATTTAACTTAATTTTTAAAAAAATTTTTACTTCTAGAGAGGATTTACAGATGTGATTTGTGTAACATTTGAAATGTGGAGGGTTTTTATTTAAAAGCTGCTCAAGCCTATTTGTCAAAAATTTTACTATTTTGGGTCAAGCAACAAAAGAGCGGCATTTAAAACTGGTCTAAAAGCTTCTGTCATGTGGGTAGCCTTTTCCAACACTTTCTGGGACTGCCAGGTTCCCTGAAACCTACAAGGTAATTTCCTCCTCAGAGTGCAAACGGAAACTAATGTAGCACGTATATTCATTGTCAGGGCTCTCTGTTACTGAGAACTCACTAAGAGCCCATTGCCTTGTGATGACTAATTAAATACTGATTTACTTTCTCTCCAAAGTTCAGTTTCTTCCACGCCTTAAGCAAAGAGCAAAGGAAAACTCTGAAGAATACAGGAAAGAAAAAAACCATGTGAATGCAGGCATACCTAGTGCTGAGCTATTGGCTTCTTTTAAGCCAGATGAGAATCACTCTGTCTTTTGAAGAGTCAATTTTTGGTGGGATTCTTGCAATTCTTTTGCCTCTGGTTGGTTCATGAACAGCAGAAGAGCAAAAGTTTTTTTTATTTTTACCATGTAGTGCAATGACCAACAGCTGCCTTTTGTAATATGCAGTGATCACATCAGCTCACTGAATTTCTCAGTCCAGTCACACATTCTCCTTGTCTTCTGTTACTCATCAGCGAGCCCTGTTCATATGGTTAGTGCAGTTCGAAAACCATCTTTGCAGTTATGCTCAAAATTACAGTATTTTTCCTTGGTTAAAAAAAAAACAACAACTCAGTCTATCACTAAGTTTCATAACCACCTTAAACTGGCTGAAGTCAACAACACAATCAAAAAGATAAGTTTCACCCTTCCTCCTGCCTCAGTCCTGCCCCTGTACAAGATCAGCACAAGGATTTGGACAACCACACGAGCCAGATCAGGAAAGTGATCCAAATCAAAAACGAGCTTGGCCCCTGAAACATTTGCTCTCCCCAGCCATCTGAGTTCCCTGGGCCTGTTCATCTCGCAGCTGCACAACAACTGTGCCAGCACAGAGCGGGTGGGTGACACGGGGTTAGGGCTGAGCAGCCCCTCTGGACGAGGGAGGGTGGGACAGTTTCACTGCTTCACTTCTTCAGCCAAGAGTGACACTGAGGCAACCTGACTTAGAGCCTTTTCCTTTTATGTTTTTAATCATTATATAAAATGGGCTGAGTATTTTGTCACAAAATGTCAGCAAAACATAGAAGTAAAGGGATGCATTTAGATGCAGTACATGTCATTTTGTTAGTCTTCCAGTGGTGTAATACAGTTGTCTCCTCTTCGGGTATAAATGCCACAGAACCCTCTGTTGAGACAAGTACTATGGTTTTTCCAGCCTTCACACATTGCCACAAGCCAGCCCTGCTCCAAGGCTCCTTATCCCATGGATGCCAGTGCAGCTGTGTGAGCATGGCAGCCCCAAGTCCCGCAGAGCAAGCCGTGGCACACAGCCACTCGCACAGCCCTGGCATCTGGGCACTGCTTTTGCAACCACTGCAGCCGAGGGACCAAGAAGTAACACCTCAGGATTGCCAAACCACCTTTGATTTCTTTTCTCATAGAGTTATTAGCTTTAATTTTGTCTCTGCCACCTGTCTGAATAAATTTTAATATATCATTCTCTGGTGGTTTTCGCAACAAGATGTAACTGGGACAAGGACTGTAAGAACTTGAAAACAGTAATTAAAGTGGGAGATAAGATTAATCTTAGCGGTGTCTTCCAAGAAACCAGCAATACAGCTAGGTTATTCCAGTTATGTAAATCTTTTTAAGCTGAATTACTGAAGAGAAATTTAATTTTCAAAGAACTAATAATGTTTGATTACACCGAGTCCATTATCTCTTGCTGAGGTGATAGCCAAGGAGAAAGTGAAACTACCTTCAAGAGCTTCTACATGAATGCAGGCAAGATCCAAAGGGAGAATTTCATTCTCTAGAAAGCTCAATACCGGTGCAGTACGGTGGGCAGGAATGCTGTGCTTCCTGGAAGCACGTGAGGAGCTGTCAGAAGAGAGGGCAACCTCCCTTCTTTACCAGAAATGTACCATTGCTGGAGCAAAGTCCTTACGTGAGAATCCATGGAGAAAAAACCCAATAAAGGAGATAAGGGAGTGCCCTGCTTAATACTTTGTTTCAGCCCAAACCTTTTGGAATCGTAACTTTTAATAAGGATCTTGGCAGCTTTAGCTGGGTACATTAATCTTAAGAAAGTAATGAATTTTGGTCTGATTCCCATCATCTCAATGGTAGAAAACATGAATGACTACTCAACCTGATCAAAGACCTTTCTGGTATCTGCAGATGGATTTATGGCAGAAGCCTTATATAACAGAGGGAAATGCATGTACTAATCTTTTAAAATTATCAAATTTCACATTTATCCTATATGAATCCACTTAATTGTGATGGGCCTGTTTAGGAAGAACTTCTAACTGTGAAATGGATTCTTTGTTCTGTTGCCTATGACAGTGAGTCAGAACACTAAGGCAGATCCCAAGTTGATAGCTGACTCTACAGAAATAAACTCATGCAGGACTCAATTCTAGAAAATGGCCAGAGATCCCAAAGCAGGAGGATAGAGAGCCCCTATGTCACAATTGCCATCTTCAAGGCCTTTCACAACTTTTTCTCTGTGCTTGTACTGTGGCTCAACAGGACCTTGTATCCAGATGGGCTTGGAAAACCATATGCAGCGCTGCACAGTTATGATGACCTCCTAAAAATGCTCCTTACCTTCTCCCACATGCTGTCTCCTGCCTGAGGCACCTTTTCCAAATAGATCTGTGTAGTTGCTAAGCAGTCTGCATATGCTATTTTAATAATGCTGAGGTGGGAGGCTTGTTTAATACCTCACCTATTCAAAGACAAAGCAGACAAGCCATGAAGGGTAGAGGGTGATAAATTTTACCAGCCAGCCCAAGAAAGAAGGGAATAATGAAATCCAGTATCCTTAGAAAGCTATTTTTCTTCTTGAGAGAACTGCCTCTTCTCTCTGAAAATATTGTTGGTATTTTCCCACACTAGGACAACAGTGTAATGGCTGAAAAGAAAATTACTCCAGTGATTTTAATGGAAATAATAAATTGTGTGTTTGATATAATTTAATTATTTAATTATCCATGAATCTCTTAATTTCTGGCAGAAACCTCGTGTACATGAAAGTGAAGCAAAGCTACTGACTTTGGACTAAACTGTCTCCATAAAACATGCTCCATCCCTGGAACCTCTGGATTAAACCAGATGAAGCCTGGCTGAAGTTAACAAGAAACATCAAATCATAATCTACATACAAACTTGGATTTTAGAGGAAGATCGAAAGCTAAGTTGTAGCAGCAGTATTAGTAGTAGTAGTAGTAGTAGTATTTCTTAAATACTCGTTATATAATGTAATAGTATAAAATATGCAGGATTATGAATGTCTTTTAGCACTCAGCCTTCAGATAATCTGTTTCCAGACACAGATTTTAAAGGTGATTAGGCAGGTGCTTGGTGAGATGTTAGAAAGTGTCTATGAGATTAAAGTTTCCTTTGAGAATCGTATTAGAAGTTGATCTGTGCAAGTGCCCCAACTCCATTAAAATTCAGGTTCACAGGCCTCATGACTGATGGTGTCATCAGATTGTGCACCTAATCTGATTAAAAGCCAGGCTGTTTACAGAAGGAATGGTTCTCTTTCTTCATTGCCCCAGCCTCACAGCCTGATTTCCTTGCACCAGTCTGAATGATCATGTAGTTGCAGAAAAACATTCTCTGTTGCCTCTCAAGATAGCACAGTTATTCAGCCCAGTGCAGAACAGGAGCATCAAGGCTGATACCCAGGTGTACATGCCCCTCTGACCTCCTTTTTTCAGCTTTCTAATTTTATTCAGAAAAGCCAGGAAGATGTTAGGGATTTAGGATATCAAAAGTAGCCAATGGAGTTAGAAGTGGTGAGTGTGCAGTAAGACACTGCTGATACTGCTCACCCACAGAGTAATGGGTTTGGACAGTCAGCTGTGACTGGACATCCTAAAAGCAGGGGGCAGACTTGAAGTTTTGACTCGGCTGTGTGCCAGAACAGGCCAGGCAGGGAAGCCTCGAGGCAGATCTGACCAGGACACACTGTTTCTGCTTGTGGCCTGGCCTTCTCACACCATTGGTCTGTCTGAAGCCAGGTCTAACCAGCCCTCTCCAGGACAACCACTCTGGTTATTAAACATCAGCAAAAGACTCTCCTAGGCTGTTTTATAATCCTTTTTAGGGAAAGGAGCATATTAATGCGATCCTCCCCAAGCCTCAACATAAGTAGAAAATAATTTAATTCTCTCATGTCAAAGCCAACCAACCAGTCAACCCTAACAACAACAAAAGCAGTAAAAACGTGGTTTTAACAAGACACCTGACAAACTGCAGTGCTTCCCTAATTATCTCCTTGTCATATCTGTTTAGTGTGAATTATGAATTGATACTTGAGCAACCAGAATTCAGTGGATGGAGCTTGTGCCCGCCAAGTCAGCATGCAGAGCAGAGCAGAGCTCACACACACGTAAGGCCTTTTCCATGTATTTCTCTATGTGAGACCGGATCACAGAGACTGCCAAGCTCTTGGGGCAGACACAACTGCTGCATCCACCACTCTTGATCCAGGACACTTGGACCCAGGTTAAGCACCACCACAGTACAAAAACCAGTAGCAGTCTCATATTTCTTCTGTACCTTGATTGCGAATGTCTTCATTACACTGACAAAATTTAAAGCTCTTTCAGTTTGTCTTGAGATAAACTTCACCAGTTGTACCTGCAGCCCAGTGCTGCACTGTATCTGTGATTGCACATAAAAAGTTTACTTGCTAACTGTAGTTGCATACAGTGCAAGCAAAAAATACTCGTCAAAGCTGATTACTGAAGTTCACTCATCTTGAATCATTTAAGGTTCAAAATTTAAGCAGTAAATGATTTTATTCCAAGCTTCACGCATCAATATTATGGCATCATCCTGTGTGGGAATTCCTCACTATGCTTGTATTGTAGCATAATACCTAACAACATAGTACAGTTCACCTGTTTGCAATTTATGTGTATTGACGTGACCAAAAAATGGATGAATTCTGGATTATGAAGTTAGAAAGAAGCACTGATACTTCGCATAAACCTGGATACTTTTTACTACTGCTATCGTGCTCCTTCTGTGACCTTGGGCAAGCCATTCCAGTTCTGTGTCTTCAGATTCGCAGTGCTCCTGGGTGGGCAGGACCACTGTTCATCTGGTAAAACTCACAGGGCCTTAAGTCCTCTGGGCCTCAGTGATGCTGGATTTTAAAATGAGGTTACAGCCGTACCCAGAACTGCCTATATATGTGTAAATTTACTGGCCTAAGTATAGGGATGTAACTATGCCAGTATAAGCATATCAGAGCATTTTGCCATGAAGAAACATCTTGCACTTGTTGCTTCATACCTCCTTCCAGGAACGACGACTGGGTAAAAGCCAAAGTATTTGTTAAAGAATCAGTTTCAGTTCTGAAACACTTATCTGACTGCTGTAAAGATCCCCGTAAACACAGCAGGCAGGAGAGGCTCACCGTCCCGCTTGTGGGCTCCAAACTTTCACCCAGGTCCACTCTGGAGCTGACACTTGCAGACCCAAATGGAGTTCAAGTTCATTTCAGAGGACAGCGGCGTAAGGCTTCATTTCTGCGGGTCTGTTCGCACAAGAAGCCTCACGCACTGTAATGGGTTTGAATGAGGCCTGAGTGCAGCAATACCTATGGGCAGGGGGATGTCCACGTGTAAAACACCTGGGGATAGAGAGTGCTCTGTCATTGGAAAGTATTACAGTAATTGCTTCAGTATTAAGACTAGACCAAGTCGAGGCTGAATCACCTGTGGCAAGCGGCAGGACATAATCCTGTTCGATCAGGAATTTACTTTAACTCCAAGCCTAGCAGCATCTGCGCTGTCCCCGCAGCCCCGCTGCCGGAGCTCCCCAGCCGCTCCGGTGGGGCACAAACACCTCCGTGAGGGTGTCCGAGGGGGCTCACGGCCGGGGCGGGGTCGGGCCGTGGGTCAGGGCACACAGCGGCCGGGCCGGGCCGGGCCGGGCCGGGGCCGCTCTCCGGCGGCGGGCGCA
>VYZT01006035.1:59323-173901 GCA_013400735.1 Pomatostomus ruficeps
GCCGTGCTGCGCCTCCTGCCCGGCCCCTGCCCCGCCGCGGCCCGCGGGGACGCGGCGGAGCCCCGGCTGGTCGGGGCAGGGGCCGTCTTTGTGTGTGCGGGAGCAGCCCTTCGCCTCCCGCCTCGGCCCGGCCGCGTCCCTCTCTCTCTAATTTATCTTCTTTCTTCTTTTTTAACCCCCTTCCTTTCTTTCCTTTCTTTCCGCAGCCCCTTCCCCTCCAGTCGGTTTTTTTCCCTCCTCCCCTTCTTTCTTCTTTAATGACAAATCTGTGCTTAGAGGTCAAGGAAAGTTCACTTATTTTTTTTTTCTTCTTCTCCCTGTTAGAGGGTTTGGATGCTTGAGATTTCCCCCCTCCTCAGTATAGTTGCTTCATATATTCGTACAGCCAAATAATCTTATCCTGAATATAGATCTTTAAAGCTTATTAAAATTTACTGGGGTGGAAATATTCAGTCATGCGTTCGAAAGGATCTGGGCCAAAAACTGACTTTTTTTTTTTTTAAATATAAACTGAAGTCAGAGGGAGTTCTGACCGAGGCAGGGTTGCTGTGATTGCTCTTTTGTTAGTAGACCAATCTGAAGAAGGTATGTGCTCCGACCTTACAGTTTGCTTTTACAGTATCTGGATAACAACAGCTTATTCTGAAAATTAATCATTATTTTGGTGTATTTTAGGATAAAATGATGCTCACTGCATGGCTAAAAGGTAACATTTTCATTTGGGGAAGTATTATAAACAGAGGTTAATAAAAACAGTACTATTAGGGCCAGATGGGGAGGAGTAAAAGTAGATGTGTATTTCAGATACAGGCAAATGGAAAATATCATTGCCTGAAACATGTCAGTGTTTAATGGATGTCAGTGTTCAAAGATGCCTTGAAACTAACATGCTTCTTAGGAAAGAGCTGTCATAGCTGATAGTTTGAATCTCTTCTGCACACAGTGGGGAAGTCAGGAAAAGAAAACTTGTTTAATATTTTTTATACGTGTTTTTAAGCAGCACTCAGGAGTAAGAATAAAAACTGTATCTTATGCAGCCCACAGAGAACACTTTTCTTTGCAGGTGTGTGTCTGTAATTCTTCATGTGGCTGACTGCATGCACCTTGTCCTGTCAAACAATAGGAGCAAATCATGTAAGGGAACCTAAGTTTAGCTTATTTTTTTTCTTTTACTTGTGAGTAATGACTTGGCTGAATTATGGGACATGAGTTTTTTAGTTGCAGCTGATTAATACTTAATTTCCCCCTTGAACCAGAGAGCAGTGCTATGAAGCTTTTTCAAGGTTCTCACTGGATATTAGGGCAAGTTTTGAATGCTCACTTCTCTACTTGGACTGGAGGAACATCAGTGTGAAAATTAAAGAGATCTGGCCCTTTTTGAAGTTCTTGCTGTAGTCTTAGGGATGAAATCTTGCAATTTACTTCAGATTGTAAGTAGGTGCTTGAGAGAAATTTCCCTTGATTTGGGTGATCCAGGAGCCTTTCATAGCTACCAGAAAGGATCGGTTCAAGGCATGATCAGGTTACCCTAAGGGTAGGGATTTGTCCTTGCGTCTGTTTTGACCCCATTACCATTGGGTATGTAATCAAATACATTTTTTTTCTTACTCTGTCCTGTTCAACTTGCTTTTTTGTGTACCCTTGAAGATGTGATGATCCGATACATTTGAGAGAAGTGACTGAGTAAACAGATGGAGATCTTTCTGTTTTGGTATAAATATTAACTATCAAATCAAATATTTGAAGGCTGATGAGTTTGGTGTTTGCTTTTCCTCTGCAGTTTGAACATAGAAATAGAGTTGAATGTGAAGAAAAGCAACACAAAGGTTAATAACAGTGCTACTTCTATTTTTGAGTACTGGGAAATTAATTCAGTTTAAACTATGAGTTTCTTTGCTACTATAAAAATTTAATTTTAAAAAATGAAGGGGTTATGCCTTTTTCGTCTTTTTTTTCAAATTAAAGCAAGAATGCACTGGGTATTACATATTGCCAGTGTTCTTCTCTGTGAAGCCCAAGCTGTGTGCGTAAAATAAAAGCTCATTTGAATAGTCGTACAGGCCTAATGGAGGCATCATCTCAGCTTTATAAATAATGTAAGTTGTGTATAATGTGGAGTCCCCAGAGACTGCAGAGAAAGCATCATTACCAGCCTTTTCAACCTGCTGGAGATCTTAAATTGATTTACAGCACTGAACTGGTGCAAAATGATACATCAGGATGACACAGGGTCAACCTGTAAAAGTCTATGATGTGAGCCTGTTAGTTCAGTCATCATAATTAAACCATATTCTGAGGGCAGCGAAGCAAGTGTCTGTGACACATCCCATTGTGCTTCAGATACAGCTGGTTTAAGAACCAAATAAAAAGAGCACCGTGTTTGTTATTTCAGTTATGCAAAGAGTGGTTGAAATGAAAGCTTGTGGGCCTGTGAAGAGTAAAAGCTGAACCAATTTAGGCTGACTCTCACCCTCTTCCTTGCAGTCATTGGGAGCTGAAATAGATGGAGGTGTGTGCAGCTTGGGGGTGTATACCTGGGGAAGTGGCTGTGAGTGAATCTCTGAAATTTAGATATCCTGTCTTAAGGATCAGCTAGGCTTTACCTGCAGACGGTGCTATCAGATACCAAAGGAACAAACAGGCAAACAAGCCAGTTGTTTGGCTTTTTTCCCCATGTAGTATTTCTGTCCTACTGAAGTTTGTAGCTGCCTGTTGAAGTGTTCTGCAGATCTGAGTTTTTGTATAAGACAGAGCATTTTAGTAATTTCTTGAACTATGTGGCCAAAATTATTCTAGAACAGAGACTGTAATTTTGAATATGAGTTGGCATGGGTCACTGCTTTTCTTAGTGAAGACAGGTGCGGCTTCAGATTCATGTTTTCCTCTGACGGCCCTAGAAAATAGCATCCCACAGGTAGTAAAATGTTTACTAAATACTCAGAATCTTAGGTCTTTCTGCTTCTGCTGGTAAAGTCACTGTGATGTGTTTTGGGAAAAGTCCTGCAAAACTGACCTTTTTTTCTTCTTTCTGCTAGTCAGTGTGCTGCTTGGGGATTTGAGAGTTTTGCATTTGTTAGTGTTTAAACCAGCTCCTTAAACCTGAATTGGTGTGAAATTTTTATCTCCTGAGGTTCTCCCAGCCAAGAGAGAAACATACTTTATTTTTAGTCACAAATATAAGTAAAAAAAAATAATTGAGGCATGCAGAAAAGCAGAGAAAATAAATGGTCACTAGTGGTAAGAGATCTATTAGTCTCTGGGTTCAGTTGTACCTCAATAGCAAGTGCTTTAACTAAGGTGCTTTTTGAGTGGCACAGAAAAGAATTAAAGCTCACTTTGGAGTGCATTGGCTTTCATAACGTGGATGTGGAGTTGTGTTTTGGTATGTCAGTGCAGGTACTGAAACTACCATCTTGGAGAGAGCCGTAAAATCTGTGAAAATGAAAGTCAGATTGCACAAATTGCTTTATGGTTAATGAAGTGATTCTCCCAATGTGTGGGGGTTTTGTTGGTTTTGTTTCTGGTTATTTTTTTAATTTCTGGTTTAGGTTTTCATGACAAACTCACCCAGTTTCACTTTCAGAGTGGGGAAAGGTCTGTTCTGCCTATAAAAACTTCACTGTTTTCCCTGTAGTAACAACAGACTAATGTTCTTCCACTGGCCTTTCTTCTGTGTATAGCAAAAAACTGAATGCATACCAGTCTTAATAATTAAAAGATGATATGCAGTTCCTAGAAGTTTTCCTTTGAAATGTACTGAATGGAAAATTTGAGTATAAAACATAAACCCCAAGTTGGCAAGAGACGTTTGAAATGCTGGTGACTTACAGGTTCATCTACACAGGCATCTTGCAATTCTCAAGCTATTTTGCTCAAGCTGTGAAACAGCACTGAGAATTTTTGTATTGGAATGGAAGGGTTTGCTTGGGATGGAAGAAAGTTATTTTAAATTGATATTTTTTAAGTTTTAGAGTTGCATCCCCGCAGTCTGGGGCATAACTATTTCCATTAGAATGTTGCTATTCTTCACGATTTGAAATAACCAGAGAAAATGTTAGATTGGGCTTTTTGTGGAGGGCTTTACAGAGGGTAGATTCAGGGATGAGGACACCCTTGGCTGGCTAATGGCTGCCACAAAGATCCCTATCCTCCTCCTCAGACAAATGGTAATTTGCATTACAGAAGCTTTCGGGTTGCTGTGTTTTTGAGTGGGGGATGCCTTTGTTTTTTAACGGCATAGAGAAAGCAAACATTTCATGAAATGGGCTGGTTTCAAGGAATGAAAACGTTTTCTAGGATGAACCCGGATCATACAGGATCTCTCCCCGCATCCATTTGACGCCTGCATGTGTTGGTACTGGAAGTTCCTCCTGGTTTAATAGGAACAAAGGGTGAACACACTACTCTTAATTAAACTGTGTGAGATCAAGTATTCCATGCAGGAAACACTGAACTCTGCTGAGCTGTGGAGATGGGTCCATTTTTATTATTCTTTTATTTTGGGAAAGGAGGAAGGATGTGTCAGGAACTGTGACAGTGGGACTGCTCTGGAAGGGTTGTGTGGCTGTGTGACCATAGTGCCACACAGCAGCTGGGCTGAGCCATCGTTAGATTCCAAAGGGTTTGCTGCCAGCACGGATTGCTTTGCTCAGTTGTACTCTTCTGGGCACTGCTGTCTTGGGAGACTGTGTAGAAGCTGAGTTTACATCAGGAGCTGAAGCTTTTTTCTTCCCCTCTCTAGACTTGCCAGTGTAAGGAAGCTGATCAGTGGAGCTATTCTGGCCACTTGCACAATTCGGTCACTCTAATGTAGCTCTGTGATTGTTCTGGACCATGTCACTTTTATTCCAATATGTGTTATCCACTCGGGAGAGTGATATTAGAACAGATGTCACCAGTCTTTCCCACTTAGTTCTTCCCCCACCCTTTCTCCAGCATGCACAGGCGAAATCTAGAGTACAAGGAGGAAAACAAATTATTTTTAAACATGCCTTTATATAAGTCATTATATTTAGGCACTGTTCAAAGCAGTATCATCCAAACCCAACTATTATGTTGACTTGGCATGTAAGCAAATCATTAATGTGGTTCACCAGTGATTTCTGAAGCATTATTTCATATTTCTGTACTTATAAAGGGAACACTCTTCCCAACATGGCAGCAGATGAGACTGTCTAAGGCAGTGTAGACAGTCTGAATTATAGCACTTAATGGTATTCAGAAGTATATCACTTGCATGTTTTTGTCATTAAAACTACTAAAATGCCAATCCACATCAAAGTGATCCGTGGACTATCAATCCAGTATTGGGTAACTTGAAAATAAGATACCCATTAAAAGTTTTCACAGTGCTGAAGTGATTATAGACCTAATCATGAGAGTTTTCACTGTCTCCTCGTGTCTGTCCCCAGCATGGGTGTAAGAATCACATCTGCCCTCCAGTTTTGACTGTTGGACCTTCTTTCTTTCAGTTCTTGGAACTAATGTTTGAGAGGGAGCTGAAAATATGTCCTCTCAATACAGATTTCATCCATGAGTAGAACTCTGGTTTCAGGGTTTACAGCATTGCAGAGTTTCTTCTACAGAGGTGACAAGACTGATGTACATGTTTAAGGACGTGTCTAAGTAAATGAAAGCAAAAAACGCGTGTGTGCACACCCTTGACACTTTTGTAGCAGGTTGTAAAGTTTTCCATGAGTTCAGAGAACCTTGTATGTTCAGATTGATGGGTGCATGCAGTGACCACAGTTGATGATACCTTCACTTGCTTTTCCTTCTCACTTTGTTCAACACTGTGACCTGGTATCTCATTCTTCTGTGTTTACATGAAAGATTGAATTACTGAGATATTTTTCTTGTAAATAATTTCAGACTTCTGATTTCAAGCATTTTGAGGCATTGAAAATAATACCAGCATTCTGTCTGGTGTAGCATGTTGAAACTAGGGCATAAGACTCTTAAAGATATTTTATTCTTACAATGGTGTGTATGTGACTTTAGACTGGATAGGTATGTGTGTGTGCACATACGAATACATAAAATAATAGTCACTGCTGTTGGAAGTTAAATTGTTTGGATCAGATAAAGGTAGGCTACACCTACATGTAGTTGAGAAGAGCCTGTAAATTTATCAAGGTCTCTGTGTGTAATAACTATTTATATATAAATATTTGAATGCTGTTTAAATGCTTGAAAGCTTAAAATCAGTTTTGGTTAACGATGAAGTAAATAACTGGTGAATCATATTGTAACAAATTGTGGCTTCCACTTAAATGTGTTCCTAAGGGTGACAGGAGGAGGAAACATCTGCTGTTTGGTCAGATGCTGTTAATGAGCTGCGTATTTGACTCCGTTCTGCCAATGTATTTCACCTTTGTATCTGTTAGGTTTCATTTGAATATCGATGTGGGAGAAATTAATCAAACGCCCTTGTTGTCTTACATGCATCTTACTAGTAAGGACTTCATCCAACTGATCTGTTTAGGGACAAAGTATGTAGCTTGTAACTGAACATATTTTCTGTGGCAGAGGAAAGAGGACTCCTCAAAATTTTGTCAAGATAAATCTTGCAATTTACTTGTGTAGTGTGTGTAAGAGAGAGGGTGGAAGGTGGTGTGGAACTGACATCTCCTGCTCTTTCAGTTGATAGTTTAATTCTCTGGGGTGTCCCTATAACTTATCCAGCTGAAAAGTATCAAAAAATATATGGGTTGGGGTTTTTTTTTCTTTGTTGTGTTTTAAGTCCTTGTCCTTTTCTTTCTAGCCCTCCCAAGATGTTGTAAAACAAACTCTGCTAGTGTTTTGGTAGGACAAAATAGTTGGCAGAACACCCTTGCTCACTGTTGGCCAGCTGTATTTTTTCCCAAGGGTTTCCCAAGCTGTCTTACTTGAAGCAAGAAATTTACTTTCAAGTTAGGCCACTAGCACCTGCTTAGGACTGTAGATTCTGCTCACAGGTCCTGAAGAGTTACTAAAATTGGCTCATCAATAAAACACAGTCCTATTTGATGAATGGTCTTTCTCTTGATATCTAAATGCTCTGGTGTGAAATTTGATGTATTTTTAACACTTTTATGGTTTCTAGGCTGAAATATACTTTGGGGAAGGCAGGTTTGGATTTATTTTAACCTAGGCAAGGCTTTATTCAGATTAGTAAAACCATAAACTACAAGATGATTTTTTTTTTTCCTGTTGACTTTATTCCATGTGTATTAAAATAATCCATCCTGCCTTTGCAGATAGGCTGGGAGACAAATAGGCATGACCATGACAGGGCTTAGTCGTGGTTGCTTAAGGTATCTGGTGCTATAGTGATGAGCATGGGATGGGAACCTCTGTAGATCAGAATCTTCCAGTGGCCCATAGGCAGTGGAAAAGAGGGTGGAAAAGTGGCTTCATACCAGGGCTGTATGTGAAGCAAGGTGACAGGGACAAGGACTTGTGTTTTAATGGAACAGAGCCATACATGAAGCCAAACTTCAAGGGTACAAGCATGAAGGAGGGAAGAGTGGGGCAACTCAGAAGGCTTCTAGATTCTCTGAAGTTGTCAAAATCAGGGAAAAAGCAGCTTTCTTGTGGCTCTGCCTATGCACAGCAAACAGAGCTCAGTCCCTACCTCAGTGTCGTAGGACTTGATGTGATTTTGTTCTTGTGCTGAGGCAAGCAGAGTTCTGTTCAGTTTTCCTGAACCAGTTGCTTTTCTGATGTGTGACCAAGTTAATTGGCAGGTGGTTGTTTTGAGAACTTCACAGACTTCCAGTATGGTTGAGATTGAAAGGGACCTCAGGAGGTCATCTGATCCAGCCCCCTGCTCAATCGTGGCCACACAGGTTGCCCAGGACCATGGTCAGATGACTTCTGTTTTTCCATTTATGTGACATCTGCTCCCTTGTTTTGTCCCAACAGTGAAAAAAATAGATTTGAAATTTATTTGGACCTCAAAGACCTGACAACATGTACATGATGGCTTCAGGGATTGTTACTTGCATAATGCCATTACAGTGGTTTAATTCAAATGTGTAGTATATTTCAGGAATCCCAAACAGGTCTAAAGCATGTGCTTCCATGTGCAGGGAGGGAAGAAGGTGATGAGAGGGACAGAGACCCAACCTGAGTTGCTTTACTGAGGTCTTACCATGAGTCTCCAGCATTCAGGACCAGAATTTCATCTCCCTTCACAGTCTCTTGGTCTTTGCTCTTGTCAGACACTTGTGCCTTTTTATCACTGAGGAGATGGATAGATACATAGAGAGATGGACAGACAGACAGACTGACTGACCTTGGTTATGTCATCGTCTTAGTTCTGCTAATTACCTGGTGAATGCAGTGATGAACAATACTTATTTGAAAAATGTGAATTTTGACTTTGCTGAATGTCTTGGAAAACCCAGCTGACATGTAGGTTGCCATCTTGACTATTAAAGTTTGCTGTTCTGCATTTTTGCCCGCTGCTAGCTTTACAGTCTGGCATATTTAATAACAGGCCCTTTATTATCCATGCTAGCTAGTGTCAGTGTTAAGTGCTTTCTCTTGGATGTAGTAGCCAAAGGAAAAGTCTTTGTCTTTATTAGCTTAAAAACGTAGGATAACGTAATTATAGTTTCTGTAATGTGTCGTATTATATTTCACATGGAAAATATTTTGTAAATGCTCTCGGCTTGAAACTCTGCTGTGTGTGGTGGTTTTGGATAGATGGATATGAAATCACTCTTTTTTCCCCCAAGTTTGCTGTCTGGTTACTAGAGCAGAAGGCAGTGGCAGTAGAGGGGGGTTGAATTGCTTGCTGGAGTCTTTGGTTTTTCAGAACCAGCCAAGGCAGGGCTCCTTGCTCTGGGGATGAGAGCAGGTTTTGCAAATGAGCTGAAGTACTCATGTCTGAGTGTGAGCTAATCTTTGACCTGGATATCATTTAAAATTCGAGGGTGGCAGCTCCCTGAGCGGGAAAGAACTCTTTTAAGAGTTGGGTTTCTCTCAGCCCCAGCCATGGATTTCTTTGCATAGGCTGGAAGGGTCACTTCGGTGCTCATCCTGCTCTGAGCTGACCCCACAGAATGTATTTTTTGGTTTATCTTGGTTTTGCCAGGTTAGGAAGGTGAACTGACGGACAGGTAGAGGGGAAGATATGTTGCAGTAGCAAGCCTGGCACAGGGGAGTAAAGGGAAACCTCTTCTCTTTGGGTAGGAGCGAGCCCTTGGGGCTGCTCATTGGCTTGTGGACCTGTGACCCTGCCGGCCCGAGGCATTTGCTGGAGGTAGTCAGTCACAGGCGAGTGCTGTAGCACTCCCAGATGAAGATTTCCTTATAGTGCTTGCCAAGGAAAGGTCTAATTTAGAGGGTTTTTTTCCCAGATACTTATGTTGGTGATTAGGAGGGAGAGACTCGACTGCCAGCGGTTACGTCAGCCACAAAGCCCCAGTGTAACTCAATTGGCAGCAAAACGACAGTGATTAATGGTGCAGGATCTTTTATGGGGGGTGAGGGAGGACGGATGGAGAGCGACACTTAAACAAGCTTTTCTGGTCAAGTGTTGTTCTACTAGTGTAAACTGCAAGCTTAGAGATGTTTTTCTAGTTTAATGCAACTGCATGAGCAGAACACATCTAGTGCTTGTCCTGAGTGAGACAGGACAAGTGTTCTTCCTCAGGAGGAAAAGAATGTCCAAGTTTAACTTCTTGATAGTAGAAACTTTATTTTCCTCTTTAGAGGATGAAATAACTTCAAACAATTGGCACACAGGGTACGGTTAGTGGCATTATCAAGAAATCAGAGAAAAGGTAAATACCAAATCCACGAAAAACCCTTCTGTAAAGGAGGACTGGTGTTACCCGAAATCACTGCCAGTGAGGACAGTTAGGACACCTGAAGCTGATCCGTGCTGTGAGCCAATGCGCTGTTTGCAACTTTCCTGGGTTCTGCACCACTGCATAAATCACTTTCAGATTTTTGTCTTTCAATCCACTTTTCTCAAAAGAAGTTTAGAAAGCATTTGTTTTGGTGCTATATGGTAAATGTGTTTAAAAACCCTTACTCTTTCTTGTTACTTACATCTTTGTAGTATATTTCTTGACTTCAAGGAATTAGATTATCTACAGATTGAAAATACAAACTGTAGGGTTTTCCCTAGCAGCAGGAGCTACTACTTTTCCTAGTGCTGGAGCAAGGTACTCACTGAATTCCCGTGTAGCCTTCTGCTGTGCTGGGGAACTCTGCAGAACATGGGAATCCAACTGTAACATCTTTTTCATTTTTGTGTCTGGCTTGGCTAGAGGCTTCTTTGCAGAAAGCATCACCATAACTGGCGTAAATGCTCCGCGGCTGTTTACTGCAGTTGACTGGATAACTGTTCCCTTTGTCCTTCTCCCTGCCAGTTTATCAGGAATGACTCTTGCTTATGGTCAGACCTGACACATCGCCTGTGGTTTGTGAACTGGGAGCAGTTGAGAACTGGCAGTGCTGGTGGCAGGCTGCTTTGGCTGAACTCTCCTATTCCAGATTTTTTCTATCACACCTTTGCCCGCCTTCTTGCTTTCACTGACTTGGTACACGAAGAATCTCAATCTTCCAGGCCAGTCAGCAGTCAGGGTTGTTTGAGCCTAAAGGCTTCTTACCTCAGGAGCTGGGAAGTGCTGGTTTCAGCCCCAGAATTGAAGGCATCTTGTGTAACAGCTAAAAGACAAAGAGTCTGAAATCTTTGTGTGTTCTTTCTGTGCACTAGATTGTATCCTAGAAGTAAGTAGTCTTGGAAAGCTACAAGTGCAGGAAGTTCACCCTTGCAGCCTCACTTTGTGACTTTGGAGCTTGGAATTCTGTCCATCCTCAGTACCAGGCCAGCTATGACTGTTTGTTCAGTAGCAGGCAGCAGTGGAAAATTTGGAAGCATTATGGCTGTTTTAAGCTAGCCTGCTGCTGACCTTGCAGAGCATGGCATGTTTGGAAAATGCTGTGTTTTTGTGTCTTGGCTGTAAGAGACTTGCAGATTTGCAAAACCTGAATTTTGAAACTTCAAACTGGTCTCGAAAAATTACGGTGGAGTGATTAATAGGTTGCCTTATTGCCATATGCAGAGTCATACAGACTCTCTTAATAAGCAAAGCTTGCAGATAAGGAAAGGGTAATCTTTATGTGGCTTGGTTCCTCTTCCAAAAGTCATGAAAAGCTTACAGATAACCAGGGGATCAGACAGATAGATTACAGCCCTTTTCCCCTGTTGTAAAACTTCCGTATTCCCAGTAAGCAATGTAGGAGGATATCTCCCACTTCCTTTCAAGCTATGCTGTTCCCAACTGCTGTATTAACTATCAGTTCCTATCTGTGGGTTGAAGCCTTTGTGCAGAATGCTCCAAAGCCTTGATCTCAGGAATATGAGAAAACAGTTTGACGTGAGATTCTGCAGATGTTCTGGCACAGGGCTGTGACAGCTGCTTTTGCCTCATCCCACAGTTTTTTGGATCTCTCTGACTCCTCGTGTATGTCTGCACCCTTGTTTTGCCCTTTTGGAAGGGGAGAGATGTGTCTGTGATTTCTGGGTCTGTTTTTAGTGTAGGCACGTTCAGAGTTGTACCTCACCTGCTGGTAAAGGCCTAGATCAACCTTATATATGTGTTTGTGGGTGTATTTTAAACATTGAGTTGGTCTCAGGGGGATCCCTAAAAATTTGTACTTGCCTGTCAATTGTAATCTTTAAAGAGTTTAACTGTCTTGTGTGGGAGCTGAAGGGACGTGTGTAAACGCTGTGATCTTCCATTTTTAAAGGGTCTGTGACTTAGGATGGCTTGATAAAGACCAAGGTATTGCCAGGGAGCATCTGTTGTGATGGGGTCATGCAGCTGCTGCTCCCTGTCCCGAGTACCTGGAGCACACTGGGGTTCGTGTTATCTGAGGTCCAGTCCTGGTTTTCAGAAGGCCACGCATGGCATGCTGTAATTAAATAATGTTTCATTGGACAGTGGAAGTCTGGCAAATATTAGTGTTTGTGTCTGAGTTGTATAAACTTGGCTTGGAAAGCTGTGTCATCTTTAAACACTTTCTCTGTCCAGAATGGTAGTTGTGAATTGCAGGACACTTGACGAACTTCAGCATACACATTTTAAAGACATGAAGAAGGTACAGTGTTTCAAAAGTTGTTTAAAGGCAAATAAATAGCTCTTTAATTTTTGCAGATAAGACCCAAACCAGGAAAGCTCAAGGAATCCTTTAAAACAAGGAAAGCTGGAGGAATCCTTTAAAAAAAGTAAAGCATTAATCTCCTGAAATGCACTGAGATGTCTTCAGCATGGGCAACCTGACTACTTTTATTTAAGGTGTATAAATGGTGGGTGGGGAACTAATTTGTGAAAAGATTTATTTAATTTAACAATATTACTTTCTTGGTTTAATTTTCTTCAGTTTGTTCTGCTTTGCTGAGGCTTGACCCAATAACTCTTTCATTAGTGAATAAGTAATTTTTCTTCTCAGTTTTTGTCATCTTTTGCTTTGGTGAAGGATTCTGCCTTAAAGCTGGGGATCTTGAGCTGTAATTTAACATCTTTACTTAATCTCTGATAAATGAGGTCTGGGTCACAGTCTTTAGAAGTGGTTTAATGCAGCTGATGTAACAGTATCGGTGCATGCTCTTGGCGAAATGAATCATTTGTAGGAACAGTGACTTGCCTGAGCTGAGCATAACTGGAGTGCATTTGGGGGCGTTCCCCTGCTTAAAAAATACCCCACTGGAGCACTACTCTGGCTGGGGCTGACAACCCCCTTCTTAAATTCATGTAGTCTGTGCTAGACTGCGCCATTCTCTGAAGACAAAACACATCTTGCATTTTGTGAGCTCCACTCAAAAATTTTGATGCCTGAGTGGTGATGGGGCATTTTTCTTTCTTTTCTGTTTCAAGGCTTTCCTTTATGCTGCAGATGTATGTTTTAACTGCCTAAAAAAAATCCCTGAAAGTGACATGTCAGTAAATTTTCCCCATCTCACCTGTGAAGGAAGTTCCTCCCGCCCTGTGCTGATGAATTGGAGGGAAATGCTTTTTTCAGCTGATAAAAAGAAATAAAATTCCGTGCCCTTCCCAAAGGAGGAATTCAACAATTGGACAAGTGATGTGGGACCATGTGTTGGTTTGTAAAAGGATATAGTTTGTAAAGATGTTTCCTTTGATGCCTGTGATGAATATGGATGTGTTTCCGTTGGAGAGGGTTTTGATTAAATTATGCAATTAGAGCTGACCAGACAGATCTAAATATAGGAAGAGGTTTCAGTTATCCTGCCTTTGTGTGTATTAGCACACCCACACAGATGTGTGTTTGTTTTTGTTGTAAACAACACCTGTTTTCTAAAGACAGTTCAAAAAGTCAGGAAAGGGAATGGTCTTTGTGGAAAAAGGGAGTTATACAGGAGTTTTATAAAGAAAGGGGGAAAAAAATAAGTTTTCCCCAGATTTTTGACCTTTTAGTAAAGGACTTCTAACTTACTTTAATAGCTAGGCTAGTCCTGGGGTCTTTGTGGATGGTCACAAAACCGTAGCCAGTGCTCCAGACTGGTCTTAGAGGTTCTCCTGCATTTTTCAGACTTTGTGTCATCTATCAGTGCTTACTGAGATCCTTGACTGCTCCTGTACTCCTGAGTGCTCTTAGTTCCTGGCGGGACGATGTGTGGAGTTTAAATACTCCACAGCACAACTGAAATGGATAAACCTGTCCCAAAGATGCGCAGTGAAATACCCACTGTGATGGCTGATAATTCATTCTGTCTCTTGACAACTGTTTCTATGGATATGTTTTTCTTTTGAATGTTTTATCATAGTTTGAGGATTTCTTTAGGAGGCTTTTAGCTTGGAGAGAGTGAAAAATGAAGAGTCTCTTCCTTCATAGCATTTAGGAAAAAAACACCTTATGAACATTATTCTGGCAAGTTTTGTGATTCACAGCCTTGTATTCATCTTACAGATTATTTTACTGAAGTTCATATTTTGCAATCCCATCTGTGCCAGAGTTTTGACTGAATCATCAAGTTACAGTTCCTTCCTGACCTTGGTTAAAGTACTAGGCTGTGGTTTTAGAGATAATCTTTGAAAGCACATCTGATTCAGTCCAACTGCTCGCCGACACCAGAAGGGATTTGTGCACGCTAGCCCTCCTGTGCACCAGGCTTATCCAGCTTCCTGACCAAGTATTTTGGCAAACTTGGTTTTAGTTTTTTCCTGTAGTCTTGGTAATATAAAATATATATTAAATAAGCACGGTGAGGAGACCAGCAGGCGGTAAAGGAAGAGCTGGTGGTGTGTGACTTTGTGGAATCCCACATGTATCTGAAGGCAGGAGTGAGTAAAATTCAGCAGTGTTTCTCATCTCTGGTGAAGAAGGCAGGGTTTGAGGATCTGGTGATCACTTAAGAGGTTCTGTAGTATTTAGTGTTTTTTGTAAACATGGTGGAGATAAAACTCGTGAAGGATGTGGTGTTTAAATTTATTTTCAGGAGTATGGTTTTCAGTGGATCAAAACAGTTGCAAAGGTATTGGGAAGAAATGTTCTTAAGCAGGACAAGGGCATGTCTCTTAAATGTGGGAAAGAACCTTTGCCATGTTCTTTTCTCACAATGATGTATTTGCTTAGAAAGACTTCTGTGTCATTTTAGTTGTATCGTAACACAGGATTTGGTTTCTAATGTGTAAGGAAAGTGGGTATTTTTTCTGGAGAAGCAACACAGTGAAGTTACAATAAATCTTTCAAATCTGGTAAATCTTTCAAATCCAGAAAGCCTGTAAGAATTTGCTGTTGTTTTACTCTTGCAATCATGATAGTTGAGACTTGAAGGGCAAGGAGCAGTGCCTCGTCTGCCAGAAGCCAAGTGGAGAGGTGGGTGGAGGAAAAACTGTGGTTCGCTGTGGAAGCTGGCCGAACACCGTGATCTTGTTTTGAGCTGTGTTGAGCACTGGGAAGGAGCTGCCAGATACTGATAGTGTAAGGTTATCCCTTCATGCTCTGGACTGACAGAGCAGTGGGCTTTTTGGGTTTTGGGTCACTATTGCCCTCCTGCCCTCCACTGGTAAATCCTACATTGCCCCTGCGGTTTCATTTTGCTCTCCCCACATCTGCTGGACTAAAGGGTGCTTGTAGGTATCTGAGAGGATTTTCCCTGTGGGCTGTCCAGTGGTATATGGGAGGTTTTCTTGGAAGGGCAGTCCCTCAGCCAGACAGCACAAGGGATGGCCCAAGAAGAGTTTTGACAGACTGGGTATTTTGGGCTGTAGCAGAGGTTACTTCACAGAACAGGCTGGAGATATCCATCCTCCTGGCCCTTGCTGGGTCGATTTGAGGAAGGGAGTCTAATGCAGTGTCAGGAAAAACCCTGCCTACTCTGTTAGGTATGATGAGGTATTGTCAACACCGGTGTGTTCCTCATTCCTCAAACACTATGTTGTGTATCAGAACACAGGATTGCATATTTCAGTGTTTTTTTGAATTCTTTCTACCATGCCAAGAGAACATAAAAGAGTTAATTTTTTTTTTCTTTTTCTCCTTGTTGTTTTCCAGACCTGCAAGGAAAGCCAAGTCAGGTTCTGTACAGCCTCTCTAACGAGTTCTACAGCACTCTGATGTGAAACTTGCTTTCTTTTTGCATGTGTATTGTAACGTCACTGAGGTTTCTACCAGGTTTTAGTGCATTTTTCCAAGCTGAGCGAGATCTGATCTTCTGCCATAAGGAGGTGCAGAGAAAGAATTTGTGGACTAAAAGCAGGGTAATTCAGCAGAAGGCTCGGGACTTTGTTTTACAAATCACATTACTTGAAGAAAGAAGTTGAAACTTTTTGCTGCTTGCTCCAAGAACAGGGAGCTAGATGAAGTTAGTGCACAGTATGTTGTCACACATTCTAGCATTGCAGCTGCTTAGACTTCATGCCTTTTAGTAATACATGGAAATGGTACATGGAGATAGTTCCTACTGGAATGAAGGGACATCTCCCTGGCTTCTATGCCAAAATCTGGTTGGTTTCTTTTGGGGTTTGTTTTTTTTTTTAAAGGAAGGTCTAAATATTGTACTGGATACAGAGTTGCTGAAAATGCGTGTCTCTCAGAGTGCGTAAACTACTAACCATTTTTAAAGATGCAAATTAAAATCTCTGGTTGTTATTTCTTTATAGTGTTACTAAGTAAGGGATGCTGGGAGGAGGTACGTTGACTAAGACATTGAATTTTTTCAACGTAGTCATAGACTAGACTGTTTTCTCTATTAACAATTATCCTCACTGTGGTTCCTGCCCATTCTTATGTCTAACTGTGCTAAGCATATATTAAAAATATTTAATAGGATCCTTTATGTCTGCATCACTGAGCCTGTAATACAAATAATGAAATTAGTGGAAGAGTTAGAGCCACTTGTTTGCCTGAAACTTGGGCTAGAAGTTGTTTTGCTCCACCTCCACTCCTCTGGGAGAGGATCATCTAATTGTTCAAACCCTTTCTCCACCCATCAAAAACAGACATTTATGCAAAGTGGGACAGTTTCCTACGGGATCTCCTCTGGGAGTTTGAAAACAGTCTTATTGAATATTTTACTGTCTGCTTCATGTTGCTGACAGAGTAACTATCTCTTCTTTGAGGGCTAGAAAATTAGAACTTCACTGTTAGGCATTTTGTCTAAATATGTTTGTTGAAACACAAGGTTGGCTAAACAGATCTATAAAAATATAATTCTCACTTATTTTTTTATAGGCTGTGTACCAGTTTGTGTGTTAGTCCAAAGATTACAAAAAAGACAACAGCAGTGAAAGAAGACAAATAAAGCAACACTGGGATTTGAAAGAAGTTTGTTGTTTCCAACTCATCCATTAGCAGACAGAATGCATAATAAAAAGTGCATGGGTTTGGATGTGTAAAGAGTGTCTGATAAGTGGGTAACTACTCAATTTCCTTTAAACTGATGCCAGACGGCCTTTTGGGGAGTGTCCTGTTGTTTGGCCTAGGTTTCTGTTTCATCCCCACCTCGTGAATAAACAGACCCCTTCGAGGGCTGGTGGTCACTCAGCCATTGGAAACACTAACTCCCACTTTCCCAGAGGGGCACGTGTATTTGGGGAAGAAAGGCACAGACTGTGTCATCTGCTGACTCGTGGTTTAATCTTTATTTTGCACTTCCAGCTGATAAGACCACTTTGTGCAGTAGTAATACAGGAAATGATGCAGTGCAGAAACCAAGAGTGGCAGAAAGGGAAATGGAATGTACTGGCAAGGGCTCAGCCCTGCGAACAAGCTCTCTGCTTCTTGGAAACAAAAATCTCCACATACATTGTGGTTTGGGTTTTATTTGTTTGGTCTTGTTGTTATTGTTGTGTTTTTCTTTGTTTGTTTGTTTGTTTTTTGATTTTCTTAGCTTAATGTTGGTTTTGGAGCTTAGAGGATCTAGTGTACAGCAGCCTGTGAGTTCTCTCCCCTTTTCCCTTATCTTGCTGCTTGTTCAGGGCTTGGCGTGTGCTTAGGCTTTGTTTTGGAGGCAGGACTTCAGCAGAAATCCCTGGCTGGAGGCTGGTGCTCAGCTGGCTCCTACTGAGCTGCATTACTTCCAAGCTCACCTCCAAGTGCTGTGCCCAATGCTGTTCCTCCTGCTCCCAGCAGCTGTTGCCACAGATGCCACCATAGCTTTGATGATGAGGGTGAAACTTGTTTTGGAGTGCATGATTGTGGGAGTGGGATGTGTGTGTGCTGCAGGATTGGATCCAAAAACTTCAGAGAATCTGTTCCTTTGGTCTGACTGCTTGGGGCTGCATCTGAGCATCATCTTAGTCTGTGCAGAGCTCATAACTAGCCCGTGTTAGGGTTCTATATTCAGGCAGTGAGATTAACATACAGTCTTAATAGACAGGACTTTTCCTTTTTCACAGCAAGTAGCTTGGTGAAAAATGGGTCAGGCCTAGGTAGAACCACATCTGCAAATATCATCGATGTTGAATGAAGCTTGGGTTGAAATGTAGACTTTGTACTTTCTCCTCTATTAGAGCTTCAACTCAAACCTTTTAAATCTTTTTGTTTAATTCAAGTAGATGTGAAGGAGAAAGCTTTACTTGATTTTATACTGCTGGTACTTGTAACTTTTGTGTGTGGAAATTGTATTTTTTGTTTGAAAAGTGCAGAAAAAGGATATGTAGAATACTGATTGAGATACATACTATATATGAGTTGAGAATAACACAGTTACAAACATATTTAAAACACATGCGCTGGGGTTCTAGTAATTCGGTTCTTAAATTAGCACAGCATTTTAATAGAGCACTTCACAGTGCATGTAAGGATAAAGTATACCTGGAGTACAGTCAGTGACAGTAATGGAGTTTCAGTTCATTTAAGAGTGTAGCACATGCCCACGTAACAAAACAAATTCTTAAATTTGCCACAGGCTCATGTAAATCTTCCCTTGCATTAACTTTATTATTTCAAATACAGTTCTTAGCATAAAAGAAATGGGATGTACCAGCATGAAGTGTAGGTAGACGTGGCCTGTGTCTTAGTCCATAATCATTATTCACATAAGTGTAGTTCATGTATTCAGCCTAATAAAACGGAACCTCTGCAATTAGATAACTGTTTTAGTGACAAGTTAATTTGGATAAAGTGGATGGTTTTCAGCTTAAGGCTCTTCAAATATAGTAGTATACTATGAAATCATTGCAGTGTATGACAATCAAGAGAGTAATTGTGCCGTACCATTTGCAATTTTAAGGTCTGCAGTCTTTTCTTAGTATAGCTGTGAAATCCTGTCTGACGTGGGTGTACTGACACCTTCTCTTCTCTGTGTGTATGGATTGCAGGTCAGTTGGGTGTTTTTTGTGTTATTCTGATGGCAACAAAATCATTCATATCCTTTTCCCCTTCCCCCTTCCTCTGCAACCTGTTGGTATCCAGTCCAGGATATGCTTCCTGTCTTGTCTGTCTATTTGAAAATCAGTGGTGTGGTGCTCTTTGTCTCATTTTCCTCTCCCTGCCAGTCCCAGGTCTCTTCTATTTCCCTTGCCAGAGCCTTTTGCCTGCTCCCAGCCTGGGCAAGGACAAAACCTGCTGCTCACAGCTGGGACTCCTTCAAATGTGACATTCCTCCTCCTCTTGACCCATCGCTTCAGTCCCATTCCTTGTCTCCCAGCTCGAGGACCACTGTGCTGTCTAAAATCCTCTTATCAGGACTTCGTCCTTCCCACTCCTTCATGTGTCCTTGAGTATATCAGGCAGACATAGCAGCAGGAAGGGCCAGTGTGTAGTCGGTGAAGTTCATGATAACTTTCCCTCACAGGCTGCTTAGGAGCTCTGAGGGCTCTTGGGTGGTGTGGGGAGATGCAGTTTTCTCTCTCATGTGAGTGAGTGAGTGAGTGAGTGAGTGAGTGAGTGAGTGAGTGAGTGAGTGAGGGCTAAGATCTTTCTAGTTTCTTTTTTTTTTTTTTTGCTTTGTTCCTCAAAGTAAGTCGGAAGTGAAACTGAAATGTTTTTTCTTTTCAGATTGAGTTATGCTCAAGTCTAGTGCAGTGATTTTTGAATTTCATGCCTGGCAGTTTGGAGAGAGCTGGGCAGCACATTGCTGTTGAGGAATATTGCTTCTAGCCGCTCTCTAAAATTAATAATAAAAAACCCACTAGTGATTCTTTACTGCTTCCCTTGGATGTTTTGCTGTTTAAGGTTGTAACAGCTGACGGGAAGAGGGTAGCACCTCTCACACTTAATAGTGAAAAATTTAAATTGAGGGACTATTTTAGGCTAGATTTAATGTGGACTGCATTTCTAATACAGGGATGTACTGGGTTCAGCAGCAGGTCCTGCTGCTTAAGTTTTCATCAGATGTGCCTTAAATCCAGTCCTGAAGGTTAGCAGCACTTTGTTGTTTTGTTGTTGGTTGTTTTTTGATCACACCACTCTTCTGGGTTGAGGTGGGGGATATTTTTAACTGCTGTATGTTAACTTGAAAGGTAAAATCCTTTTTTTTTTTCTCTCTTTCTCAGATACTCTCCTTCAGGTTGTCAACCAGAAGGATTTAGAATAATGAGAAGGTTGTGACCATCAAGGGGGGATGTCAACGCTGCCTTCCTGGGACCAGAGGATTGAAAAGGAGAAGGGACCAGAACTGTTTGATCCAGGCTGCTTTTGACTGCTGACACAATCTGCTGTACCCTGGTGGTGGTGGAAGAACAGGGCAGTGGATCCTGCTTGGTTCTGTGGTATCACCACATTGGGGTCACCATGAATGTAACAAGTTTATTCTCCTTCACCAGCCCAGCAGTGAAGAGGCTGTTGGGCTGGAAGCAAGGGGATGAAGAAGAGAAATGGGCAGAGAAAGCTGTTGACGCGTTAGTGAAAAAACTGAAGAAGAAAAAAGGTGCTATGGAGGAGCTGGAAAAAGCACTAAGCTGTCCTGGTCAGCCCAGCAACTGTGTCACAATTCCTCGTTCCTTGGATGGCCGGCTCCAGGTGTCACACCGGAAGGGGCTCCCGCACGTCATTTACTGCAGAGTGTGGCGCTGGCCGGACCTGCAGAGCCATCACGAACTGAAACCTCTGGAATGCTGCGAGTTCCCCTTTGGTTCAAAACAGAAGGAGGTTTGCATCAATCCCTACCACTACAAGCGGGTGGAAAGTCCTGGTAGGTCCTTCCTTGTTTGTACCTCTACACCTTATCTGAACAATGCAAAGTGTGGCAATTAATCATGTGACTCATTGGCTTAAATAAGCAAAAGTGGCTGTTTGCACATGTCAGATTCTTCCTCTGCAGTTTATCTGGATGTAGGCATTAATTAGCAGTTCTCCCTTTCACGTGGCCACTGCTTCACTTGTGTAAATGTTTTATCACTACACAGAGGTAATCTTAGTATCTGCCTCAGGCTGCAGGGCTGGGTATCATCTGGGAATGTTGATACCCACTACCCCTCAGTTAATTTGTTGTTTACTCAACTGTGCAGATCAGAGAATTTGTATGAAACATTGCAGGCTAACGTAAAGGATTGTTTGCATTATCTGTGCTTGAAAACCATTCTGACACACAGCAGTAGTAATACTAGTAGTAGTATTTCCAAATTATTATTTCACTTTATCACTTTAGTTTCTTCATCCTACAGAAAATAGTATTGTTTTTAGGATGTCCTGCAGTTGTTGCCTTTAAAAAAGACTTTGAGTTTGGACAGCAGATTATAATCCACTCAATTTGAACTTCGATAGCGCTGTTTGATTGTATGTGAAATTTTACTGTCAGCTGTTCCGCAAATGCAGTTTGCTTACCTGTTACCCACTGCCTCACTTCTGTTTTTAAGGTGCTACCCATGCTCTCTTCAGTCTCCTCTTCAAAGGCCAAACCTCTTTTTGATTTTGATAACTCAGTGCTTAATTTCACTCATGCAAGTTTATTTTCAGGGAATACTTCCAGGGACTAAGATGAGCTGTGCTTGGATGTGTCATCACTGGTCTCCAGCTGTTTGTGAGGGTGCACAGGGACAGCTGCAGAAATGCACCGCAGGCATGGGTGGACTCCCCTGGTTTAAATGTGGGAAGTCCATCAGTGTTAGCCCTTCCATAAACTCTACAGCTGTCTGTAGAGTGGCAAGGATACACAGAACCATGATGGAAATGAGGTTGTTGCAAAGTTGTTTTGCTGGGGATGGAAATTGCATTTGTCTTGGATCTGCAATGCACACTGCATATCTTGATGTTAAATATTTCCCTTTGCTGTGTTAGTATTAACTTGGAAATCATATGAATGGCAGATGCAATACCCATAATGTATGTATTTATGCAGCAGCAGCTTGAACAAAGGAACTCAGCACTGGAAAAACAGTTCTGAAAAAATCTAAAATTTAAAAAAAATCTCAACAATTTCGTGTTAAGTACAAGAGGGATAGTAAAATAGTCATATACTTGTACTGCTAGCTGTCTGCATATGTCTGTCTTAGTTGTTTGCATTCAGTATTCCAAAATATTGAAAATTAATATTCCTGAAACATCTCTATTTCTGTCAGACTGAGCAACAGTAGGGCTCTTACTGTAATGCCAAATTACATTTTCTAACTCATTTTGTTTTAGTATTGAAAACAATTACCGAGTTTGAGAACATTCTCATAGGAACCATTTATGCCATATTTAAAAACAGGTATTTGTAAATATCCTGTCACTTCACAGAGTCACAGAACCACCTAGGTTGGAAAATACCTCTGAGATCATTGAGTCCAGCCTTTGACCAGACACCACCATATCAACCAGACCATGGCACTGAATGCCACATCCAGTCTTTCCTTAAATACCTCTAGGGATGGTGACTCCCCCACCTCCCTGAGCAGCCCATTCCAATGTCTAATCACCCCTTCTGTGAAGGAATTGTTCCTAACGCCCAACCTAAACCTTCCCTGGTGCAGCTTGACACTGTGTCCATGTCTTTGTTCACTTCAATGAGTTACGCAAGATAGAATAAAATTTTCAAAAGATGTCTTACTAAAATGTGCATTTTAGGCTGGGTATGTAATGTAGGAGGGGTTTGTGTTTAGTCAGACACAGGTTGTTTTGAGGGATATTGCACTGAGCTGAGTGGGAAAACAGCTTTTGGAAACAGGTGGTAGCTGAACTCCCAATTGGCTTGGAGAACCGTGCTCCATAACTTCTGACTTCTCTTCTCCTGTCCCTTTCGTGTTCTTGCTGTCCTCCAAGCATGGTCTTTATCTTCATTTCCTGACAGTCACTCCCAAATTCTGTTAACCATTTTTTCCCATTTTTGCCAGAACATTAAAACACCATTATTGCTGTGTAAGTGCTTACACTTTGAGATTAATGGGTAGTGGGAATTCATGCATGAGTCACCATTTACAACAGTCTGTGGACTCAAGCAGATATCAAGGTTTGTGTTTCCCAGAAGGCTTAGAAATGTGCTTTCTCTTGACAAAGTGAAATTGGAAACTCCGATTGTGTGTGAGACATCTTTTGTGTGCAAGGTACATCATGAAGTTCTGGCTCTGCTGGACAGCATGGTCTGTATTTAACTGTTTTGTGCAGAACCAGTTACGGGAGAGCTGAAGGGTATGATCCATGCAGGGGGTGGCATCTATCCTTTCGTTCTTCTGCTGATTGTTGTGTGATTTGTTTCAGTGTTGTGTAAGGTTTGAGGAATGGATTAGTGGTAAATCCTCAAATATGTAAAGTCAGGTAATGCTCTTTGTTGGGAAATCCGTGCTGTGGATGCATCTCAGTTTCCACAGTGCCAGAGGCATGAATGGATTTTCTACCTTGATACCTTATTCCATCCTCGCTGTTTAGCGTGTGAAGATAAGCTTGGAAAGCATGAGAACTGGCACTGTGTAGTGTGTCTGCCAGCTACAAAGCTACACCTGAATCCAAGGCAGCTTCTTCTGTTAGCCAGGCTAGATAGGAACAGGTTGTAAATGGTGAGAGGAGGCAGAAAATTTATCAGTGGTCTCAAACAGGGAATCTCCCACTGTCCCTGCACAGGGAGGGCAATGTGGCATCTGGCAGGCACATGGGTGTGACATGGTAGGACCCTGCTCATGCCTAACCTGACTGGGAGGCTTTGCACAGGCACAGGGGCCTGTCTGATCCTGTGGCACGTCGATCAGGAAAACTACTTTTTGGCATGGTTAACTTGGCAAGCTCAGTGCCCTCAGCTCGCTCAAGTGGAGCCAGATGGAGGCATGGCAGTGTGGGGGCACAGGGTGGAGGTGAGGAAGGGTGGCCTTCCTGTGACACTGTGACACTCGTCCAGCCTGGAGCAAGCGAGCTGATGGAGTGATGGAGCCGTGCTCCACGGCGGGGTGCACGGACTGCCCCTGCTCGCTGTGTTGT
Source organism: Pomatostomus ruficeps (assembly GCA_013400735.1). Taxonomy (NCBI): domain Eukaryota; kingdom Metazoa; phylum Chordata; class Aves; order Passeriformes; family Timaliidae; genus Pomatostomus; species Pomatostomus ruficeps. The sequence continues at coordinate 83,120 of VYZT01006035.1, forward strand.
GCCAGCACAGCTGTTCTCGTGACCTTGTGCTGAACCAGATCACAGTCATTTTTCCTCTCCCCTGCTGTGTTATCTCTCAGGCTAATCAGGGCAGCACAGGGGCTTTCGTCCTGGCTGAGGGAACATCTGTACCAACACTGCCCTGCCGAGGACATCTGGAAAGGAGTGGAGGTGGAGGGACATGAGAGGAGAAAATAGAGACTCTTGTTGCTGGGGGTGAGAATGCAACCTTGCACTTGAGTGCCAGGAAGAAGTACCTCCTCAAGATGAGTTACAGTAGCTCACTGCTGCTGTTCCCTACATTTGTTGTGTGCAGAATTATTTCTGGAGTAGGGTAGTTAATGGCTGTCAGATTTCTCCCTTGGCAAAGCACAGCAAAGCTTTTAATTAAGGAGGGCAAGGTCTGAATTTGATGCCTCTTAAAATCTGGCACGCTTGGCTGAACTGGTGTGCTTGCTTGGCTGAATCTGCATTTTCTCCTCAGTTTTATTTTTTGGTTCAGAGAGATCTGTTGGGATTATCCTTAAGTATGATCAAGACTTCAGAAATAATTAGGTGTACAGCATATACAGAGGCTGTGAGGAAAAACCTGACACGATGCTTCTCATCTGTCTGAAAATGCCACAAATGACCTCTCAGGTTTTCCTGGAGCATGTGTAAAGTCCCTCCTGAGACACTTACTTCCCGTCTTTTATTCCTTGAGTTTCTGTGGAGATACAGCCTCTGCTGCTTGCCTCTGTCCTCATTTATGTCAGTGGGACCAGATGAATGATATCATCCAGAATTTAGGGGGGAAACCCCCTGGATCCTGTTTGCTCTAACAGCAAAACAAAAGGAATGGAATATGGAACAGGGAGGATGAAGACGTGCTTAAATTGACACTGCTATTAAAATTAATAATAATAAGTCACACCTCTAATGTGGCTTTAGGGGAGGAGGTTCTGTTATTTTGCCTTAGCTAAAGGGGAAGGAAGGAAGATGAAGAAACTGAACTTTTAATTTTCTTAAAGTGCTAGTGAGCACCAGCTCTCCTCCATTCTGATGCAGAATTATGTTTGCCTCTACTGAGTGTCCTTGCCCATCATCCTGCTAGGTTTTGATTTTATAATATGTTACAAAGGAGGCAAAAGAGAAATTAACTTCTTTTTCATGTTTAACTTGTAGAAGTGGTTGAAGGTGCAGTGTTTCTGGAAATGGCTATCCCCCATTTCTTTGCAGTTACCAATAAAGCGTAGGTAAAAAGATGTTTTTTCTCTGTTAAACTTCTCTTCTTTGGAGAGCTGGCTGCTCTACATCGAGGGGCTTTATGAAGCTGATGGTGCCAATGTTCCAGCCACACTGGAGGCAAGCAGTGGTCGCTTTTTGGTGATGTGGTCATAATGGTTAAATTTTCAATTCTGCCTAAAAATTGTGGTGTTCCTTTCAATTATAACCATGAATTCAGAGTGTGTCTGCTTCAGCAAGCTTGTTGTTGGCCAGAAACATTTTACCTGTATGTACAGCTGCTTTTTGCCACAAGAACAGGCCAGGTCCCCAGGCTCTGAGGAGCGCGGTAGGTGTGTCATGCTGGTTTTGCTCTTGGTGTGGACTCTCTGCCTATGACTTTAACCTGATTATTTTCATATTTGTCTTTGATCTCTGGTTTTTGCTCTCAGTGAGGCTCTGTAAGGCAACACACCTACTGCAGGCTCCCACAGAACCAGGCCTGGTGGAGGATAATGCCAGCAGCGCCAGGCATCTGGGAGAAGGGGAGAGGAGAGAGGCGGAGAGGAAAAGGCAAAAGGGAAGCTGCGCCTGGGCTGTAAAGGAGGGCAAAATTGCAGCATCCGTTCAGAGTTAATATGTAGAACGAAGTTAGAAAAATCCTTGTTCCTCCATGATTCCCAGGGCAGGATTTCTGCATTTCTGCAGGCTGGGGGTGAGGCAGCAGAGTGTCATCCCTGAGAAGCTTTGCTGTACAGCCGTGTGCACACTTGGGTGTGACTTTAAAAATAGCATTGGTACAACAGGTGGGCACAATTACAGGATGGTTCCCCAAAATAGCAAAAGCAACTGTCAGTTTGCTTGGCAAGCAGAATAAAACTTCCTTCATTTTGGCTTTGCAGAATTCAGTTCTAAAATTCCCCACCAGAGCCGACTTGGGGGAGAGGAATTGAAATGAGGAGGTGGAAGGAGGGAGTGGTCTAACAGCAGGGCTTTCCTTGTCTAGTCTTACCATGTGTCAGAAAAAGAAATAAAGGGATAAAAGTTGTCAAGAAAGATCTGTTTCTGTCCTGTTTTGTGTGTGTTTTCTTTCTTTAAGATTAACCAGATACAGATGTTTCTTCTGATTTGAAAGACCAGACTTCCAAGTTTTAACCTACTGAGTAGGATGGTGACTGTAGCTTTCGTGCAGGTAATTTAAACTCTGGTCTGTGTAAATGTCTGAGTTAATACACACTATCACTGTGACTTCCTCTTGCATCAGGACTGCTCCTCCACCAAATCTGCTTACAAGGACTCTCAGTAATGTGCATACAATTACTACTAAATTATGAAATTGATGTTGACAAATGTCAGTTTAATCAGAATGTCAGCTTATCAGAGCATCCGCAAATAAAATCTAATGTTAGCTGAATATTGTAATGCAGGAAATGTCCTAATATTACTTGTCAAATGCATTTAGACCAGATGTCTGATGTAAAAGCAAAGTCGGCAAAGTAACAACTGTTTTGCCTTTTTTTTTTTTTTTAAATACAGTCTTCATTTGTCACTATGCAAAATGACAAATCAAGCTGCGGGGTCTTCCAAAACTGCAAAATTAAATTAAAAGTTGAGAAAACGAGACAGCTGTCAGCTTTCTCCTGGAGTAGTTTGTCTTTTTGTCACCCAAAACAGGTTGCTGAATAGCTACAATTACTAGAACAGAGGTTTGAAGTGAAAGTCTAAAAGACTGAAATTTCTCCTTTTGAGAAGCCAGCAAAGCAAAGCTGTGATACCACAGCCAAGGGTTATTGGAAGAGCTTTAAGTAGTTCGATCCTCAGAGATTGCTTTTGATGCAACGCTTATTAATTTTATATTTTTAACCAAGAATAATGCAGGCAACGTGAGAAAACCTAATGGCATAGCAAGTTTTCTCTCTACACAGTTTTACTGTTTACAAGCAAGATCTTGGCAAGGCCTCGCAGTCAGAATGCCTCAGTGACTCCCAGGTGCTGCAGAGAGCAGACCAAACCGAGCACATTCAGTTGAACATGTGCTGGTACCTGCTCTGTTCCCACTGTGACACCGGAGTGCTCATCAGGATGCCACAGCCAGCTTCAGCTGCTGTGACCTCAAAGGCAGGAAATGAAGCTGGGAGTCTTCAGGAGGCTTCAAATTTGTTAGTTCAACACAGCTGCTGTCTTTTGTTGGTTTTGGGTTGTTTTTTTCCTTCTCGTAACTCTTCCTTTTAGTTATAACTTTGTCTTTGCAGGATTTTCCTATTTCCAGATAGCATGAACTTTTGTTTTAGGATTTCCCTTTTTCCCAACCTGCAGTTCTATTTTTCTGGCAAAACATACTTGTCTTTGTATAAATTCATATGAAAATGCAGCTGTATAAATGCTTGGAAATTAAAGTGCTCTGTCTAATGACGCCGTTGTCAGGTCTTCATTAGCACCGAGGGCCCTGTTGTGGTACAAACCCTTTTACAGAACATATGTCAACCAAGTCATGGTTTTTAAGAGCAAGAAGCGTGGCACCAATTGCTTATGTTTTTCTTTTTTTTCCATTTATTTTATAAATAAATTTTTTACAGAACAAGTAGAATCTACTTTGGCAAGGAAAGTAGATCAAAGTCTGCTTTCTTATATGTGGCCCCTTGTATTTCATTACATAGTCTTTCAATTTACCTACACAGAAAAGGAGATGATACCTACCCAAATTTTCATATAGCATGCAAAGGGTGTGGAAAAAATGAGCCCTTGAGGGAAGCTAGCTGTCATCTGGGCTTGTGTAAGATAATCAAAACCCATCTGGATAGAAAATACGCTTCTTTGAAAGTACAGCAGGTCCTTTGGATTGGATTAGTTTGGGGTTTTTCATAGAGAAACTTAAAAAAAAAAGAAGTTATGTTCATAAATTGGAGACTTTCTTTGTTTGCTAAAATCATTATCTCTGGAATGTGAAAATAGAACAAAAAAGAAAGGCAAGAAGATCTTTATTTAGGATAGCACAGCTGTTAGTTTTCTGAAGAACAGGGTGACATGCTGCAGATAAAAAGAGCAGAGATCAGTACGTTTCTTCAAAAGTCACTATTACATTTTCATAAAAGCATTTCTTCCTTGGTGTGGTTAGTCAGAACATTTATCTGAACAGCCAGGTTGCCTTTGGTGTATCTCCTGTATTTTTTGGCATTCTTGGCTCCTAGATGAAATAGCCCTGTAGGTGAAATTCCCCTGTAGCTCTAATTTCTTTAATACAGCTCCTCTTGTTTGGTGCAGGCATACTTGGTCTTATTTGCATGGTAAAAACAAGCTCCCCAATTCCCAGGCTGTCTTGACAGACACGGGACCTCAGCTGCAGTTCCACAAACATACCCAGCCTGCGTCCTGGGGGTTTACCTCCCTCTTCCTTACTACTAACCTTACTGGTAGTAGTCATGTATTAACTCTCAACTCCAGGTCCACATCAACAGGAAAACTTGGGAGCGAAATGTAGCCACAGTATAGCACATAAAACCTTTTAATCTGGTGTTTGAAGAATTACGGAAATCAAGCTGTCAGATGACTTGTGGTTCCACTCCATTAACTTTAATGAGGTTGAGTTTGCCAATCTGTTGCAGTAGCTTTTTAAGACATTATATTCAATAGTATGTTTCCTTTAAATATATGCTGATGATACTGATGTTAATTAAAAAAAAAAAAAGTTAATTTTTTATCATATCTGTGTTCCCTTCCGCTAAACAGGAAAGGAGGAATTGTGTTTGCAAATGGTTAGAGCCACATCCTGCAGAGATCTGCACAGCAAAGATGTGCACTGCTTCATTATTTCATAGCAACAGGTGTGCTGGCTTAGCACTGAATAACTCTCTCATGCTCTCTCCCCCCCTTCAATTATACCTCTTCCTGGAGCTGGCAGCTGCAGCAGAGATCAGCCTCCTCCCCTGCTGGACTGAGCCTCAGTAATTTGTTATTCCATGTGGCTGAGCTCTGCAACCTGACCAGAAGCTCAGTGCTCAGCTCACAGGGCTGAGAGGAGCGAGAAGGGTGTGCATCCCCCTTTATGGTCTGAACTCCTGGCAGCCTTCCATGCTCCAAAGGGCCCACTCCCTGCTCATGTCTTTACTCCTGAGTGAACAGCACTCAAATTAACTCCTCTGTGGCTCCACTAGGAGCAGCTTCCCTGCAAAAAAGCCAGGAGCTGCAGAGAGATCAGGTTATGGCAGTGAGTGACTTGGAGTTGGACTAATTGGAGCACTGCGGTCTCTGTCCCACCTGATGTCACCTTTTCCTCCTCATTAAAGGTCATGTATATGCAGGGAGGATGTGAATTAGGGGCAGTACTCAAAGTAAATTCTGCCACGATATTTTTGAGACTATTTGTCCTGTGTCAATACCAGTTGCATTGTTTTTCCCTCTTTCCCATGTATACTTTGAAGAAGTTGGTATTTAATCATTTGAGGTTGATGTAGTTGGACAAAAGGCGTGGGTTTGCATGAAGGACACCTGGGAAAAAGAGACTTGTTTTTATCTCAAGTGCTTCTGAACTTCACCAGTGGTTCTGCCCAACAGGAGAAAACATGTATATATACCTTGGGAAAATCTGACACTGCATTAATTTAATTACAGAAAACATACAGAAAATATCCTGTTCTCCTGCTATTTTAAAATGCTGTAAATCATGTGGCTTCCTCTGATGTCATGTGGGTCATTGTTTAATGTGAGGTAGGGGATGGGAAAGGTAGGTGATGTACTTTCTGCACAAATTAACTCCAGAAAAGTTAATGGTTTGACCTTCATCCATAGGAAAGGAAGAGATAGGAAAGCTGTGTTTTTAATGCTTCGAAAAGTAAGGAAGAATCATAAAGACAGGAAAGGGAAAACACATTTTGACACATGATCTCATTGTTAATTTTTTCACTGGTAGTTTATTAGCCCAGCAAATGTTGACTACGACAATTAAATAGTACATGACCTAGCTGCAAAAGGACTGCTTGGTTTAACAGAACAAGCTTAATTCTGAGAGACCCTCATATTCTGAGAGCTTGGCTCTGACATGATGAGAATGAGGGGATTTGTGATGTGCATCTGAATGCTGAGCAACTTGAGAATGGTTGTGTTGGAGCAAGAAACAGTCTGCCCAGCTGGGGAGATGCAGCTTCTCCTGGGGTGTTCTGCAATTGAGAACTTCCATACACTGACAGATGGATGTGTTTTGTTTCAGAAAACACCATAATTAGGAACTTTGTCTATGCCTTGTAAGGTGGAATTGGTTTTTGACATCTAAACAGATCTACTCAGGGATGACATCTGCCTCAAATATTTGAGATCTGTTGGAATCTCAGTGAGGCTGCTATAAGAAATTGAGAGATCAGATTAAATCCTTGAAACCTACTTCTGACTTGGGCTGCCTTAATTTCAGTAGTGAGGGTTTGGGGTTTTTTCAGTGTATGTTTAATGAAGATTTCTGGGATCAGACTGTTCCTGCATTAATGCCACTAGCAGGCAAAAATGGTGGCTTAATTTCTCTCTTAGGCATATGCAAAAAAAAAAAAAAAGAGTAAGAAAAACCTCCTTCTTTTCTTTTTAGTTAATCTGTGACTTTAGCAATAGAGAGTGAGTTTTTCGTGTGGCATTCATTTATATCCCTTCTAAAGAGGAACCTGGACCTCACACCTGGTCCGTGTGTCAAGTGGTATCCTGGTACTCTTGGGCTCCAGAACACCAAAGTAAATACTTGTGCTGCTCCTGTAATAGCGAAGTGCTGGAGGAGTGAAGATGCCCCAGTCTCCTGGAAGAACCTGTTTGTCATGTCAAGAAAATATTGGTTGTTTTTTTTTTTGTTTGAGTTTTTGGGTTTTTTTGCAATTAGTTTGTAATTCAGCCTTTTAATAAAGCTGCTTTCTACAAAACACCTTTCTTAACTTGAATGATAGTTATGTCTGTATAGGCTTGTTGTGCACACATGCTGCCGTTTCTCTTCTGTGCACCCAGGTGTCGAGGCCAGAGCAGGAGTCTCAAGGAGGGGGGTGGTAGGCTTGGCTTGTTTTTCCTGGGTTTTGTTTTGTTTTTGGCACCCTCTCTTTAAGGCAGGCTATCCAGGGGGGGTTTCTTCCAGTCCTGCTCAGCCTTGGAGTTGAGAAACGGAGGTTCCAAAATGGGAGGACGTGAAGAGGACTGGCTTTTTTATTTCTCATCCACTACTTGGTGCATAGACCTCCCTCTCCCAGACCTTGCCTCTCTTCTTCTATGAGTCACTCAGAAATGTCTGTGAAAAAACGAACTTTTAATCCCTCGGTTTGCTTGGACTTTGCTGTGAGGCATTCAAAGATAGAAGCTCAGGAACTGGAAAAAGAGTTGATTCTTTTATCTTAGTGTATCTGGTGTCATGTTCATATTCCCAGTTTGAAAGAGACTTTTGTTTCTCTTCTGAGAAGGCTTCAGAAGTGTGGTGAGATTTGTAGTTTCTGACGTTTCTCTGATCCCATAGTAGCAAATAGTTGCAGCTCAATTTCTGCTCAGTTGGTTTTCTTGAACTACCTAATTTTGTTTAAATTACACATTTTGTGAACTGACTTGAAGAGTTAATAACTGTTTTAATAGTAACTCGTAAGAATATAGTCCAGGTTAAAAATAAAATTACAACTGTTGGGACCAGACTGCGTTCAAGGCCTATTAGTATTGTCTTCAGAAAAAAAAAAAAGAAAAGCGTTCTTATGAACAAGGGTTTGGGTTACAGACCATTAGGTGATTAGTAGGATGACAAGTGCAGCAGGAGGAACTGCATGTCAGCATTGTCAGGCCCTTCCCAGCATCTCTTCGTGCGAGTAAGACTGAAATGCAGAGCTGTGGTTTGTTCTTGGCTCTTCTTCACTGGCCCTCTATGGAAACAAGCTCCCATCCGGCAAACCAGGGAGCTGTGGATTCAAGCTGTGCAGTAACCGGATGTGAGGGAAAGAGTTCTTGCTTGGACATGTACTCCTAGGTTTGACTACCTTGTTTTTGAGGCAGATGCGGATATGCCGGGGGGGAGGAAGAATGCGGGGCTTTTCCCCCTGTGTACCTTCAGAACTGAGTCTCTAACGCTGTGGCTTTTCTCTCCTTCTCCCTTTCCAGTCCTTCCTCCAGTGCTGGTTCCAAGGCACAGCGAGTACAACCCCCAGCACAGTCTCTTGGCGCAGTTCCGCAACCTGGGACAGAACGAGCCCCACATGCCGCACAATGCGACCTTCCCGGACTCCTTCCAGCAGCCCAACAGTCACCCGTTCCCCCACTCGCCCAGCAGCAGCTATCCAAACTCGCCTGGTAGCAGCAGTAGCACCTATCCACATTCTCCAGCCAGCTCAGACCCGGGAAGTCCTTTCCAGATGCCAGGTACAGTCAGCTTCCCTTCCGAAGGGAAGAGGTGGTTGGACATCCCTGCTATCATGGGGTTTTTGCTTAATAACACCAAATGATCAACCCATACTTGTGTTCAATAGCAAGCTGAGAGATGTAAGGTAATAAAGTGTACAGAATCTCTTTGTCTGGTAATGTTGAAGGCTTTAATATTGTGCCTCTTTCAAACACAGTTAAAACATTGCAGTAGAACTCTTGTGGGATGTAGGGAGGGATCCAGAATGTTCTGGCAACCAGTTCAGCCGTTTGGCCCACAAAGCATAGTGTTCAGTGCACCAGAAGTGTGATGCTAAACGTCATCCTAGCTTAAGAAAGAGATCATCGTAAGTTCAGCACAAGGCTTTACTTCTGCAGAAAATGGATATTTCTCAAGGTGATCATATTATTGCTACTTGATAAACAATTTCTTCACATAGTGGTGTAATTTCAAGAAGCAAATATACTTCAACTGCAAAACAGGCCCTCGAAAGAACTCTTCAGGCTGTTTTACTACCGAAAGTCAGAGAAGTAAGAGCCTGCCTTTGTTGGCTGGTGTCTGTAGAAAATTCCGTGAAGCTGCCTTTTTCTCATCTTTACGTGTGGCTGGATAAAAATACTGCAGAAGCAGCATGTGGTGGATTTCTTGGTCTAAATGCTGGGAGAAGGATGCAGTACAAATGCTTGCTGATGTTTGCCTGTTTTCTTCGGGGGCTAAGGGAGGCTATGTGTAAACAAAGCAGCAGATTTGTGAAAATCTGTTTCCTATTACATGAAATTAATATCCATAGATTTCTGCTCTGGATAATTGTTTCAGATTTTTCTCTTGTGAGTGAAGACTACTGAATTTTGCTGGAAGGAAGGAAAGAGAGTTTATATTGGCTTTTCTAAAAAAATGTGAGAAGTCGCTGTGAAACCAGCTGTCTTCTTTCTTTTTTTTGAACATGATTGCTGTGGTCCAACAGAGATAAAGACCTAACAAGGTCTTCCTGAATGCTGGCTTGTGGAAGTTCACTTGATCTTTGAAGGTCTGTTCTGTCCACATGCCCTTAATGTCAGCAGCTGCAGTGAAGAAATTGAAATAGAGGGGAGGTCAGGATACTGATGTCCTTGATGCTTAGCCCTGGACAGTTGTCCATCTTTCACTAACGGGGAAAGAGGCTGACTTGTGCAAAACACAAAAATAAAGGGGCAAAGCAGTTATCCTTGAAAACTTTCTAGATACTGGTTAATTTGTTGCCTGTGGCCTTGGAATCTTGTGCACGAACACCATCATGTTTGCATACACACAAACGTAAGGCTTAGTAAAACATGAAACTCAAAATCCAGTGCAGTTTGTTAAGCTTTTAATGCAATCCTGTTGCTATCTCTGTCTTTCTCTGCTGCTTTCTCATCCAGCTGAGGGTGTTCAAGTAAGGGAATTAGCCAGGCACCAGCCAGCATTAGATGTAAAGCCCTCAACAAAATACCTGCTAAACAGTAAGTAGTTAATAATTTTCATGAACATGTGTTTTCTTAAAAAATACATTAAAAAAATCCAAACAAAACCACCACTCTAAAACCCAAAACTTACAAAACATTCTCCTGCCTTTTGTTGACGCTAATTTGATTTTCAGAGTTTTGGAATCCCATGTGATTATTTGCTGTGGTAGTTTGCAATCCATACTCCCAGTAATGGAAATAAATGTGGGATGAGCAGCAGCAGAGACAGTACAGTGGTAACCTAATCCCAGCTTTTGCAGCGAAAGCTTGCGGGGGTCAGGCAAGGATTTCTCAATCTTGGATGTACCTCGGTGCAATTGATCTGGAGGAGAGTGTCCTCAGGTGTATTGGGAAACGGTGACATTGGCAGCTTCCTGCAGCTTCTAAGAAACCTTTTGGGAAGCTTTCCCAGGAGTGGAATAGGCAACTGAAGGGCAGTGCTGTCTGGGACACCTCAAGCAGGGCTGAAAGCCGTATGTGTGGTCATTGTGCACAGGCTCATTCTGTGCTAGTGACTCAGCCCTGGATGGGACAGGACAGAGACACTGACAGAGAAATTCCAGACCCAGATGGCCACTTCTGTAGAATATGGGTTCCTGAACACTTCCTACTGTTCCCAGTCTAGGAAAACAGAGCTAATACTTTACACTGACAGTGCTAAGGCTCTGGATATAGCTGGGATATTTGCATACTTTGCTGGTAGAATTGTGTTGGAAACAGAAAAGCTCGAACTGAAAGTTTTCTGCTCCAACTTCTGTTCACTTTTAACATATTCAATATCTACTTCTGGCTGGGCCCTGAGACCTCTTCGTGCCATGATGTTTGTATGGCACTTTCAGTCTGCAGAACTGTGGGCTGGAAACATAGCTGAGCTTTTTTTGTGGCTTTATGTGGGGGTGAAGTGACTTGTTTTTATTGCAGTTGTGCTTAATATGCATAGTAATTCTTTGCTTTCCTTCTTCGAGGCCCATGATTGCTTTTTCAGATTTTTGGTGGGTGGAAGTTTATAGCCGAGTCAGGCTGGAAGCATTTCCACAGGCTCACACTGTTTCTGTGGATATGTAGATGTGCTTTAAAGAGTGGAAAGGAGTCATGTATCTCTGCCTTTTCTATATTTAGCTGATACTCCCCCGCCCGCTTACCTGCCTCCGGAAGATCCGATGACACACGATACCTCCCAGCCCATGGATACCAACATGATGGCACCTGCAATTCCCCCTGACCTACACAGAGGAGGTAAGAACATTTCCTCCTTGCTTTCTGCTTCACTTCTTAAGACTGAAGAACCTTCAGAACTTACTAGTAATAACTTGAGTTTTCGTTTTGGATGGATGTTGTTCATGAAAATTTTTGTCTGCAGAAAAGAAAAAAAACCAGCCATATAATTCTTTTTCTGTTGTTGTAAGGGATGAAATAGTAAAGCTGGAGAGTATTTGTAAATGTAAATATATATTTAACACAGAAATCTATCCCATGACTCTTGAGAAATGTAAAATATATAGGGTTTATTACTTTCTTACTCCCAACCAACTCAAAGACCAAAGTAATTTTATGTTTCTTATTGGGAACTTCCACTAATCTCTGAATGGAAAGAACTCCTGTGAGGCTCCTATGTGATACTGAAATTACATGTTTGCAAGCAAAGGAATCTGTTTCTCTCCTATGATTACATTGATTTATTGGAACAATAGCAGTTAATGCTATAGAACAGCTGCTGAATTGTGGGTGACAGCAGACAGGGTCAAGTACAGCTCTCCAAGCAAAGATTTGACCAGAGGAGGGATGCTACATTGTCAGCTATGTAAATGCTCAGAGATATTTTACATGGGCAACTGGAATATCTGTTGATTTTCCTCTGAGACAGTACATCTTATAAAACTGTGCTTTTTTGTTATGTTTTTGTCCTAAATTCTAAACTTCAGTCTTTAAAGAGTACGTTCTGCTTTTAATAAGTTTCTCATCTGGTTAAAAGGGCATTTACTTTTTTTGTATTTTGTGTAGTTCCACCCTCGCTTCCCATTTTTGTTTCATCTTTGAATCATGCAGTGATAACACTTGGTCCAGAATACAGAGGTATCTGCCTGAGGTGTAGCATTGCTACAGACTTTAAAAACCTGTATTTAAATGAAGGCCTGTTGCTTTGTGTGCTGTGACACAGACATCTTTTTACACATCGTCTGTTAAAGCCGAAGCAGCAGCTGAGTAAAGGATTCAGTGCATCCATCATCATGTTGTGAGAAATGGCCCCTTCAGAGAACACTTCAGCTTATACAGTTGTGGCCCATGCCAAGAAAGAGCAGCAAGCTGGATGCTGTGCCAGAACAATTATCAACATCACAAGCATATGAACAATTTAACTGTTGTGATTTGGATTTTTTGGTGTTAGTGGGGTTTTTTTGGTTTTTGAGGGTTTTTTGGGTACTTGTTTTGCTGCTAAGCTCAATGTCTTGTTTCAGGAAGTATATCTGCCCTCTTAGAACAGTTTAGATGGCTTTTGAGTTAGCATATTTACTCTCTGCTTGAAATGAGTTTTGCGTGTGATAAACCCCGTCTGTAGCACTTCCACTTTTTGCTGATCACACAGACTATACTCTGTGTGTATGAATAGTTTTCAGGAATTTTGGGCCGGAAATTTACTGGCCCAAAATACATTTATCAACATTTATGCCCAAATGCAGACCTGTGCATGTGTGTCCCTGTCCCAAAATGCGTGAGTATTACAGAATTCCTCTAACACATGAGAATTGATGAAGAGAAAAGGGTTTACATTTTTCTTCTTGCTCTTTATCATTCAGCCATTTCAAAATAAAAATTGTGCCTATTGATATTTTTCCCCTCTAGTATATATTTTCATCTCTGTCCCTTCTTTAAAGACTTCTGGGTGCCTTCACATGTTTATTATTCAAATACGTATGCTGTGTTTGCACTCCTTAAAAAAAATCTGTTGCAGGTTGTACAAGAAGAGTTTTTACTGTGAACTTACTGCACCATTTTTGTTGCAAACTTTTTAGAAGCATGTTCGTCATGGTGATTTGTTAGTCTTAAGAGATTTGATTTAACAAGCTGCATCCTGTCAGTGAAGTTGGGTAATTTCCATTGTTGGCCCATGCTGGGAATAGAGAGACTAAACGCACCTGCTCTGCATGACTTAAAGCAAATGTAAGGAAGTCCGTATGAAATCTGTGTGAGAGAGATATGATTAATTCTGTAAGAATGGCCAGCTGGCAAGATTTCTTCCTGACTTTGAGAACTGGGGCAAAGCTGCAGCTTTGATAATTGCTGGCATCTTTATGGGAATTAAAAATGTAGTAACCTCTTACTAATAATTAAAGACTGTTTTTTCTTCTTCTTTTTTTTTTTTCTTTTTTTTTTCTTTTTACAGTGATGTGAAGGGATAGAAAGTGCTGGAGTATCAGGAAAGACCAGCTTTTTACCAGTATTTTTAAGCAAGTTATTAGCAATAAACACTATGCTCAGAAGTTTTGATGTAGGATGTGTTACCCTGCTCTTGATTATATGCCGCCTTTTGTATCTACTGTGTCCTGCTGGTTTGAGGGGGACTTTTGGTTTTTTGTTTTGCAGCAAAATCTCATAGTGGTGTGATCTGTGAACAGAGGAAAATATGAACACTAATCTTAGTTGGCTGATATCAGTAAAAACCTGGCGCTGGGAGAAGGAAACCTCTGGCCAGAGAAACAAGTTTTCCCATAATACCAGTCTGATTTTCATTTTAGCACTTTGCCCTGTAGTTGGTATCTGCAAAGCTGGATTTTAGCAGCAAGTCCCACTTTTCTGGTCTTAGTAGTGAAATAACGTCCTTCATTTAAAAGAAATCACATAAAGCAGCCACAACGCCGTGGTAGCCTCCTTCTGTTTGGGGGCAGTTTAGCAATTTGTAGCTGTTTTTGGCACCTTAAAGAACGTGCACTTGGTGGAGATAGGTACATGGAGAAGCCTGGAGTTGTTGGACACCCAGTGGGAAACTTTTTGCTTAAAACCTTTGCTATCATCTGGAGAAGTTGTTTTCCATGCACAGTCACAAGTGTGACTTCAAGATTTCCATGTGTTTCTAGTGCTTGAATGATTAGAAGTGAACGAGGAATTGCCTGTCAGCTTTCTGTTCCCAGCTCAGTTAGAAGCTGCTGAGGAGGAACTTCTTGTTAGCAGCCTCTGGATAACTACATTCTGAGAAATCCTTGCTATTACTGAACAAGTAATTCTTTTGGTGATGAACAGCTGGAGATCTTGCATTCGGTAGCAGTTGATGAATGAGAGGTCCTCATTAAATACTCTCTTCCTCCATTCTTCTGCTCTCCAGCCCAGTGTAACTGTTGGGATCGTGTGTGTTAATGTCCTGTTCAGCCTCCAGTCCCAAGCAGTATCTCTTCATATTGGGGATATGCTCCATGCACATTCTGCAGACAAAAATCAATCTCTCCCGGGTTTTTTGAAGTCTCTTACTGTTCTCCCAAAAAACCCAGGAGAAAGATTTGGTCATGCTCTGAATGCTGAAAGATTGATTGCTGACTGTATATTTAAGCTGCCTTGCTGCACTTCTTTGTAAAGTGAAAAATGGTCTTTGATGCAGTTGTGTGATGCTGTTTCTTCCTGCGGCTGTACAGCTGTGCAGTAAGCAAACAGGTGACTTGTAGTTTGTTAGTAAAAGGAAATGAAGTAGAAATCCATGAGCTGAATAGGAAAGAAAGCTGAGTTGTACAGTTACAGCATTTCTCTGCTGTCTGGGCCTGCACCGTGGCATGTTGTAAGAAAATGGGACAAGGATATTGGAGCACTGCTTGGGATGTGCCCAGGAGCTTCCTGCACTTTTCTGCTCATACCTAGTGCCAGCCTTTGTCTCTTCTGAGTCTTCAGTTGAAATTATTGTACTCTCTGTAGCCCAAATCTGCAGGGTTATGACTCTTCACACCTCGAGCCTGTGTTCCAGCACTGTTAGGCTGTAAGATTTCCATTGTTGCTTTCCAGATGTCCAGGCAGTTGCTTACGAAGAGCCTAAGCACTGGTGCTCCATCGTCTACTACGAGCTGAACAACCGCGTCGGGGAGGCGTTCCATGCATCCTCCACCAGCATCCTGGTGGATGGCTTCACTGACCCCTCCAACAACAAGAACAGATTCTGCCTGGGGCTGCTCTCCAACGTCAACCGCAACTCCACCATTGAGAACACGAGGCGGCACATCGGCAAAGGTGAGTTTAGGATCTCGCCATCCATCGGCAAAGGTGAGTTTGGGATCTGGTCATCCATTTTGGATGAGCATGGCATTCCCCAAGACCTGACAACTTGGGCCACTTCCCTCAAGAGTGAGCTGCTCTTCCCAGGTATGTGGGAGAAGTGCTTGTGTTCGTAAACGTATAATTTTCTGGCCTAGTTTTATAGACAAAGTATTGTTCCTACCTGGTGTGTAATTACAGGAAGCTTTTACCCTTAATCAATTTTTAATTGCCTGAAGGCTATCGAAATCTAAATTAGAATGAGAGGTTAAGGCAGTTTGTCTACTGGAATGTCTTGATTTATCTTGATTATTGCTGTATATGGAAATCCAAGTTGTGGTTCTTGGCACCAAATTTTTTAGCTAGCCTTAGTTCTAACATAAGTTAGGTATCTTAACATGTATTTTTGGCAATAACCTGCTAAAACAGTTTATTCCAAATGCATTTTTCACAGGCTGGTGATTCTTTCAGTGGGAATTTTGTGCTTCACTTCTGTGTCTGTGACAGACTTGCAAAAGAGAAAATCCTCCCCTTTATGCCTGATTAATACAGTCCTCTTCTCTGAGAACTCCCCTCTAAAGCAAGTGGCAGGCAAAACTGACAGTGCCCCCTGCAATGGGCCATTCCTGCAAGGCAAATTTTTTAGGTATTTACATTATTAGTAAACTGTAAATCTTCTGAGACAGTTGAAGGTTCAGCATGCCCAAGCAGTGGGGTGGATGTTTTACATGGCAATTCACAAAGAGGAGCAAAGAATTGAAGCTGAGGAGAACTGTCAGATCCTCGAGTCCTAGCCCCCAGTCTGGAGAGCTTTCCTCTTCAGGAGGACTTAGGCAGCTCTCAGCAGTGCACCACACCTGTGTTGTGCCACTCAAGTGCTAATACTTCTTCCTTCTTTTCCTCCCCATCCATCTTCCCAAGTATCAGGATATTTATTTAACACCTCATTCATTTTTCCTGTTGAGAGTAACCCAGCTGCAGGCAGAGTTCTGCTGAAGCACTTAACTGCGTGTGTACCAAAGTAGAGCATGGGAGAGACAAGGTTGCAGTTGAGTAAGTAAATGTGTACAAGTCATGGTGATGTAGAGCTGTTAGTCTTTGAGAAAGGAGGAGTAAATCCCAGACTTGAAGACACAGCCATAAATGTTTTTGCAGATCAGGTGGGAGTATGTATGTACCCACACAGTCAGTGGCAAAACCTTACATGACAGAGCACAGTCAAGGCTTTCTTCCTGGACTGCAGTCAAGTTTTTTAATTCTGTGTGTTCACCTCTGTGATTTGTGACATTGTGGGAGGTGAAAGGTTTAAGTAGCAAATAAACCATTTTTAAACACAGAAGGTAAATTTTCTTGCTTTCTCAAAGCCTTTGGAATTGACTCCTACTGACACAAAGGTTCTCTGTATGTTACTCTTTTGGGGCTTTGCTGCTGTGGATGACAGGTGAGGGAACAGGCACTAGAAGGGGAAAGGACTGTAAAATTGGTGTGTATCCTCATTTGGAAGATATCGCTGAGGGATATAAAGGCCTTTTCTTTCTCACCTAGCTTTCTGGAATTAAAGCTAGCTGACAAAACTCGTGCTACCCAAATCAGCATTTGAGACTTCCAGAGAATCGAGCTAGGGGCTGCTTCGGTGTCCACAAATGATATAGCAGGTTTCTTCTCTCTCTGCTTGCATTCTCAGTTGTTGTTTTACTTAAATGTAATGAGAAAAATTCAAGTGGTCAGGTTGTCCTCTGGAGGGTGTCAGAACTACTGTGATTGCTAGTTTAGTGGTGTTGAATATACAACGTGTTGTTTGCTCTTACATATATACATATATACATACATGTATACATAACCTTTCAGATCGCCTGCTGATGAAAGAGACAAGTAGAAATGAAGTTTGAAGACAGATGATATTCTGATATGCAATTAAGATTTATCCCTTTAAGCAGAAGCCTGTCTCTGTGGAGACGGAGCATGAAAGCAGACACAGAGTGAATTTATCAACCCTCCTTATACCAACCCTCTCCTCGCAGGTGTCCACCTCTACTATGTTGGTGGGGAGGTGTACGCTGAGTGTCTGAGCGACAGCAGCATCTTCGTGCAAAGTCGAAACTGCAACTACCACCACGGGTTCCATCCCACCACAGTCTGCAAAATCCCCAGTGGCTGCAGTTTGAAGATTTTCAATAATCAGGAGTTTGCTCAGCTTCTGGCTCAGTCTGTGAACCATGGCTTTGAGACGGTGTATGAGCTTACTAAGATGTGCACCCTCCGGATGAGCTTTGTAAAGGTATGTGAGCGCTTGCTTGAGATTATTTTGTAAGCCAAATAAATTATTTTTTCATAATGTAGTGATTTTGAATGGTGCAGTAACTCCCTTCATCAGCTTATTAATGGCTGTTGAATTTTAAGGATGGAATGGTCGTTAAGTTTAAGACAGATCTTGGTGAAATGAAGTATTTGTGGACAGAAATCCCTCTGACCCACATACTTAGAAAGCTTGAGGTGACTTGCAGAAGATGTTTCTTCACATAAGTCCTCTAAATCTTGAGTAGCAACTCCCAAATTAGGAGCTGTAGTCATTATTTAGAATAATATGCATACTTTTCTGTTCTAGGAAGGCATGCAAGGTCAGTATTTGTGATGTGGCTGTTGTGTGTGTCAACATAGGTACTGATACAAAAAGGCTGGTCCTTACATGAAAGTAATCAAATGAAGATGGTGATATGCTGCAGTGCTCTTCATGATGGGAGGATGGGAGCTTTCAGATGTGTTAAGGCAGGGGTTCCTCAAATGGAATAGGCTGTTTACTGCTCTGCATCCTACAGAGTTGTATGGCAATGTTGCCTAGAGAGTCAAACAGGACCTCTTGTGTATTAGAAGTGGCACTGCACAGTATTCAGAGCTGCTGCCACCTGTGCTGGGAGCTGGGAAATCCCTTCACTAGGGATTAATACAGAGCAGAGCAAACTGTTCCTGCAGATGTCATAGTCTTCTCTTCAGACCTGCCCCCGAAAGGGTTCACTTACAAAACAATTTTGAATGCTTTTAAATATCTCTTTATATCTTTGGTAATTACTGTAACAGAATCAGATGTGAGCTGAAACAAAACCTGTCTTAACTGGAGAAATAGCCTGATGGGGAATGACCATGCCCTCTTTCTCCAAAGAGGAATACTTCTGACCTCTCAGTTTATCATCTCCATCCTGAGAATGGTACTTTGGTTCTTGTCAGACAGATGCCTCACCCCCATTTCCACATCAGTCTGTCACCTCATCTTTTAATTTTCTGATGTTTGGCAGCACTTCCCCCAGATTTGTTCGGTTTTCAGTCTTGGCAGAGAAGGTTTGAATATCCCCCTCTTCAGAGGCTTTATAGGGACCTCAGGCAGCTGGCAGTGATGTATGGGGAAATTTTGCACTGCCACAAGTTATGTCTTTAAAGACTTCCATTCCAAGAGATCTGAAATGATACTTTTTCCACATTTATGATTGTTTTAGCTTCTGATTTCTTGAAATGTGATAATATTTGGTGGATCAAGGGTGCTGTGCTACCCAGCTGATAATGACTGTTGAAAGCTATTTTGGTAAGAAGTGTAATATTTAGTATTATCATATAAGGTGATTTGTTTTTTCTTTCCCCACTTATGATTCTGTTTCCAGGGTTGGGGAGCTGAGTATCATCGCCAGGATGTAACGAGCACTCCATGCTGGATAGAGATACATCTCCATGGTCCCCTTCAGTGGCTGGATAAAGTACTTACTCAGATGGGCTCTCCTCATAATCCCATTTCTTCAGTGTCTTAAAAGGTCCCAAGCTCCTGCATTTTAGAAACAGTTGAGCCTTGCATGTACTTGAAAGACGTATGAGTCAGACACACATTTTTATTTTTCCCCCCCTCAACTGGCAACAGCTGAAAAAGAGCCATGAAAATACTTCACTTCTGTGACCAACTGTTGGATTCAGAAAACAAAGATAAATAAACCCCTTTGACATACTGTTGCTATAAAGAATTCTAGTTTACATTGTAATGTACTATTGTGGAGTTGATTTGCAAGGCTTAGTTCAAGAGGGACGACAGAGCCAAAGCCAAACTCAGTCTGCTGGGCCAAGTTCCCGAAGGATTTTTTCGTAGCCGGCACTCTTAAGGTTCTCCTTCCCTACATTCAGCACTCTAGAGTTTCGCCCGTGTCCTCTGGAGCTAAGAGTGGATGTTGGCCAAGTCTGCTTTTTGCAGGCTCTCTTCAGTACTTCTTAAAATCATTTAATTGATGGTTGCTGTTCCCTTTAAAAGAAATCATAAGGTTTAATCTCAGTAACTGTGTGCTCTCTCTGAAATTGTGTCCTGACCATACTGCTGTAAGAATGTTAGGTATGTTCTTTTGCTAAATGTATGTATGGTGTATTTGAAAGTTTAGAAATTAATTAGATTTAGGCCATAAAGGAATTAGGAATATTTGAATGGGGGGAGGTGGGAGTGGGAGGGGAAAATGACAGCTGAAATGTAGAATATATTGTAAACATAGTGTGTTAGTTTAAACTGAGGTCTGAATTTTGTTGTGCATTTTGTTTTCGTAGTGGCTTCATCTTGTTAGTTCTGACTATTTTTGCCTCTTCCTTTTCCCCCAAAGCAATTGTGCAGCTTCTTTTACGCATGAAGAGGACAAAATGATTAATTACTGCAGTCTGAAGGCTGCAGCTCTATGTATTTCAAGACAAATTTGTACAGTGCTCTTTAACTATTGAGCAGTTTTATACACTTTATGTAACAAAAGTAGGCTTTTAATTTTGTGAGAGAATTTTGTTTTGCCAAACCTAGTAACTGTTAATTGTTTGGAGGACTTCAATATCCCTGTGGGGGTCTGTTTCAAATTTCAAAAAAATATATATATTTTTAATTTTTTTTTTTTTTTTTTTACTGCTTGGTTTATTTTCTTCTCTTTGCTCTTTTATATTCATGTAAGCTGTAGTACTTTTAAGTACTTTTATTCCAAAAGTAGTGGGTTGTCTTTACTGGAAATTTTGAATAAAACCTGTTGTTACTGCTTACATTTGATTAAAACCTTATCTTGTCCACTTCTTAGCAGACTCTTAACAAACCAGATAAAGGTGTGGTCTTGGAGGAGGAACAACTAGAAATGAAGATGTGCTGAGCTTAGACATAATGATTAGTACAGGTTAGTAGCCCTGCTAAACTCAGGAGTGTGAGGGGAAGCTGAGCAGCAGAGCTCAGTGTGTGTTCAGCCAGACACAGAATGCATCTGTCTGTCACTGCAATGAGCAATAACCCTTCTTGGAGTATGAGTCAATTCCACCTTTCTCTCTCTTTTTGTTAAAGGTAATTCCACTACTTGGCTCAGTATACATTTTTAAAATTAAAAATTCTCCTCCTGCTCAGGGGAAAAAATCCATAATGTTCAAGTTCCCTATTGAGAAAAACCTGGTACTTCTAAATTCCAAAACCAGGTTTTTTGGTTTTTTTCAGATTCAGTTTGACATACCTTTTTCATAAAGAAGCAGTCATAGCACAAATGTAAGTCTTTAAAATAAATAAAATTTAAAGATAACCACAAAGGGAAAGAATGCTGTTTGCTGCTCAGTGACTCTTTGGTTTTAGTATCTTCAGCCCCTGCTACAAAAACTCCCTGCTGTTCCCAACAGTTTCATTCCTTTTGCTGGAATGCAGCTGTGAGTAGTGACTTCTTTTTTAATTAGTGCTGTAACCATCCATCATGCAAGTCTTAAGGAGTGTTTCTCCTTGGATGTTTTCATATTTAGATGATCCTGTGCAAGTTTAGATAAACCTTGAAAAAGTGTTGGAGTAAGAAAAGACAGTTTTATGTTGTGACTGCTTGGAATGTTGCTGTCTTTTATGTTTTGGGCTCTAATGCCTCCCTGTTTTTCCTAATCAGGGATTAAAATTAGAAAATAGTATCTGTGCAGTGCCTCAGAAACTTTCAGTGCTAATCTGAATTACATGGCACCTGCAGGATCCTAGTTTTTCTAAGTTCCTTCTGTTGTCAATTTTTCTATAATACCGTTGAAGTACTGGGTAAATAGTATTTTCTTTATCTGTTATCCAGCTTTTTGCTTGTGGCGTGGAGACATTAGGTGCAAGGCAAAAGTGTACCTTCATATGATGGCACAGAGTATCTCAGCTGTTCTTCACTAAACAGGATGAGTGGATTGGAGTAGCACCTGAGACTCTCAGGTGGTTTTTGTCTGTTTTTTTTTTTTTTTTTTTTTCCCCACAGTACTGGTGTAGGGCTGTTTTGGATTTGTGCTGGAGACAGTGTTGGTAACACAGGGATGTTTTCCTTACTGCTGAGCAGGGATTGCACAGAGCCAAGGCCTTTCCTGCCTCTCACCCCACCCCAGCAGCGAGGAGACTGGGGGTACACAAGGAGTTGGAAGGGGACACAGCTGGGACAGCCAACCCCAGTTGACCCAACAAATATCCTGTAACATGGAGTCCTGCTCAGCATATAAAACGGGAAGAAGGAAGGAAGAAGGGGGTGTTCGGAGTGGTGAAATGTGTCTTCCCAAGTTACAGTTATGTGTGATGAAGCCTGGATTTCCTTGAGATGGCTGAACACCTGCCTGCCCTTGGGAAGTGGTGAATGAATTCCTTGTTCTGTTTTGCTTGTGTGTGCAACTTTTGCTTTACTTATTAAATTGTCTTCATCTCAACCCACAAGAGTACTTACATCTACCCTTGCAATTCTCTCCTCCATCCCACCTGGGGTGAGCAGCCTCTGAGTGGTGCTTAGTTACCAGCTGGGGTTAAACCACAACAGACTAACAGCCAGACACGCAGGAGGTAGGACAGAAGTTACCTGAGAATAAGCAACTGCTGGCTTTGAGGTTGTTGTGAAAATTTTTGGAGCATTTTGAAGAAGTTTTCCTACTGATTTGCCCTGCTTTGGATAGTTGGAGTCAGAAAGCTGGAAAAGGCAAAGGACAAGAAAGAAAGGAAAGGAGTTTCTTGCTGACCTCTCACAAAACAGAGAATGATGAGGACTAGAAACGTGGACAAAGCCTACGGTGTCACCTCTGTAACCAGGTGAGTTCCTGCTTATTTGGTTTTATTTCCCCATAGTTTCCTCCATTTAGTCTGCTGACCAAAAGAGTTAAACACAGAAGACACCACTTAAAAGTCAAGTCCCTGTTAGGAGAAACTGAAAAGACATGGATACCTGCCTTGAGGAAAAGCAGTGAATAGTGTATGTGGAGACAAATAATTCCATGGAACTGAATGTGTTTTGAAATCTCTGCTTTGGCTTTTAAAGGCTGGAAATCAAATCATTTTCCCTGAGCGAAGATGACTTTAACCATTTAAAAGTCTCTGGTGAATGTTTAAAAGATTTGTTGAAAGCTAAGAGAGGTAGTCATGCTTACCTGTATGGGGTTAGGAAGGTATAGATGAAAATAACTCATGTTTTATCATACCCTGTATGAGAATCATGGGCCTGGTCTTTTAATGCTTGCTAACCTGGTATCACTATCTACTTTGTTAAAGCCATTTGCTTGCTAAATCACTTTGGCTATTGTAGCTGTTGTCTTTTATTGTCTTAAGACAACTAAAGTTGTCTTTCCTAGTCTCTAAACAATACAGGTGCATGAGTATTGTTTGAAGACAATAAATCAGTGTAGAGGTGTCTGAAATCGATATGGACCCTTCTTGGTGTGCCTATCTCCTTGCTTTTTCCTTTGTCTCAGCCCACTGTAAACCTTTGATGGACACCTTGGAAGTGAGCTGTGTTTTGGTGCTCTCTGTAGTAATTGCTGCTGGTTTGTTCTGTGAAGCTCACTGTAGCCTCTTACTGTGCTCTTGAGACTCATGATTCATGGCCATGAACTGGCAGTCACCTTTTTCTGGATGCTTGCCTAAATATACAACGTAACTCCACCATCACTAACCGTGGTGGAACAGAGTATTTTTTACATGCATCATCTCACAGTTCATTTTCTTAAATATGTTTGTGATTCTGTGCAGGAGGGAAGGAAAAATGGCTCTTATTTTCCTCTGGGCCTTTTCATCCTTGACTTAACTCAGTGAAGAGAGACAGCCTTGCCCTGTTGTCCTTCAGGGGATGTTCTCTCATCTCTGTTCCTTAAGCTCTCACTGACTTCTATTTTCTGGATGACTTTCCTTAATTTTTTGAACTCTGCAAATTGCTTTTTGTTATCCTCAGAAGGCGCTGTCCCTGTGCCACTGTGGGTCACGTGTCTGTGTGCCTTCATGTGCTGGGAGGTGCTGAGGCAGAGGGCTCTGGTTTCCCACTCTTGTTCAGTTTAATTGAGGTGGCTGACAGGTGGCTCCCGTTTCATTCACCCCACCTGTAGGAGCTGATGGTCCCTTCAGCTGGGAGGGCTGCAGGGTCCCACAGGGTGTGCCGTGAAATCTTTTTCATGAGGCAGGTGTGATGGAGAGGCAGCCTCCTGATCAAAGCCTGCTGCAAACACAGAGGTGATTCCAATAAGATTTACAATGCAAGCATCCTCTGGGCTTGTGGTTACAGAGGTGAGCAGGTCTATTGTAGGGAATGGACAAGATGAATATGGTTTTTATGCAGGTCTGCTAAATGCCTTGCAGTTAAAAATGATCCTCAGTGTATGTTGTTAATTCATCTTGTGCAGCCAAAGTAATCAAAAGTAATGTCAAACAAACCCCCAATTTTTACAAACAGTCCAAAAGTCTGGAATTTGATTCAATCATCTTTAAGGAATGCTAAGATTTTTTTTTTTATTCTAATATGTGCAGATTGATAATTTTTTCTTAGGAACTGGTTTATGATTTCCCCTTTTCATCCTGCCGCTAAGGCATGAATTGAAAAATCTGTGTCTTCTCTTCATGCTCCTGCCAGCTCATCTGAGACTCTAAATCTGTAAAGCTCAGAGGAGGCTGCTGTAGTGTAATTTTGAAGAAGTAAGCACTGTCACTTGCTCCAAACTGTAGACACGAGTTAACATATCTCACAGCAGTGATAAAAACCTGCCACTTACAGTTCTGTACTACAGTAAATGGAAAATGTGCTATAATTATATCACAGGCTTTCTTAGCTCAAAGAATTTGGTTTATGTGGTCACTTGCTTCAATGTGGTGGGAAGAGCAGTTTGCCTCTGTAAAACACATTCTGATTTTCCTTTTGCAGCTTTCCCCAGTGTCCCTGTAACATGTAAAAACATTCTTTTCTATAAATAAAAATGGAATGCCCAACTTTTCCTTCCCCTTTTTCTTATTATAACTTTGAACTTCTTGGTCTGCTGTTCCTTTAGATTACTGAGCCGAGCTTAGAACAAGCAGGAGAATGAGACTTGATGTGTGCAGTGCTGCAGTAACACTTCACTGTTTTCTTGGAGTGCTTGGCTCTTGGCAGGAGAACAGGGTCTGTCTCATTTCTGAAGCTTTCACTTCTGTCTTCTGTTGGTACTTTAGGGATTGGTGATCCTGAGTTTTTCAGATATACACGTGGAGATTGAAAGATGGCTGCTGTCCCATCAGATATTTCTCCCAAGTTTGTGGACCAGTCTTCTCAAGTCAAAATCACCATAGGCCATAGTGCTGGCAACAGCACTATTTAGAAACTGGATCCAAGCATGGCTTCATTTTGAACGTGATTTGGCCAATGGTTTAACTACAAACACTTTTCAAACCTCTCAAACACAGCTTGATCCCTGCGTCTGCTGGATTTGGGCCATGCTGTTTTCTCAAGCAGCACAGAAAGAAGCTACCTTGATCTGCATGCTCTGGAGACTTAACAGTCCAGGAGCTGCGTTTTTATCCTGTGCCAAGAGAGCAGTTCTGTAAATACTCTTTCATGCCATAGCTTTTAATTGGGGTGTGGGGTTTCTTTGTACCCCTGCTGCTAATGATTGATATGGTTCTAATTCAGAATACATTCTGGGCACTGTGGCCAGTCAGTTTTCTGACCCACTGTGTTGCTCTTGGTCTTTCAGGGATCATGTCATTGCCTCAAGTGTCCTTGTGATTTCCCCAAGTCACAGGAACAAATTTGAACAGATGAAGTGGTAGATCCCTGGTTGAATTTGATGAGCTTACATTGATAGAAAGCAGCTTACAGTCAAAATATTAAACCAGTAAACTCTCTAGAACTGGACCATCTTCAGAATGGTTTCTAGAAAAGCACTGGGATGTCTTAATGTTGGCATGGGCACATACGGCAGTTTGAGCTGTCACCTCGAGTTTGGGGACCTTGATTCAGCAGTGCATACTTGGAGTACGGGGCCATCCGTTCCCTCATGGGATCTGTTGGCACCATACAAGCCCCAGATTAATCCATATTGTGAGTAATCAGTAGAAGCAAAGCAAAAAGATCTGTGTGTGTACAATGACAAGGGAAGGTTCACAGCCAGGTTTTCTTACCATCACTTGAGAAAGTACAGAGAATGCCCCTCTCTGTGACAGCAGCAATGGGTGGGTGACAGGGCTGTGGCAGTGCCATTACATGGAACAATCCCACACATGGTCAGACCTGGAACTTCACAGCTGAACGTGGATGGAGGCTGTGTTGCATGTGAGCATTGTGTTGGGTAAAATGGGGGGAAAGGATCACCTGACCACACTATGAGTGATCTTGTTGTAT
Organism: Pomatostomus ruficeps; assembly: GCA_013400735.1. Taxonomy (NCBI): domain Eukaryota; kingdom Metazoa; phylum Chordata; class Aves; order Passeriformes; family Timaliidae; genus Pomatostomus; species Pomatostomus ruficeps. The sequence continues at coordinate 108,982 of VYZT01006035.1, forward strand.
TTGGTGTTTATTTTCAGTGTTGCTTCAGAGCTGTCTGGGTGCTCTTGCACTGTTGTTCCTTTGATAATAAGGTGGATGAAAGGATATGCAGAGTATGTGGCCTTTCGTCTGTTTTTCTCCATGTTCTGGTCACTCCTTGTGTTTTGTAAAACTTTACTGTGTCTCCTTGTGTTGGCAATTACCATGGCCTTACACAGGTGGGGTATACAAGAAGCCCAGACAAAATTCATTCTCTCTACAACTGTGTCTGGCATGCCTGAAAAATGTGACATGGCCTGTCACGTAAACAGGAAACAGCCCTTGTAAGGGACTGAGTGTAGCTGAAAGCCCACCCCAAATAACACTGTTAGTCATCTGCATATGGGAACCTCTCAGTGCCACGCAAGTTTGAGAAACGTGGTTGTGACTGGCTTCCACATGCAGGATGAACAGCGCATACCAGATGTTGCCTTACGCATTCTGCTCGTTTCCTCTAAACTCAATCCGAGACACGAATGTTCTACGTAGAGCATTTGTGGGTGAAAGCCTGCACATGTGAACGTTTTGGTGTTTACACAGGAACGGGGCAGGACCTGCACCTCTGGAAGCAGGGTTGAGGTTTCTCTGGCCATCTGAAGTTTCTGGTGACAATAAGCAGTAAAAACCAGAGAGGCAGCAAATTAAATACGCAGTTGCCAGAGGTGGAATGCAGCGTACTTTTAAGTCCTGGCTAGTATGTCTGTAAAAGCTGGCCTCCTTTCCTCAAAAAGAACAAACACTGTGGAATGTAACAGTAGACTGATGCTATCCTCTTTAGGCATATGTAATAATTAGGCACTCTTAATTTCCATATTTTCAAATGTATGGGCTATGGATTATATCCTGTGTCTGGTTTTAGTTTTTCAAACACAGAACCAGAAGGCTCCTTGTGAAGTTCCTAGCTTTCAGTACTTGTAGCCTGCTCCCTCTTTCCACCACCTTTCTTCCTCAGTGTTTACAGGGAGTTTTGAGAGCACAGTAAAAGGGCTGGTTACTGTAAAAAGTAGAGTATGAGTTCATGTGGTACCATGAGAAGACACTTAGCCTATACCTGGAAAAACAAGCTGTTGTGTGTGGGGTATTTTTAATTTCCGGTTTTTGTTGTTGGGCATTTTTGAAGTATCCTGTTTATTTTTTGTGGGTTGTTCGAAGTGTAGCTTCCAGGCTACAAGTCTGACGTGGTTAACCTGGTATTGCTGGTTTGTTACTAAGGTACAAATTACAGGATTGGAAATAATTTTAAATTCCCTTTCTTTAGTGAAGGCCAGTTCTATAAGGTATTATTCCTACTTCTAAGAAATAGGTTTTTTTGGTTGGGTTTTTGTGGTTTGTTTTTCCTGGAAAGCTGGATGAAAACAGGTGAGATATTTAAGTCCTCATACCTGGAGAGTGGGAGTACAGGGATCTCCTTCACTTTATTCCTTGCCACCTTCCCCAAATGAATTATTCTTCTGTAGTTTTAAGGAAGGAAAGGGAAAAATCTGGAGGAACTTGCTCCATGTGGTTTCCCTCTGGCTACAGCTGACCTAGCAACAGGGGGAGATCTCACAATGGAACTGATGCTGTGTTCTTCAGATGAATTATGAATTTCAGCCTCTGAAAAGATCAGTCTAAAAGCTGGAGGGCTATGAGGGGAGGGAAAATAACTGCACAACTAAAACAACACTTTGGATCCATAAAGATTTGAGACAAACTCTTTTAGGAATGCTACACTGGAAGTGTATTTGAGCCTTGTACACAATATGTATATGCAGAAGTGCAGTAAATCCCAGTCAGGTGATGGGCTGGCTGCATCGCGCATCCTTTCAGTGGTGTATGGGATGGTCAGAAGGGCTTTGTGTAGGGATTACAGTAGAATTGAGAAGGTATTTTGCAGTTCCCTACGTGCCCTGTTCCACTTGATTAATCACTTTTGTAGTTAGAATGTTTCTTCTACTATTTGGTTAAAATTTGCCCTTCTACAAAATGGGTTTGCTTTACAGTTATGTATTATGTCTATGTATTTTATATTGCCTTTTGCACCTGCTTTTAGTGATTGTCACTCCACTAAAAAGACAGTGGGTTTTTCTAATGTTTTCCTGGGAATCCTGAGGCATTCATCATTTCTTGATGCTTTCATAAGGCTCTTGTGAGAATGTGTGAGAATTCGATGAAAAAGTTGGCTTAATCTCAGGACTCTTACATAATTGAGCTAAAAAAATTAAATTTTATATCTCCTGGAAATTGATCATGTGGAATGTCCAGGTTAGTCCTCTGAAAAGACTAGTTAAACTAATTGACAAAGATTATCCCCTTGGATTAAACTATTTTTGTTTTGTTCTTGCCCTTTTTTTTTTGACTGTTTCTCTGATACCTTTTAACACTAAAACTTCTAAAAGTGTTGTTTTGTTGTTTGCTAAGTATTCAGTGTTCTTTTTTAAAATAAGAGTTAAAATATTTATCTAAGAAGCATCTGAGAGTTACTGTTTAAAAAAAATTGCATTAAAGCGAGGAGACAAAAGTTGGGTGGTTTTTTTCATTTTGTCTTATTTCAATGGAAAAAAAATGTGTGTGCTGTCATCTTTTTCTTAGATCAAAAGGAACAAAAAGTTTTCTTTTACAGGTCAGACTTTAAAACGTGGTCTTTGTTATTTAGAATGCATTAATTAAGAAAGTATGTGGTTAGATAACCAGCATTAGGTCTGTATTTGTAGTCTTTTTCCAGATAAGGGTTTTCAGAAGTAACCTTGGCTGAATTACGTGCTGCCCTGTTGTCTGAGCCTCTGACACACTGCAGCCATCAGTAACTAACGCAGGAGTGTTTGTGTGCATGGTCACAGAATCCAGTGAGGAAACTGCCTGCTCACTAAGTTTTGTTCTAAAACATAATGGTAAATAAAATGTATTTTAAAATTAACTGAAAAGTTCAAACCTGGAGGTTTTGAAACATGCATAGAAAGCTAGTCTGAGGAAGAAGAGTTCAATCCCTTTTCTCTGCTTTGCAGGCAATAGGAAAAGAAACAGCAGTCTTAAACAGCAGAGAATAAAATTGAGTCTAATACTGGGGGCAGGGGTAAGAAATCTGTGTCAGTAAAGATATTAAACACTAACAAGTTATCTGGATAGGTTTTGGAGAATTGGCCATTGGAGATTATCAGTGACAGGTTAGAAAAGTGCATATTGGCAATAGCAGAGGTGTTTTTGATGCTTTCTTGGATGCTTTCCTGCTGTGTGCTGTGACTGTTTAGGAGTTGGTCTGAACTTTGAAGAGCTGCATTCTGTCAGAGATATTGAGGATCCCTTTGTCACCTGACTATATTTTCATACCTACTGAGACATAGTGATTTGATATAAAGCAGGCAAAGTTATTTTCTCTCTCTTCTCCTTGTTCCATATGCCTGTGTAGTTAAAGATGAGTTGCAACTAAAAAATGTATTGATTTACACAGGTATCTGAGTAACAAACCTCACTTTCTGCTGACAAGTGTGTTCTGTACGAGCATTTAACCATTATTGGGAATTCTGGAGTATGAATGCCTCATATAAAGACCATCTGGAAAAGAGCTTTTCCTGAAGCTTATCAATATTCCTAACAGGGACCTACAGAGCCTTTGCTCTTAGAGCGGCAAGACTGAAAAAGCAGTGACAGCTCTTATGTCAGGGCACTAATGACTTTGGATAAATGTTACTTGTGTAATTGGAAATTATACAAAGTGTCATTAAAACAGATTGTTGATGCCACCTTTATTCTTTTCATAGGCTTAGTTACAAGAATGCATTCACTCTAAGGAGATGATACCAGAATTTTTTTATGCTTTTGACAACTAAATGAATAGATCATGAGGCTGTAACACATGAAATGTTGTTTTTCCAGAACACCAGCTAAAGGGAGTGTGGATTTGAATGACTGCTTCAGTGGAACAGGAGCACAGGGGAGGTGAAATGTCATTGACGTGATTCTGAAATGTGGATTAAGAGCTGAGAGCTCTGACTTGAGCTCTAATTTTCTTGCATTTTTTTTATTTGGTGTTAGCAAAAAATTGTTTTTAGCTCAGTGTTTGGTATAAAATATGAGAAGCTTTTATAAAAACAAAATCAATATCCATTCCCTTCAAGAAACATCTCATTTTTCAAGTAAGTGCTATTTTAATCATTTGAGCCTCTACTCAGTCTCTCTTTTTTAGAAGAAGTAGGTACAAGAAGTTGCAGCAGAAAGGGATGGAAATGAGAACGAGACACTGCAACACAGGAGGCTTCCTAGAATACTTTTAATGCAACACTGTCAATTTTTTGCTTATTCCATCCTTTTAGGTTATTTTTAAGAACTAATGGGCGTGTATGGCCTTTGGTCAGACCTCCACTATTGGTGACTGCACCCTCGTTGATGTACTCAGCGTCTGTTCATCATATTTCAGTATCAGTCTTGTTTCATGAGGAAAAATAGCACAAATGGCAATCAGGGACAAGGGATGGGGGGGGGGGTGGTGTGTGTAACACAGCTTTGTATTCAGGAGTTCCTACGTTCACTTTTAAATGTTTCATCCATCAACAATTTCAATAGTCAGCCTCTGGCTCAGCAAAAGAGAGCATTCTTGGAAGTTCCTTAGAAGTGAAGTATTCCTGGAAGTTTCCTTCCAGAAATGGCCAAAAGTCTGAGTCTAGGCCAGGCTAGAGACATGCAGATAGATACAAAACTGGAAATTTTGGACAGACCTAGATGCAGCTTTTGGCATCTGACTGCTGCTGTTTCTTTCCACAGTACTGTGAGAAGGGCCATCTAACATGTCTGACAGATTAGCTAAAGTAAAATAAACAGCTGAGGTTTTAATGCTGAGAAACTGAAATGGAATAGCTGATCAGAAAAAAAAATCAGTCATTCAGTCTATCCCCTTCTCTACTAAAATTGCAAAACATCAAAGAAATGCAGTTGAATCTGGTCTGAAAATGATGAAGAATGCTGATTAACCACAAGCTGTCTGAGCTGTGAGTACTGCAGATTTCTTGTTTTCATTCTAAACAATAAAAAAAATCCTTTAATACTGATTAATGCAACAAGGCAACTCTTCATATGTTTCCTATGAAGTTTTCTGTTTGTTTCCCCACACACTGAGACTCTGAATAGGTGTCTCAACACAGCAGCAGAATATTGGTTAAAATGTATGCTTTGTATTTTATTTCTGGTTTAGGTGGGTAAATAAGATGACATTCCTGTGTAAGCCTTATGTCACACAGAGATCCCTGACTTGCTGCAGTGACCAGAGAGAGGGCAACAGCAAAATTCTGCTGGGAAGGCAGAAACTCGCTATAAGGGACTCCTAAACTGGGTTACAGCCACATGCTGCTGGTCTTCTGTGAGTAATTCTGCCAACAAAACCGAGATGGAACCCATGCTTGCAGAGAGGATTTTATGTTTTACGCTCTGAAGCCTCCTGAATGCACTCTCAATAAATGTTCAGTGTGTTTAAGTTCTTCAGCTAGTTAAACCCTGCCGTGGCCAACAGGGCAGATTTACGATGGTGACGGAGAACTGAATTCCCGGGTATTCAGGATCCACCCCGGCTGCGTGACTCAACCACATAGCGCTAGCTTCCCCTTCTGGCCAGAAGCAGTAAGGGAGCCTCGTGGCGAGAGTCACAGGAATTATTTCTCAATTTTGTTCCTCTGCACTGAAGATAAACACAAGTTTTCAGATAACAAATGAATGGCTAACTGCTGGGAGGGCAGGGGGGGAAGCACAGGTGGAACATCCTGGATTCTTGCAACATAATGATATATCGAAATGGGGTTGCTGCTTGAATGTAGAATTCTTTTCTAAACATGGACCTAGTCTGGAAAGCAATTAGATGAAAATACCAACTTCTGAACAAAGATTGCAAATTTCCCTTCTGGACATCTATTAGTTGGTCCTAGAAACAAGTATTTTACTTCTTTTCATATGCTCTAGGCTAATTTTCCCCATGCAACTGCATCAGTTACGATTGTTACAGGGTTGGTTCTTGTTTGGGCTTTGGAGTTCTTTGCTTCCCTTTTTGTCTTATTTAAGGATTCATCTTTCATCTTAATTCTGTGGTACAATATTTTGTAACATTAGGCTAAGCTTTGTAAATGTAGGGTGTTCTTACATGAAGGTGTTTGTTTACTTTGTGGTGTGAAGCACTGCCACACAGTATGTTCCAGCGGGTTTTTTAACAAGCCCTGAGCCAGTCAGCCTTTTAGAATGTTGTTTTGCTGTGTTTCTGGATGGGTTGATCATACAACATTGAGTCTTAGCAGAATCTTCCTTTTTTGTCATATTCACGCCCAGCTGCTCCAGCTGCCTGGAAAAATCGGACATTTAGCTTGCATACAATTTTAGATTATAAGACCAAAGTCTTGCTTTTGTGGGCATGTTGGAGAGTAAGCAAGCAAACACAACATGTGTGCACACACCTGCACAGCAGGGAAACAGAGACTTCCTGCATGATGAACGGTAGCCTCGTGTTTAAGGTGCTCAAGTGGCCTGCAAGAAACAGCCTTCCCTGTTCCCACCACAGGTTTGGTCTCAACTGAAAACACTTAGGTTTTCCTGTATTGCAGTCTTGAATCCTGACTATCAGATTTACCATGGGCTTGGTCTTCCTCCTCATCTTGGCTGTGTCATCTTGGAACAGAAAACGTCTTGATATGTTTTGCTGCAATGTTATGTTCCTATGGGTAATTCTTCCCACTATCTCACTTCCACCAATTGTGGTTTTCACGTGCCAGTGAGGCATTCAGCGTGGGACAAAGAACTCTGAGCACCAATGCTGTTGGAGATGCAGGGAGAAACATCTGAATGTATGAGCGATTTGTGCTTTCACTCTCATTGTGCGCATTGTCTTCAATGGGACATGGAGTTGTGCGCTCATCATTGATTCCCTGACTACAGTTATTTTATGGTGTGTAGGATTGTACTCATTTCAAACTGACTTAAACCTTTAGCACCCTGGGCTGGAAGGAAAGAGGATTGTATTTAGTCACTTGAAAGTCTCAGTCCTCTGCTCAGGACTGAGTCTTTGGCAACTACAGAACTTAAAAATTGCTGCCAATCAAGCCTTTCTTTCAGCAAAAAGTAGCTGGGAATGAGGGTGTCTCAGCAAAGTCAAGTGTCAGATTGTATTATACTTTTTGTGTTTACTAATATGCTTGCTATGGTTTCATTGCTGTATTGAAAAAAAACCAGGAGGAGGCAATTAATGATTTCCTTTTCAGCTGTGCAATAATGAACTACATGAGAAATATTTTGATATCGTGAGTCATTGGTGGCCATGGCGAAAAACATACGCTTTAAGCCAAGCTTTTAAGTATTTTTTTTAATTGGAAAAAAAACCAACAACTACTGGCAAGTGACTTGCTCTGCCAGGTTTATAATTTTAACAATGAATCAGTCTTGGAAAACATTATTTAATTTGCTTTTACAACCAGTAGTAGTACATGAATAATGTTTGGGGGTTTTGCCTATACAGTAAATGTCCTTTTTTTCCCCCCCTTTCTTACAGAAAAGATAGTTGCTTTTATAAGAAAAGATGGTTTTATCTGCCCCCTTTAAAAGTAATTTTTGCATCAGGCAGTTCATAATTTACAATTAAAAAACTTGTGCATAAGCAGTAGAAAACTTTCCTGTAATGGCTGATGTCATTTCTTGCTAGCGTGCAATCATAGCTCAGTTCATACCAAGAAGGAAATGCTGAAGTCACTGCTCTAAGGTTTTGTGAAGAAACTTCAGCTCCCTTGTTTATAAAAATTTTACACAAATATAAACCATAGTTATTTAAGACTTTTTTTCCCTCTGCCTTCTTCAGATGCTCTTTTGTAGGTCTCAGCCAAAGCTCAAAGAGCAAATTCCTTTTTCCAGGCTTTCGAGCTCTAGCAGCCCTGACAACCTTGTGGCTCCTCACCAGCACAAGTACAGGGAATCTGCTCAGCCATGGAGCTGTCCCCTCTGACGGTGGCTGAACCTGGGAGGCTGAGGTGTTCTCCACACCTAGCCAGGCAGCTGCCCTGCTGCTCTGTCCTGGCCTTTGTAGTGAAGCCTTGGGATGCTCACAGTCAGCAAACACCTATTTGTGTAGCTGTTGCTGAGCTTTTGCGGAGATGGACTTTTTTTGGTGCTGTTTCATTGCCTGAGTCACAATCGCAGATCTGAGGCCTGGGCTTGAGTCCTGTTTCAACAGGCAAACTTTCAGCTGTGAATAAGCTTCCTAGTGATTTTATTTCAGGTGTCCAGTTATTTTTTAAGATAAAGCGAGAGGTATATTTTGTCTAGAGTGCTAAGACTGTCCTTGAGAGGCTTAGCTCTTCTTGAAAGGAAAGCTGTCATCAGTGGTTACTTTGCTTTGTGTTTTGCTGTAAAGAGGAGGTTGGATCAAACTTCTCTGCTCCTGTGAAAGCTGAAATGAATTGAGGAGTTAAGGCTGTGCTCAGCCAGAGGGAGCCTGGAGGTTTGGCTGTGCACCTTGGAGAGCTATCCTGTCTCAAATGCAAGCCCCTCACACCGCCAAATCTCTCGGCAGAGGCGGAGCTGAACACGTGGGAGCAAAGGAGAGAAGGACTCTTCGTGTGGCTTCCACATAGAGTATACTCGTGCGAAAGTTCCAGTGACAAAGAGGCAAGGACAAAGGAAAGTCCCGGGGTTTTATCCTCGGGGGAGGGGGAGGGAAGGGGTTACAGCCAATGGAGAAGGGCGAAAGGGGACGATTGCTGAGGGAAACAACCAATGTGGATACTTGAGGAACGGACAACAGGGAACAACCAATGAGGGATCTCAGAACATAGAACTTTCCAGGCTTAATACATATTCAACTAAGAGGATACATATTCGTAAACTTATGCATAAAACAGGGTGGGGAAAACAGTAACCTATCAACTTGAAATACGCAAACAGGGGGAACACAGGATCATGGGTTCTCACCATAACCCAGAGGGAGTGCTGTTAAGAGTTGGAGGTCTGACAGCCAGGGCTTTGATGTTGTTGGCTTCTCTGGGGTTATGGTGGCTGCAACCACACACACCATAACAAGGGGTGTGTTCTGAAATAAAGGATAAATGGTCATTTGGTCAAAACTGAAATTTCAGTTTGTACCATGGCAGGGATTATGGTGTAGTATTGGCCTTTACAGCACATAGCTGTAAAGAAATGTCTATGACTATATTAAATATCATTGTGTTAATTATGTGCACAAAGATTAGTCTGGTCTTTCTTAAAGAGGAGGGGAACAGAGCAGGCAAATCAGTGCTGCCAGAGAAAGAATGGATTAATCCAACTAAAACTGCAAGGGGAGGCCAGTTAGACAGCATGTAAATTTGCATGGTTGAATTTGACAAAGATTCTAATATTAACACTATTCCTGCTGTGAGAAGTTGCAGAAGGGTCTTCTTCTATTCTTCTGTAATGATCTGGATTCGGGTGCACATTTTACCTGAATATTTGTACTTCCCTGCACCTTCAGTTCATGGCACAATACTTCTAACACTTTACAGGATGTTTGATTTAGTATTGGCTCAGAAGGAAGACTACCATTTCATGAGTTACCAGCAGTACCCTTTTCTTTAACAGTGGGGTAAATTCACAGCAAGGAGGTTAAAACAGATAATTTTCTTAAATCTTGGATAACTTTGTAGACGGTGATGGAATAACTATAGGGTGCACATTTTTATTTTTCTTGGGGAAAAGAAACAAAGAGAACACTATAAAGAAGATGAGTTAAATCTGAAATTAAAAAAAACCCTCCAAATCCACAAACACACTCCCCCCATTCCAAATTCGAAAGATAATTTTTTTTTAAAAGGCGAAACAGAGCCTGATGTGGAAAGTTACTGAATTACCCTCCTGAAGAGCTCAGCAACAATGTTAAGTAAATTAATGACGAATGGATAAAGAATACCGGAGCCAAGAGAAGTCTGTATGTTGGAGATCAGAAAGCACAAATACAGTGAGTCTGACCAAAATTCATTGGGCTGGCTGTAATAACAACCAAAAAAACTCCTCTTTAATTGCATACATAATAACCATAGAAGAAACACAAGAACACGGTATAGTATGGCAGGATGTAGATTAAAGCGACTCTAGATATGGTCCAGCTTCTAAGGGAGTAGTTTGCCTATTCTGGATGAAGTTAGAGAAATACATGGTCAAGGGTGGTAGAAAAGCACGTAGTTCTAGGAGACCTGTAAAATCTCTGTTCCAGAATATTGAGAGAAAGGGTGTATATAATTGACAAGACAATAGGAAGTCTTCCCCTCATATATGGCATTTGGAGACTGTAGTCTCTGACTGGTGAAAAACTAACTTGTTGAATAACAGAGTTAGGGGGAAAGGGGAACAAAAAACAGGATGACTTGTGCAATTTGGATTTCCAGACCTCACCAGTGTGCAAAGTTTTGAAAACAGTTCTTGCAGGAAGACGACTCTACAGCACATACATGCCTGTTTGTGGCCATATCAGCTTGTCAGTACAACTGATGGGCTGTGTAAAAGAGCAGCAGTTTGTTCTGAACTGCTGAGTGCACACTTTAATCTCATTCCTATTATTCCAGTCCATAAGGTTATCATAGAGAACTGAACAACCCCTCTCCTCTTCAGCATTGATGAAATGTGCAATTTTGCATGCCTTTTCATCGAGGTCGCCGACAAAAGTATTCAAGCTGGGAGAACACAAAGTGGAATAAATTGAAGGATCAATTAAGCAGTAACAGGATGACTTTTTATTTTGTCTGTTTCTGCTGTTATTAAAACAATTGTGGGGATGTACTACCTAGGTGTAAGCACAGCTCTTGAAACGGAGAGCCTTAGGAAGCTTGTTAATGAGCTTTAACTCTGGTGAATGAAGATCTGGTTAAACAGAAAGACCTCACAAGGCTATTTTGAAATGGGACTTCTTGTCTCTTTCTGCAGTGGTTTCATCCCATGCTGATAGGGACACAAAATTGCATATTTTCTTAGCCCTGAAGTGTTCAGTTCTCTGTGTATCATAATCATCTGGACTGGAATAATGGCAGTGAGATTAAATTGTGCATTTAGCAGTTCAGAACCAAACTTCTGCTGTTTTATAGTCAGTCATTTTCACTGCTCCTGTGATGACACTGTGCAAAAGTCTTTGCAGAACACTGCAAGGCACTGGGAACAGCTCAGCCAGTAGATTCTGTGTATTTACATTTATTGTGAATAATCTGTGTATTTTAACAAGATGAGCAGAAAAGGGATGGCAAGATGGAGAAATAATTAAAAAAAAAAAGCGAAATAAACCCAACCCCACAATAAACCAACATTCCATGACAGGAAACTTCAAAGAAGAGGTTTAATAAGGCTGAAAATAAACGTGATTTAATAAGCACAGGTGAGGATTTAAGCATTTCTTCTCCCTTCCTGGTGTATGAAACGAAGAGGTGGGAGTAGTAAATCGCCATGCACGGATTCAGAGTGGACATTTCTAAGATTTCAGGAAAGAATGATGATTTGCAACATCTTTCCTTGCAAGCCAGGGCGGGGAGGCTGTGACTCCATGGCCGTGGAAGTTTGCGGGCTCATGGAATGGCCAGACCCGAGCCTTGAAGCCGTGACCCCTCGCTCTGAGGGGCCCGGGCCATGGCGGGGCAGCTCCCTGCCCTTCGGCACCCCTTTCCCTGCCCCGCCGCCCCTTCCCCCCCCGGACAGCGGGTTCCGGCTCAGCCTGAGGGCGTCACTTCCCGGGCGGAGCGGGGCGGCTCCGGTAGGTGCCGGGAATGGCTGGGAGCGGCTGGGAATGGCGGGGAGCCGAGGCTTTTCCCGTGCCCTCATCCCTTCAGCGGCCCCTCCGGGCTGAGGCGGCGGAGCGGGAGCGGGGCTGGGGCCGCCCGGGCGCCGCGGGGACGCTGCAGCTCTTCCCGTTTATTTCTAAATGTTCTGGTGTCTGAACTGCCCCCCACCCCCATTTTTTTCTCTTTCTGATGGAAATAAGTGCAAATATTCCCTCATCCCGAATAATTCTTAAAAATAGCCCGCCAAACTAGAATGTACCGCCATTTCCATACGCATAAGGATTAATTGTCCTTCGATTTGAAGTATGCTGCGTGTGCTCTCAGAGGCATATTTAAAAGTACTTTTTTTTTAACCTATCTGTAATAGTATTTTCATTTAAGAAGTATGATAATAAAGAGATGCTGTGCTATTGATTCTATAGCCTGTTCTAATTGTGTCTGTTTAATGGGAAAAGGGAGCTATCACTTTCTTGTTCAAGGCAGCAGGTACAGGTAAAATAAAAGCTGATGATCACTGGTGTACATAAATTTCATTGGAGTTCTCACAAGTGCCTTCTTCTGAAGAAAGTAAATATGTTTTTCCTTCTTTTTAGGGTGTCTGCAAACAGAAGTGAACTGGCAACTCTGGTACTTTTTAATTCCAAACAAGATGAAGATCCCCTCTTTGCTGCCGAGATTCCCTCGTTATTATTTCTCCACAAGAACTTACTTCACAAACTTTCACTTTGCTTCCAGAGCAGATTTCCCGGGCATTGAATCTCTTGGGCGAGCGCACCACTGTCATACAAAATGGATTTGTTCATCAAATGGTTTGAGGAAAGAGCTGTGCCAGCAAGCAGCCCCTGAACAGCAAATAGAGGAACTTTCTGAGCGGGAACAGAGACTTGTAGACAGACTTTACCATGGACTAATCCAGAGTCATAGAGCCTGTTTAGCCGAAGCCATTACACTGATAGAATCAACTCACAGTAGGAAGAAGAAAGTAGCCCAAGTGCTCCTTCAGAAGGTATTATCCTACCACAGGGAACAAGAAAAGTTAAATCAAGGAAAGCCACTTGCCTTTAGAGTGGGTTAGTCCTTTTATGTCTTGCCTCATAGTTGCTTATGTGTAATTACAGTCTTCATATCACTGTTTGTGGTCTGTAGTCTTGGACTGCTGTTTTTTGTGGTTCATAACCAATCTAAATTACTTCTGTTGTCCAGTGGAATTATGGTTTGAGATGAAAAATGCTTTTAAAAAAGCATTAGAAATTATTGTTGCTTCTTGGGAGTGCGTTACTTGAGGTGTTTTTTGTAACCATTGTAGCCTGAAACATTAGGTAGTTTGCAGATTGATGCAGATGTTATCTACACGTAGGGAAAGATGTAGTCAAGCAGACCTGGTTTTTTCCTGAAGCAGGTGTTTTCTTGACTGCTTCCTGAATCCCTTTTTTAGTCTACAGAAAGAAAAACATCTTCCTGTTTTATGGCCCTCCTTTAAAGCAGCCTACTTTTCAGCTGAAGGAGACTTGAACCTGCTTCTCTAGGAAGCTGTAAAATATTTTTCCCTTACAAAGAGGTGGACTGCTAACATGTGTCATGCCCAGCTGTCATCTCTCCTGTCTGTACAAAGGTAGTAAGAACAAGAACTGGGGCATGGGAATGAGAAAAGTTTGGTGCTAATCTTAGTTTGTGAGCTTTGACATGCAAATAAATGGCCTCATTTTTTTGAAAGAACAGCTCTTAAAGGTAAGGGGTTGCTTTTGCTTTTGGAGTGTTTCTTTTATAGGAAATCTGAAAAATCCAGTTCTAGTATATAACATTTTGAAAGTTCTGAAGGATAAGTCATACACTATAAGGAATTTTATTTGGAGGGGAGGAAATAGATGTTGGTGTGAGTAGAATGAGAGGTGGTGAAGTGTTGTGTTGAAGGGTTACTGCTGTGTTGGCTGAACCAAACTACGGTTTTGTAGTTTTGGCATAGCTTTTATTTGCTTTTGTTGTGCTGCTGTGTTCAAGTATGAATTGTTATCAACTTCAATGTTGATGGTATTCATGAGATGTATTATTTATTTGACTAATACAATGTTTTTTTCCTAATACGATCATTTAGGGTTGTCTGGTCCTCCTGGTGCTGGAAAATCGACCTTCATAGAATGCTTTGGAAAAATGCTTACAGAAAGAAAACACAAAGTGTCTGTGTTGGCTGTAGACCCTTCCTCTAGTACAAGTGGTGGTGAGTGTGAATGAAAGGTTGAGTCAGGTTTCTAATAACTTGTCAACTTTAGAAGTATCTCTTTAGGCCAAGTGGAGGAAAATTTGGGACCTATAACAGTAATATATAAGAAGTAATCAAGTTTTTGTATTTTTTTCCTATGTGATACGAAATTGGGAAATGGGTATCACTGTAGTAACTCTCTCAGATTTCCTCTTTTCCATTGTTCAGATGTTGCCTTACAGCTTTATTTTTCTGAATTTGAATTTCTTCGAAGTTGTGCAGGATTACTGATTACAGGCTGTAATCTGTAACTCACCAATAAAAAAACGTAGGGAAATTATTATATAACCATGCCTGACTCGTGGTATCTCTGATACAAGTAATACAATCTTGATTTTGATCTTTTCATAATGGGCAGCTGCCAGACAGCATCATTAATTTTTCCAGCTTCTGTGCTGTTAGAGGTGTGCAACTATTTATAAAGAAAATAACTAGAGCATTGCAATGATACGGAGCTAAGACAGACCGTGTTCTTGAGTGCATGCCTTCAGGATGCAGCAGCAGAATAGCAAAATGTGACAGCAGGACTGCACCAGTTGAAAGAATTGAGCATCTCTCATCTTTTGGAGTGTGCAGCGAGTGTGTCGATCTCGCTGAATGTGATTTACAGTTCGCTTGAGTAGAAGGAAGGCAGGGGCACATGGCAGCTCTCTTAAAAAAAAATCCACCAGCAAGGCACATCAGAATCATAATGCAGAGATTTGTCCATTTGGACAGGAACAGACAAGATTCAGCTGTGTGGCCTGAAGTGTATAGACCTCAAAAAGCCATTCAGGAGTTGTGGAATTCATTCTGACCTGGCACAAATTCTTTGTATTTGGTAGCACCAAGGTCTGCTTGTCAGGCCTGTCCAGCTTCTGAGAGCTGGAAGAACCAGGCAGTAACTTCCTAGTCCTAGGCAAAGTCGTGAGCAACTGTGACTGGGATATTCTTATTTGACTTTACCCAAGAGATCTGTCTTTCCTCACTCATTTATTGATAGGGGGAGAAGGGGAATTTTGGCTGTGTTGCGCTTTTGAAATAATTTAACATTGAACATTTAAGGTTCTCTGCTGGGTGATAAAACACGGATGACTGAGTTGTCAAGAGACATGAATGCATACATCAGGCCATCTCCAACCAGTGGGACACTGGGAGGTGTCACAAGGACCACAAACGAAGCCATTCTGCTCTGTGAAGGAGGAGGCTACGATGTTGTTCTTGTGGAAACAGTTGGTATGTGCTTAGGGTTTTCTTCTAATTGTCCTGCGTGACATAAAAATCAGGTGTGCTAATAACTGCATCCTTTCTTCTTTCATTTTGCCCATGTTTTCCTACATGGTCACTGGTTGAACATGAATTCTCATTCTGTCTATTTGCTAGTCCTGTATCACTTTTACAAAACTATTGTTTCCTGTTGTCTTTGTTTTGTTAGTGGGATTTGTTCATGAGGCAATGCTGGGATCTTTCATAATTACTGTCCTTAATGTGACTGAAAGTTTGTAGTAAATGGTAAACTCTGAATTTAATTTTTTAGGTGTGGGCCAGTCAGAATTTGCTGTGGCTGATATGGTTGATATGTTTATATTACTGCTACCACCTGCAGGTGGAGATGAATTACAGGTATTTTTCAGTTTTTCTTATTGATTACTACCTGGGCCTAGAAAGAGAAACTTAAATTCAACATGTAGTATGTGTGCAGAAAGTCCGTATCAATAGTGTTTTGTCCATTATACTGTTATTATTAAGTATTTTCAGTGTCATCTATTTATTGCACAGTTAATCTCCCCTTTTGATTTTGAAAGAATTAGGATATAAACTTTTGATACTCTGTGGCTTAACTTTGACATGTTTGCTAGTTACATATATTTTTGGGGAGAAAACTAGAAACTAACAAAGCATTTTGGGATGCTTTTTGTAATGAATCAGTGTGTCACAAGCCCTCTGGGTACTCCTGATGTCTGTCCCTGTTGCATTTAGGGCATCAAGCGGGGCATCATTGAGATGGCAGATCTCGTTGCTATCAATAAGGCTGATGGGGATTTAGTTGTGCCTGCCCGGAGAATCCAGGCTGAGTACATCAGTGCCATGAAGCTGCTTCGCAAACGCTCCAAGGTTTGGAGGCCAAAGGTTTGTGCACTTTGCTATGCTTTGTGGGGCTCTTTGGGTCTGGCTTGGTTTTGTTTGGGTTTTGGTGGTGTGTTTGGGGTTTTTATTGTATTTTCCCCCCCCCAGAAAACGTGCTGAATGAGTTAAGATTGGTATCTTCTCATCTAGCTGTCCTAGTCTCCCTGGGCTCTTTTATAAAAATTGCAGTTGGTTGTTTAGTCTCACAGTGTGCTGAAGAGGTGATTGCTGCTGTCTGTGCTTCACCTCTGATCTCGATGTGTCCCACATGGAACACTGCAAAGCCACTCCTCCTCCCCAGGACTTCCGCCCTGAGCTACAACCTCTGCACTAGCAGAGCTGTTCTGACATCAGGAGTGGTACAGACTTTACTTGCTTTTTGTAAACTGTGCATACCTAAAAGTGTCCCTTAATCTACTTTTCCCTCCATTATAACTCTGATGCAGGTAGTTATCTTTGTTCTTTCACTAGTTCATGTCTTTTCTTTATTGCTTTAATTTTTTTTGTTTCTCGCATCCTGAAAATGTCTAGATAATTGGAATTCTCATCCTGTGGGTCTTTGGTTTTAGTGCTGTATTTTATCTACTAAAAGGATTTTTAAGGAGAAGATTCAGTACTAATTTTTAATATGTGTATCTAGAATAAGCACACACACACACACTCACACTTCCTTTATAAATAAACTTCTGTCTATAAAGGAGGTTTGTTCTACCCTGATATTGAAATTGACCCATTAAGCTGAGTTTAAATCAGCAGGGCTGCCTGAGGTTCAGCCTTTCTTTTGTAAGTGTGGAAAGAGAGAGAAGCTTTTTGAAAAAACCAGGCTGTTCAATTATTATTGGTAAAATTAATTCCTGGTCTGGAAAGCAAAGGCAAAAAAATAGTCAAAATACCTCATTTCTGGCATATTTTAAGTGCAAAAGAATAGTTACCAGAATATGAACTTAACTTTACATTTAAGTAAAAGAGCAATAATGTACCTTTTAGCTAAAGGCCATATTAAAAATTATTCTCATTATACAAGCAGCTGGACAAGGCCTATTTATCCCAAATATTATGGATCTCAGAGTCTACTTTTAGTTAGTAAAATCCCAAAATTTTTTAGGAGAAGAAAAAAAACAAGTACAGAAATGCTTAGAGCCTCATGAAGCGAGTATTGAAGGAAGGTTTGCTCACACATTTCTTAATTTCCATACAATCTTACCTGATCCAGTAATTGAAGCCTCAAGGCAGGAGCTAACTTGGCTTTAACAGTTGCTCTGAATCCAACAGGTAATGCGCATCTCGGCCAAAACCGGGGAAGGAGTCTCGGATCTGTGGGATAAAATGACGGAGTTCCGTGACCTCATGCTCAGCAGTGGCGAGCTGGTTGCCAAACGCCGGAAACAGCAGAAAGTGTGGATGTGGAACCTCATCCAAGAAAACATGCTGGAGCATTTCCGGAGTCACTTGGCTGTCAAGGATAAGATCCCGCTTCTGGAAGAAAAAGTTCTTAGCGGAGTCTTGTCTCCTGGCCTGGCAGCCGACCTGCTACTGAAGGCATTCAAAGATGGTCCCTGAGCATTGTTTTCTACTCTGTCCTTGCTAAATGCTTTATGTAAACATGAACATTAAATACACTTTTTCCACGTGTGGATTCAAGTGTTTTACTGCAGCAGACATGAATAGAATATATACCCAGTATTCTGCAAACGAATTCTGTTGGATTCTGTATAAGCAGCGATCATGACAAATCCAAACACTCATTCAGAGATTTCTACACACTATACTGGAAAAAAAGTACATTTCCAAATCTGCTATTTGTACATACCATAGGATCTGTTGATAAAAGCTGGATGCCCAAGTAAAATGATTGGTTTTGGGAGGGCAGGAGAGTGAGGTTGGTGGTGGGTGCAGGGTTTGATTCTGGTTGTGGGGTCATCTCAGAGCAGTTGACACTGCAGCTTTCCATTCTAATACAGCAGCAGCTGTTGCCAGAATGGATTGCATTTTCTTTCCTCACCTTGAGTGACAGCAGGCAGGACTGCCTGACAGCACCACACCACAGCCATAGTTTAAATAAATTGTATGCATATAAATAGAACATAGTGGTGTTTGGTCCCTGTTTGGAAGCTGTAGTTAGCTATTATACACTTTACAGTAGGAGAAGGGAATTTTAACCATCCCAGTTTCAAAATAGATGTTATATTAAAAAGCAAAATTTAGTTAGACTTTTTTTTTACATGCAGACATCAGATGGAACAAACGTTACCCATGATGTTTTAATAGCAAATGTCTTTATAGCAGAATAATTTATCTCTAAAAATAATGTTTTGTTGTTTTCTGATCTGACTTACGTTTTTTGGATTCGGACAAAATGGCCGGTTGTGTTTGGTATTTTTCATCTCTTGCAGAAGACATGACTGCTTCCAACCAAAAGCACTTCTGTTTTTTATTTTCCCTTGAGGAAAATCTGGAGGAAACATTTTCCTGATCCATGATCTAGAAAGCAGAGCTCATCTGGTACCTACTAAATGTGAAGGATAAAGTGGAAAAGTGCTGATTTTTGGAGACCTGACAGCAAAACCAGTAAAATAGGAGAATTTGTGAGCCTATTGGTGCATAGATGAATTTTTTTTTTTAAGAAATATATTGGAAGTGATGATCTTCACAGTTTTGATTTCCTGGACATGTACATAAGAGGTGTGGTGACTTTAGCTCAGTTTCACCTGTTTGGGTTCTGGCAACCCAGTTCCAGTATAGCAGTGAATTGGGTTACTTAAATCCTCTTTTATTCTTCATGGTGTTTGTTTTTGTTCGGGTTCCCCCCTCCCCCCCCCAATATATTTTTTCTCTTCTTTCCCCTTGTCCCAATATTGTGTTCCCAATTTTTTCCTGCTAGGCACTGTTTACAGTGAAATACTAAGGAAGGGCATTGTAGTGTTTTGGGAGCCATACAGCTGAGGCATTTCTTTGGTGAGAAATTTTGCACTGGGGTAGCTGGTGTTAGTGGTTTCCACCACATAAATTTTCAGAACTTCCGAGCTCTGACCACTTATTCCTGTTTCACAATCAGTACTTTGGGATTGCTTCAATCAGTTGCAAGGAAGCAGCTGAAGGAACGTGTGGAATGGCAGAAGCACAGTGAGTTTGTTATGACCATGCTGAGTTGTGAGAGAAATGTAGTGCTTATAGTTTCTTTTTTATTTAAACAGCCTTTATTGAATATGACAGAGAGTGCCCCAAACCAGAAGCAATGTCTTGTGTCCTTTGTGTCCTTTCAGCTTTAAATATTGACTGTTTATTTTATGGTGCCTTGTAGAAGAAATGACAGGTGGGAAATGAATTAATGAGAGGAGCAGCATTTTAACCAGTGAGTTCTCAACTTTTTGATAGTCCATTTGTTTCAGGTGGCAGTTTTTGAGGTGACCTCATTTGTGTTTATCTGTTAGATCAAACCCTTATTATGGTCATTATTTCTTCCTGTGTCAGGGACTGCTGTTTTCCTTGTCTGCTATACATGAGCTGCCAAGCAAATAAAATAGAACCTGCAGCTTTGTTTAAATGACAGCTGCTCAAGCAGGATATGTTTTACAACTTCTTCAGTATTTGTTTTCTGGATGCAGATCTGTTGATACACTCAAGCCATGGGCTATCATTATTTTGTCAATTTGTTGCTTCTTTTTTAAAGTATTTTTAATTTACTAATGAACTCTTAGCAGAAGTGCAATGGTTTAAGCAGGTTCTTTGAACTGCATTCTCCTCTTAAAGCAGAGCATTAAATGAAAATCTGATTTGCCTTCTTTATGTGTGCAGTTGTGCTTTATGCTTCAGTAGATGGAGAAATAGCCTTATATTGAAAAGGGTCTTTGGAAATGAATTGGTAAATGAGGGTCCCTACTTTGTTTTTCAGTGACTCCCCTACCAAACTGAAAAGCTGTAGTGTGCAAACTGTGGACTGAACCCTCCATATGAGAATCGAATAGTTTGTTTTATAGCCTGTAAAATTTTGCTGTGATGTGTTTTGGAGCCAACTACTGTTCAATTAACTATGCAGTTTTGTTCATGTTCTTATGGGCTGGGCAGATGCTTAGTCTCCAGAAGGACTGCAGAGCTTCAGCTGGTAGGCTGCAACTCAGTAAACAATCCACTATGTCCCAAGATAGGGAAGAACATTTCCAGCCCATCATTTTTAGCTCTGTGGGATTAAGTTGGCTAAAATGCGTTAAAATATTGTTATACAAGTAAACAGACTTCTGAAAAAAGATAGTAAACAAATCTGTTGAGTAGGATGTTGGCATATTCTTAGTTTCTGGAGTTGTCAAGCTGCTCTCATGCTAACACTTAAACCCACAGCTATTGCAGAATAGTATGGGAAAATAATACAACTTCCTGAGAAGACAATAGCGAGATGAAGTTTGTAGCTGGAGGTAGGATAAACTGTCAGACAAATGAGTATGGGAGGTAAGGAATAAACTCTTCAAATACACAGACTCATTTCCTACAAAGCCTTGCAGTTCTCTAAGTGTGAAACTTTTCCGCAGGTCCCTGTGTAGTAGATGTTGCTGGTGTTTCACAGCTGGAGAAAACAAGTGTGGTGAGATGAAGTGATTTACCCAGGACTCTGAAACAGGTCAGAGAGTGTAAGGGTTACAGTTCAGTAGCCTTTACTCTGAGCCCCATGTATATTTACAGCCATGTTACTTAAGGTTGAAAAAATGCTCTTAGCAAGTTCATGCTCTTAGTGTGACTTATTCCTTTCATATCTAATCTCTCTGTTTTCAGTGACAGGACCCAGTGACCCCTTCCTAAGTACTGTTTTGTTGTAATGTCCTGCTTTAAGTAATAAAAAACTTTTCTTAGATATCTAATCTGCCCTCACCTTCTGTGAATGCGTAACTTCCTGTCGTGTGTGCTGCTTCAGCCTTTATATTCTCCTCACATATTATACTGCTTATTTGTGAAATCTGCAATATGTTGGCTATTTGAGATTTTGGGGAATGGGAGTTGAGTAAAGCCAAAGGATACAAAGGAACTTATAATTTTTTTTAACTGTATGCGGTCCCCTTCCTAAAGTTTTCTTTTGTAATGTGGCAAGATTCAATTACTGACTGGTTCTGTACTAGTGCAAACATACTTATTTTCCCTTTATTTTCCTTTCTCAGAGTGCTCTATTGCACCCCCTTGGATATACAGTCAATAAGTAATGTACTCCACGAGTTAAAATGAGACAAACATTTTCACAAAGCTTAGTCCTTCTGTCACTATTCCTGCTGGACTATTCTAAAACACTTAAAATTTGACAAATGATTGAACAAAATTTGATAAGGAAGGAATTTAAGGAAAAAATTAGTATGTTCCCCTGAAACTTAAGATTTGGACAATCATCAGTGCACAGACTGACTAGCAACAGGATTCTTTTTCCAAAAATCAGTTTAGTTACTCTGTAGTCATATTCCTTACAGTTTGTTTAAAAGTAACCCACCCACCCCTTAATGGAACATTATCAACATTTGTAAATTGAGAATAAAAATTTCAAAATTAAAAACTCATAAGCCATGAGAGTACATAGTTAGCATGGAAGGATGACAGACATACCCTGTTCTATCATACTAAGGTATGGTTCAGCTGGTGAAAAAGGAAGGAAAAGAGGAGCTGACATTCATGACAGTGTATGGAGAAGGTACATTATGAAGCAGTAAGAAGAATGCCTATTTTTCACTATTTTTCCTCCCATGGGAGCATAGGAATTATTTTGGATAATTCACTGTGAAGCCACAGTAACTGATGTGGCCCACAGTGTTTGCTCTGTGAGGCTTACAAAAATTGTAAATTCAATGCCCTTTCCTATCTTTTGGATTTGTATTTTGCATGTGACACCTGTCCTTTGGCACTAGGTGGGTTTGTTTGTAATTGTGCTCGAAGTGGGGAATAGTTAGAAGTTCTTGTAGTTTGAGTAAAAGATTGTTTACTTGTAGCAAGTTAAAAGCTTCACCTTTCAGAATGCATGATAAAATTCCTGTATTTTTCCTTAAAATACTGTGACAAAGTGAGTTCCTGCTCTGTGTTGCTATGTCTTCATTTCCTCTTACATCTCTTCCCCTCGTAGAGTAGCCTGTAAAAGCTTTAGTTATGCACCTTTTAACATGACTCAAATATTCATTAAGTTAATCAGGGACTGACAACACTTTTGCTTTGTTTCTTCAATTGAAAGTAACCACTACAACCTAAAGATTACCCTGTGAGAACCCAAAGGCTATTCCAGCTTCAGAGGCCTGGGCTGACCTGCCCTGAGCAGGCTGCAATGGCTGGGGATGCGGAATGTGTGTCTCATGAGAGGATGCTGCACGGGCTGTGTGGCTCGGAGCAGGACGCACTCATACTGCTGAAGGTTCTCTCCCGGCCCTGAATCTCTGATCCTGTTTGTAGTCCTCTAATTGCACCCAGCAGAAGACAAGAGTGCTGTTGGTTTTTATGACTCGTTGCTTAGCAGCGTTGATCAACAGAAGTACAACCTTTTCTTTTCCTGTAACCTCGGTGATCCCGGGCTCGGACGGAGCTCGCCTGCGGAGAGCGAGGGCTCCTGAAGCCGTGTGAAACTCCTGTGCTGTGTCTTCTTAGCAGCGTCTGAGGGAAACCGTCCCTTCTTGACCTCTTGGTTACCTTTGCCCTTTACTCCTCGTTCTCTCTCTCATCAAGTCTTAGAAGAAAGCAGGCACCGTCCTATGTGGAGGATGGGAAATACAGAGACAAATCAGCTATGCTAAGATGTATCCTGCCTCTTTTCAGGAAAAGGAGATGAGCTGATTCCCAGACTGTGATGTCAGACCCTCCTCTCACGGAAGGAGAAACAGACTTCAGCCATCACAGTAAGGTCTATTCTTACTTAGAGAAGCTTTCCTAGTATTTTGAAGTAGGCAAAATAATTCATAGAGGAAAGGGAAATGAGGGTGCTAGGAATTTCCTGGTTTACATCTTTTAAAAGGGATTGCACAAACTGAACCAGAAGGGGTATTGAATGTGTCTGAAAATGATTAGGGATCTGCACTGAATGTGTGCCTTTATCTGATCAAATCTGGCAAAGCCTGTAAAATAAGTGCGAGGAGCAAGTTGCTTGTTTCACCTTAACTCTAAACTGTAAATTATTAGTCTGACTGGACCAAGGCTCTTTAGTGACACCAGAAGCTGCAACAATTAATGTGCCTTACGACATCAGAGACTGAGACTAGGAGCTTTTACTGTTGCTCAGCTGCTTGTCTTTTACTCCTACATCTGAGTAAAAAACAGCTGAGTATTTGTATACTTCTGCCAGAAACGTTTTCCTGAGCCACCTTTATGCTTTGTGGATATTAGGTGGAAAATAATGCCTTGTCAGTGTGCTGGTTTTCTCCTTTCCCCCCTGTCACCTCCACCACTGACTTCTCCCCTCTATTCATTGGTAGCTTTTCAGAGCACTACAGGTCAATGTATTAAAAGGTCAGCATGTGTTTCACAAGCCTCTTATGCTCTGGTGTCCCTTCTCTTTTGAAGTTTAAAGAGAAACTCTGCTGTTCAGCTATCCCAGTCTTGTAAAATTCATGGAGAGAACTAGTATTACTGTAATTGCATAACTGAGATCAGATAGATCAGATATTCATTCCAGAACAGGCAGCTGCGTAAGAAACTGGCTTCTGCCCTACATGCCATGTCAAAAGCATGGCAAGTGCATGGTATCTGTGAGAGCTCAATCAAGTGAAATAATCAGCAAATGGAAATGTGAATTATGTTGCGAATACTGTTCTTTTTTATATATATATATATATATTGCATGAATCTTAAGAAAATTATCTACCTGGAAATCCTGACTGCAATATGAGGCTGAGAGGAATGACTTTTCATGCCCTTGCCAGCTGAACAGAGCAAATGTGTTCACACAAACAGGATTTCTTTATTTTGAGCTGTGAGTATGATTTGTCTGTCTTCACTGAACAACAGCTGCTAATATCCGATACCTGCAGGCCTCGAAACAAGAGGCTGAAGCCATGTTCTTAACTTCTGATTTATAGAAGTAGGGAACTCTGGTCGAGATCAATAAGCTTTTAAAAACAGTTTCAGTAAAAGTAAAAAACATTTTTTTGTTGTTTGTGGGTGCTACAATGCAGCACCAGATACACGACTGGTTCTTTCTGCTTGCAGTGGCAATAGAAACTGATTAGATTTGAAAATTAACGTTTCAAACTTCAAATATTGTTATCCTTCACTTTTCCTTTTCACTATCCATTAGAATGTGATATTCTTAGAAATGAAAAAGTCTTTAATGTGGGACTCTTTAGTACTGTCATTTCCTTACCTGCAACAGTGGAGCAGACCATGGCCACGGTACAGCACTAGTTTTAGTACAACTAAACACCACTGAATGCTTTATTTCTGTACTGGCATTAAACAGTTATTTTGAATTATGATGTACTGAAAGTCCCAGTTTCATGTCTTGCACATGGCTTTCAGTTTAGCTGGAGACACTACTCCAAACACTCATTTTCACCACACACAATTCCGTCCATGTTAGAAATGCTGCTGCTTCTCCACACCCTGAGGTCAGGAGAGGTCAGCACTGGAACATGTGCCCACACGTGATGGAATAAGGTCCTAGAATAAAGGCTGCCTGAGGTTTGTCCTGCTAGATGGGTCAGTTTTCCATTTTTGAGGTGGTAAACTTCATATGTAATGAGACAGGAAATTTCAGAGGGAAACTGGGATAATTAAAATAATCTTGTTTGGCTCATTGCCAATTCTCTCATGTCAGAAAACATTGCTGTGGAGACAGACACAGATCCTGTAAATTAGTCTAGTCTGAATAGCTCTCATCTAACATTTTTGAACATTGAACCTTAGTGAATGTCTAACATGCAAGGGCATCTCTGTGGGGCAGTTTGAATACTTCTGCTTTCATAATTTTTTTTTTTTTTTTCTTTCTTGGCTGTTCCTTGAAATTAAGGCTGGACTAAGTGGATCCTGAGGTTAGTGTGGCATTTCCTCATGTAGATTGTATCACAAAACCACTCCAGAAAAAGATGTTTTCATGAGCAGGACTTGTATAGATTATGAAGAAAAAAAATTTTGCCTGGAAAAGTTGAAGTAGAGATTTAAATATTGCACAAGCTTGATAGAATTAAAGCTACTCTTGTTTTTCAGTTTCTAAATCTACAAGCAGTAACATTTTCTCCTCCTGTGCTTCATCTAGAGTGTTTGTAATAAACCACCTTGTCTGCCTGCCAGGAGATTGCCACAGAGAGAAACAAATTGCTGCTGATGACAGAGGTAAATCTTGTTATTCTGAAAATTATTCCTCAGGCAGCTTCTTGGTAGCTTCGTTTTCCAGATGATTCCTGATGAATCAGTGGCAGCCACTCACAGAGGAAACAGTTGCTCAGAGAGTCTTGCTGTGGTGGCACTGGGCTAAGGGCAGGGAGTGTGCCTGGGAGCCTGGCAGCTGGCTGGGAGCATCCACAGTCCAGTCCATAGGTCTCATTCCATACATCCCCTCAGCAGTACTTACGGAGAGCCCTTAGGTGGTGCTGTATGGCAGCGCTCGGCCCTTCAGCACCTCCGCTGCCTCAGGGATGCCTGTGCCCCACCTCAGGGCTAAAATTTGGCCATAGTTCAGTCTAAAGAACGTGAAAAAACAGTCTCTGGGCACTGTTAATTAGGATGAGTAAATGAAATCTGTCGGTAGAGATATATTAAATTCAGACATGGATTTCAATACCTGCTGTAATTTAATTCTTATAAACTTGAGTCATGTCGTGCTTAAACATCCATGCCAAATGTATTGCTCTCTGTCTGTAAAACAAAGGGCTTTTAAATAATGCTTAAGGAGTTTTTGAGGGCATTTGAGAATCATCCTGATGGAAGGATAGTGCTCACCCTCGGAACTTCCTCGCGTAAATATGGGTGTAGTGGTGTGGCTTTCAGGTTAAACCTTCCAGGCTGTGAAACTCACTTCATTTCTGAAGAACTGGGGTTGCAGATTTAGGAATTTGAGTTGTGCTGTCAATTACAAAGGAATTGAAATGGAATTTCCTCTAGCAGGATGGGTTTCAAGCCACAAAGTAAATTTTATTTGGAAACTGTAGGTTAAATTATTAAAGAGAGTTATTATACAAGTCTCAAATACTGATGGTATCTTTTGTAACAACACAGGAGACAAGTGAAGTGTTGAAAACAAATTGATCTCTGCTCCTTGGAAAAGAGTTATGTGACTGGTTTTTTTTCTAAGTTGGGAATATAGCCTTGCTATAGTTTTACTGCGTGCTTATGCATGTTCCTGTATTTTGTAAGTGTTTTCCACCTGTTCCTGCAACTTGATGGGGTTAAGCCTGGGAATATTCTGCCAAAGCAAATGAAATATGCACATGAAATAGTTCATGTTTTCAGAATGACTTCATTTAGTCATGACTTTTATTTATTTAGAGAGAGAGAGAGAAAGAGCTGGTGGTGTTACAGTCTCTGCTCTCTCTGCTCTCTTTTTTTTGATCTCTGAAACTGCCTATAACCCAACTTTTTTTTTTTTTTGACATTTGAAATGACCCAGGCAGCATAAACTGAGTATCCTCTGTGCATTCCTCTTGTCCCAGTAATTCTCATCCTGTGGTCCCTGCATGCTGTTTTTTTAGGTGTATCCTTTACCATTATGTGGGTTGTTAACATTACCCTGAACTCTGCTGCCATGCAGGTGGGACCAAGCACTGAGATTTTCTTTCTTGTGAGTTGAGAAAGAAACTCTGGCTTGAAAACACTGACAAGTTAAATGTTACTGGGTGGTGATTTGTAGCCTAAAGCTGTTGGCTATAAATTCTCACCTGTGAAAAGAGAATCTCGTAGCTCTGCACAATATGTTCTTCCAGCTGCAGCTGAATTTCTGCTATGGTAATATCCTTAAGCAGCTGCAGCAATGTGTCACACTGATCTGGCATTTTACATCCTCAAAGCTCTGCTCAAATATTTGAACTTAGTAAGGCACTCCCCTGAGCTGAGAGGGAGGTGAGTGTCACTACAACTTTACAAAAAAGAAACAGCACCTGGGAGGTTAAAGCAACTTTCCCTCACCATGCAGCAAGTCAATGGTGGAGCTGGAATTACAGCTCAGGAGGTTCCTGGCTCGTGCTACACCACGCTGTGGAGAAAGGTCATTTCCCAAAATAGTGCAGAAGGTTTGTTATTGATAATAGGGCAACAAAGGGCTCTAGATGTATTAATAGGTCACCATGTGCTGCCCTTACTAATACATAATTTAGCAGCCTTGCAAAATGGGCTACATCATATTTTCTGAAGCAGTATCACTTTCACAGTTAGTTTTGACTGCTGTACTCTGGATAGGTATTTCTGTTTTGGCTCTCCTAACACAGCTTTATTTAAAGTAAATAGGGACATTTACTAAGTAGGCATGAAAAGCCTCCTGATTAGCAGCCACATTAAACTGCAATATCCAGCTCACCTTTCAGGTCAGCACAGCTCCTCTGCCACTTGGAAGCCACTGAGCACAGCTCTGCCTGCCTGGGGAGAACACTGAGGGTTTTGGTGGCAATCACACCTGGCGGTGCAGCAGTTGAGCTGCAGGGCTGGGAGCCCAGGGAGCTGCCACGTTTGGTCATGGCCTTAGGCCCCCAGGGAGGCAGGCAAACCCCATCCCCATCCAGTGGGGCGGGGAAGAGGGTGCTGATACTTGTGAAGGGGGTTTCATTGAGATTTGGTCCCAGCTGTTCCTCAAATGACCTTGGGGACAGGGTATTTGGTAGCTGTTGTTGGATCTTGTAGATTTTTATTTCAATCTACCTTTTATAAAATGCTGTCAATCCCCCTTGAACTTCTCTACTTCAGCAGTGTACTTACTGAAGGATTTTGTTTCTTCTTGAAATGAATTATTTGACCTGCTAGGTTATTCAGCAAATTCAAAAGTACTGAGTATGAAACAAGTTTATTTTTTCACCAAGCACCCAGATCTATGCATCTGCAATTGAAAGAAAAACAAAATGGTATTTTGCCTTAGCCAAGTCTGAAGAACTGCAGTGAATAATGGTGTGAAGAATGACATTCACAAAGCAAATAGGTATTGAATAAATTTATTCAGTGTCATTATGGTTTGAGTTTGGGTGAAGAGTCTCCAAACAGAGAAACACCAGGGGAAGAAATGTGGAAGCCAGAATGTGAGTTAAGCAGAGCATGTACAGCATTCAGAGGTGGTAAAGGTGCTGTTCTCTCCTCGTCATTTCTGTGGGTATATGTATTTGAATTAATGAAGCAATGTGAGCTGTGTGCGCTGCATTTGCTTTTTAATGCTTGTTGGTTGAAGTAATTGGATCTATTGTTGTGGGCACTGGGAATGCCAGCTTGGCTCTTACGGTCCTTGACTTGTGAGCATGACCTTCTGGAGGTCAAAACACTGGAGAGCTTGCTCTGTTTCATTCTCAGAGGTACCAG
The DNA here is from genome assembly GCA_013400735.1 of Pomatostomus ruficeps. NCBI lineage: Eukaryota > Metazoa > Chordata > Aves > Passeriformes > Timaliidae > Pomatostomus > Pomatostomus ruficeps. Next base: position 137,530 of record VYZT01006035.1, read on the forward strand.
TCATAATAGTTACTGCTTTGAAAAAGCAATATAGATGTTCCCTGCCTTTATCTAGTTTGTTGTTTGTACTGAAGTGTGGTGTGTTGTTTCTTGTTTTTGTTTTACTAATTCATCTCTTTAACTATCTTCTAGTGGATTCAGAGTTTTTGAAGTTTGGTTGCCCTTTTTTTTTTCTTCCCCTGTGTGTGTGTTTTGGTTTGGCTTTTTTTCAACCACAGTTGAGTTTTCACAACTGAAACTGGTTGATCAGAGATTGAGATATAAATGTTAGTGGTTTTGAGTGACTTTTGGTACTTGATTGGGCATCCTGCTTTCATTCTTCCTGATGATCAAGTCAGCCAGATATAGTCAAACAGTCCCACACAGGAAAAACAGGGTACTTGCAGAGAGAGACAAAAAAACCTCTCTTGTGATTGATGCCAAATGATTCATGGCAAATGCTAATGGATACATAATTTCAGCATTGACTACACCTGCCTTCCCTAGTAGGGAACTCAGGAGAGACTTGAGTAAAACATCCTATAAAAAAGAGACAAATGGTCTCTCTAAAGAATGTCTCAGTACATGCTCCTGGTCTGGGCAGTGCAAAGCTCGAGTTCTTGTAGCAGAAAGGGAGGTTTCAAGGTCTGTGTGGTTTGTATTTTCTGGCATCAGATGGCTTTGTGGTTCCTCATGGTATGAATGCTTTCCAGGAGCTCGGAGAGTTGCTGTCAGTCCTCAACTTTCCTCATACAAACCTTTCAAATCATACAGGATTAAAGCACCAAGCATGGCATGGAACAACCCATAGATTTTGTGACCCATCATTGGATCCGCTGGACTTACAGCAAAGCAATCATGGCACTGGTGATTAGACTGCTTACCATAAAGTTCCTGGATGGTTCAGGTGGGGGATAGTTGTGCTTATTTCTTAGGGAGAACTTATTTCTCCCTAAAAAGTCACTGGAATATAACTATCTTGTTGCCCCTATCAAAGAAGCAGTTTTAGCTGATTTGAATATAGTTTTTTTCCCCAGTCTTTAGCCTTCTTGCACCACACTGCTCCTTAAAAATGCTCACATTACCAGCTGAAATCTGCATCTGCTGCAGGGATTCTGTTTGGGATCTATGGGTAGGATTACTCTGTCGAGGTAGTGGTGTTGTTTTTCTGGAGTTAGGAGAGTTTAGACGTCCTTAAAACGGAACTCCTGCTTACAACAGATTTGAGTATTTTTATGTCTTTGCTAGAGAGCCTTATTTTTTTTTTGTGCTGCTCTGTGGCTTGATCAGGGCAAGCAGCACGTTGTATATCTGCCTGCAGTTGTTTGGAATTGATGCTGTGCCCTGGGTGTTGTGCTCAGATTTACAGCTGAGGTAAAAAGAACAACCACTTGTTACCATCTTTTTTTCACCCCTCCTCAATGTGTCAAACTTCTCCCTGGTCCTTCAGAAGCGTATTGGGTTGCTCAGAACCAGGGAAAACAAAATGGTGAGCAGAGTCCTAAATCAATTGTCTCAGGTCTCATTTCCTTCAGGGTTCTGCATTTCTGACTCTTTTTGGCAAGGGTTTTTCACTGCTTTGCAACAGGCAAGAACTACTGAGACTATAAAATGTTTTGTAGCTGCAGAAGAAGCAGGGCTGGGAAAATTAGGAGTCCCAGCTATTGTGTAAATAGCTTTTAGGGCATAACTTTTTTGAAGAGGCCTGTTTCTGGTTAAGTAGTTCAAGGCATTGCTCTTAGTCAGGAAACCTGTTTTCTATAGCCCAGACAGATTAAAATCCACTTGGATCATCCCACACACACCTTTTTTTTTTTTAATCTTGATATCTTTTGTTTATGTGGTATGGCCTTCCTAAAACCATCCCCCAAAGCTTCCTTCTGCTCACTTTTAGATTCTTATGGAGGTGTATTGTATAATTCACACGGTGAATTGTATTGTGTATTGTTATCCTTTTCCTTATTTCTCTCTGTGGATGGAAAGCTGCTAGAGCTGGGGTGAAATCCATGCTACCTTTAATTAGGAAGGGCAAAGTCCCACTTTTGCATAGCACTTCTCTGTCTTTCCACTCTGTATCTTTACATTTCCATCTTCTGACTTGTTTGGAAAAGGCTGACAGGCCCCTCTCTGGCCTGAGAGGGCAGTGCTGGCAGAGGTACCTCACAGGTGCAGCCCTCTTCACCAATGTTAGAGAAGAGAAAATGCATTTTTCAGCTGGAGTTAGAAAATGATCCACACTACAGTCCCTTGTCCAAAATCCTGGCTGTTTCTCTTCAAAAGATGCTGAACTTATATCATGCATCTGACTGGCTGATGCCACAGTATGGAGCCTTTATTTATGGATGTGTATAAATAAAAATCAATCTTCCTCTACAAACTGTCAAACTGTATTTCCCAAAAGCTGAGGAATCTGCAGTCCATTAAATATGGAGGTAATGAATGAGCCCAAGTCTCCAGAAAGAGCACTTTTTGTTCGGAATGACTGGCTTGTTTTAATCTGGCTGCTGACATGAGTTGTCTGCAGTTTCTTCCTGCAGCAAAAACCCAGAAATACTGGTTTTGATGTGTTAAAAAAGTTGCTGCACTGTGGTATTTAGTGTAATTATATTAATTCATATTTTGAGTTAAAGAGGTCCTGAAGAGTTGAGGGGGTATATGATATGAGCACATACAAACCAAGATGTACAGGCAGGGGATGAGGAAGGGTAATTATTTAAAGAAAGTGGTCATCTTCTGATATTATTTGTGCAAGGGAGAGGGAGATCATTGGCAGCAGGTGCCCTGAGCAGTTGATACGGCTGGTTGCTGTTCACCTTTTTAGGATGTGGGTTTGAATTACAGTGTTCTGTTTGATCATTATCAGGAAAAAAGAACCACATTTTTAATTGAAGCATCTCAAGGTTAACTTCCATGCCTTATAAATACAGAAAAAACCAGTTGCGGTCTTCATGGCCAACCTATGAGACATGAAGGATGCATTACCCTCTTCCTAGTTAGGGTGGATTAATCTGTTTTCTGACACCTCTCATGTCCAAAATAACCTGCAGGCTCTCTCAGGGCACAGCCATATTGAGCTTGCTGGTGAAGAAAGGGTTGGTTTCAGGACCTTCCTACAGGTCTTTGATTAGAGTCTCAAACTCCTGTCTCTTCATTCCTGTAGAGTTTTATTGCCAGTCTCAGGTCGTCCCTGTAATGAGCTGAAGACTGGATGGGCTTTGGCACGTGATTGATTGTCCATTAGCAAGAGAAACTGCTAATTGCCAAGAACCCCACCAGAGAGATTGGGCTGGGCAGATGAATGGTGTGAGGACAGGCTGCTGTCTTCTCCTGCCTCTGCCCAGTGTCCCAGATGGCCTGCTGGAGTTGGAGAGGGTGAGATTTTGCCCCTCCATTTAGTAGCAGTCTCTGTGTATGGCTGAAAGATTTCCCTGTGTTCCCTCACCTTCCTGGGAGATCTTTCAAGGACCTTTGGAAGAGGTGGGAAGCTCTCTTTCCTTGAGGGTAGCCTTCTTGGCTGGCTGTCCTATTATAGCCAGGAAGGAAAGGGTAAACAAGGATACCACCAGAATTCAAGTTGAATGTATCCTTGGGACAGTGTAAGATGTCAGACAGATTTCACTTGGCTTGACTGACAATATTAATTGTGTTCCTGGGTGTTTTAAGTGCTTTTTCCTTTTTTTTTCGTTTACAGGAAAGAAGTCTTCAGAAAGTCCCTTTCAGAAAGCTCGTGATGAGACAGTGTGAGGGACTTGGCAGTCTTGCATTGGAAGCAAGATAATTGATCTGAGTTTGTTATGAAACTGCAACTTGTTACAACAAGTAGTCCACCCCCTGCAAGGGCAGAGCGAGAGGAGATCAGGTGTTTGCACTTCTGTTGGGGTGGAAGCTCTCTGGCTTGCAGCGTTTGCACAGGAAATTCAATGTCAACATACGTACAGACAGCAGATCTCAGAGGAGTCACAGGTAAATAGCCTGGCTTTTTGAGGTTTCTAGAAAGAGCTGCAGAGCTAAGGGATTTCTTGTGAGTTTTTGACCTGTCATGAATTGGCAGATGACTTGGGAGGAAGGTAGTCCCTGGTCATTCGGCAGTGCCAAGAGCAAGCTTTGAACCATGCAAGCTTCTGGGAGGTTAGGAAACAGTCCCACTAGACTTTTCAGAGTCCTGGCCTCTTGGCTGCCAATGACAGTTCTGGGTGATCTTTTTTATTTATATCTGGTCACTAGTGTTTAGTTGTCTCAGTTCCTCTCTTAGACTAGCCCAGGAAACAAAAAACATTCAATGGGAAACAGATTTTCTGACCAGTACAAAACCATACCCCATCTGCTTTCTTTTGGCTTTCTAAATGTGGAGGGTTCTTGAAGTCTCAGCCACCAAATAAGAGCCTGGATCTGGACAGGCTATTGATTAGGTGACAGAAAAAACTAATCACAACACTCATGTGACTTGGGCTGCCAGTGGCAAATACAAAAGTTGAGGAACTGGCTGTTACAGTGACAGAATCAAAACTCCTGATGGAAAATGCCCAGTTTCTAAAAAATGCTTATAAAAAACCACTCTGTGTACAGGAATTTGGGAACCAGATCCAAAAGCAGTTGGTCAGAATATGGCCAGTAGCACTCATTGTCAGGAACCACAAAATCTGCTTCAGAGTAAATTCCTATGTCTTTTAAAACTTGTCTGTCAGCAAAACATTCTGCTGGAAGAAACTTCTGAGCAATCCCAGTTTATGGACTTTAATTTTTTAATTCTTTCTTCTGAAGTTTAGTCAGTAGCATTTACCCCGAGAGCAGGACAGTGGCTGGAAATGAGAAATGGAAGAGCTGATCTAGCAGGGTCAAAAGGCTTTTACCACCCATGGAAGTGAATTGGGAGCAGAATGAGCTTTTCCTGAAGGAGGAGAGGGCTTAGAGGAGGGTAGCAGTGATGTTCACAAGCATGAAGTGGTTGTGAAGCAGAGCTGCTCAGCCAGGTTAAAGCAGGTGCTTGGGAGGGCTTTAGATGGTGGCACACAGCAAGCTGTGCACAAGAACCTTTTGCGGTGCATGTGGCATTGTTTTCCTGTTAAAATCGGCTGTGAGTGAATATTTAATATGCAGTTGTTAGCCTTAATAGACTAGCCACAGGAAAGGAACTGTGTGAAGATGGGAAAGAAGACTGGCCTGGCAGAATAGGGAGCTTTTGTTGGAACGCAGGGAAAGAAAAGAATCTCTGAACTTTGCAAAAAGGGGCAGGCAACTCAGGAAAACTACAAGGATGTCATTAGGTCATGTAGAGAGAAAATTAGAAAGGTGAAAGCTCAGCTACTTCTCAACCTGGCCTCTCCTGTGAAAGAGAATGAAAAAGTGTCCTAATAAATTTATTAATAACAAAAGAAGGGCCTTGGAGGTCTTTTCCAACCTTGATGATTCTATGATTCTGTAAAATACATTTATCCTTGAAACACGATACCCCAATTTTTGTGAAGTGCTTAAATTCACCCTTAGTTATATTTTCCTGGTTTGAGTGGCTGAAGGACTGAACTTCCTGGCTCTTTCTTAGAGAAATCTGTCATTTTGAGTAGGAATGAAACTTGACTGATGCAATCTTGTCACAGTATCACCATATAAATGGATCTTATTTATTTTTAATTGAAATGTCAACTTAAAAGATGCAGTGTGTATTTTTAAATCACACTGACATTATATTTAGATATTTTCATTAAGTTCTGGGTATGCAGTCCCATTAAAAATAGGTAGCTAAGTATAAAAACACGAAGTCTTCATGTTTGCTTACTAAATATTCAGAGTGCAAGTGGGCATTGCTCTGGTAACACCTGTGAATAGAGCTATTCTGGTACATTTTAAAAGTGGCACTGGCATGAGTGACAGCCACCAATGTATTCATATTATTTCAGAATCCTGCTGATGGAAGGAGCTTTCCTGCAACTACAGGAAAGTTCCTCTTACAGCCCCATCACATTTAAAATTTTTTCTCAGTTTAAGGAATGCAAGATCCAGTGATTTTTATTGCTAAAATAAGCACTGCTTCTAACTGTGCTGGAATGCAATTGCACGCTATGTACTGGAAGTCTAGATACCAAGGGAAGTGTTAATCCCTGCAGTCGAGGAATACCAGACGTGGATAGTTTGTCTTCATTTATTTTGCTGGTTCTAGCCCTGAGCAGGGCCTAGCCTGGGCTCGTGTGATGATTTGTGGCAACTTAAGGAGGCAGTGAGAGCAAACTGGGGAAAACCTGCTCCTAATTCATTGCTGCAGTCTTACACCTGTGGCTCCAAAGTCCTACTCACCCATGTGTGAGCACCTCAGTTACAGCTTTGACCCTCCCAAGTGGCTTCCTGGTAAATCTCTTAAAAAACAAATTCTTCAGCCTGGCGTGTGAATGAACATTCCAGGCTTAAATAGCAGGGGAAGAATCAAGCAAGAATTTGTTGCTTTGTTGACCAGCCAGGAAGCAAGGCCTATTTTTGGTTTTGGTCACTTTAGGCTGTGCTGCAGACATTGGCATGAAGGTCTAGGGGCTCAGCGAGAGAACATTTTTTTCTTCTTTATTTAAACAGGCACATTCCCAGAAGAGTAACAATCCAAAGTTTACACTTTCAGTGAAATGCTGTCTGAGAAGTGCTGGAAACAGAAAGGTATGTGATAGAAAGTAGAGGTCTGAAAAGTAAAGTAGAGCAGAACTAAATGCAAACAGAAGAGGAACTTCTGCTGCAGGAACTTGAAGTCTTTTTTAATTAACTATAGCCTAAATTGGAAAAAATCGGAGGGGTTTGACTATTTTTTTAGAGTTGTGCCATATGTTGATTTTAATCATGATTAAGGGGGAGGGAAATTAAACAATTAAAAAAAACCCCAAACCAAAACAAAGCAAAACTGAGCATGGAAAGCCCTTCTCCATTTTAAATAGGGAAATGGGCTGCCACAGGCTGCAAAAATAGTGCCATACTATCACTTGATGCTCTGCTCTTCCCCTGTACAGTTGTTGGGTTTTTTTGGGGGGGTGCTTTATTTTTCTCTTTTTTTTTTTTTAACTTAATGAAACATTTCCAATCATTATGATGTCCACCTATCCCTGCTATTGCTCAGCTCCAGCTCTAAGTATCCTTTCCTTTCCTTTCCTTTCCTTTCCTTTCCTTTCCTTTCCTTTCCTTTCCTTTCCTTTCCTTTCCTTTCCTTTCCTTNGTCATATATGTAAATCAAATCACTTCCAGGTTGGTCAAACGTGTTGTTTAACACGTGTTGTGCACATGTGGACGCTCAACAGCTGCATTTCCGATGTCTTGCCTGGCATCCAGCAACTGGATGGCTTTCTAGGATATGTTCCCAAGAGCTCTGCAAGGAGCCCAACAGCCAGGTAAAATCCTGGTCTTTGGTTCAAATGGAATCTGTGAACTCAGCTGAGGTTTGCCCCCATCCCTTTTCCAAGGGCGCTGCTGGACACTGAGGCATTGGCTGCTCCATGTTCAAGGTTAGCTGTCTCTTTAGGGATTTTTTAATTGCCTCTCAGGGACTTCCTACAACTCTGGTGCAAGAGAAGATGCCTTTTTCCTCTGCAGACTCCTTGAGTGCTCTGTGCTGGGGAGATGAGGTACCACAGACGCTGTAGTGGCTGGCAGACTCCAGGCAGGAGTGATTGCCCTGGTGTTTTATTAGCTCCCAGAAAATATATAGCAGGGAAAGAGGCCATGCAGGCTCCAGCACGGTCTGCCTGAGCTCTGACCCCTCGGGCAAGAGGCTACATTGCTTTTACAGCCAGCACTTAACCTCACTGCTGAGACTTGTCAACAAGGAGGCCAATTAGCAGCAGATAAGATGGTGGATGATATAATGCAGATGTCTGTCTGTTAGGAGCATAACTGATGTGTTTTTAACACAACAAGGATCTTAAAACACGGCTCTACATAAATGATGACATCCCCTGCACTGTAGAGAAACCCTCTCTACAGTGAAGTGTTACAGAAAATTGTAGGTTTCTTGGTTTGGTTTGGCTTTTTTTCACCCCCAAAATTCTCTCTTAAAGCCTTGTTCTGCTGGGCTCATGATGACTATGGCATGTGTAGGATTGTAAGAAATAACTACTTGAAAAAATGCCAATTTTATTTTTTAAACATATGTTAAAAATGTACATAAATTCAGAATTAAAACAGGGCACTTCTTGTTTTCCTGAAAGGGTCAGTACACAACTGGAGCTGTTTTCCATAATCACACCTGGATATTGGAATATTATCAGAAAATACAGACTAGGAAAAGTTTTGAGTTAATTGATTAAAATCATGCAGGTCTACAGGCATGTTATAGCCACCTGCTGCACAGGACAGGGGCTCCTTATCACATCTCAGCATGTCACACTAATACCCCTGTTTGGGTGCACACAGTGGTTTCCTGTCAGACTAAAGCTCCAGAGGCTGATTGCAGGTAGGCTGTGTTTTGGTTGAGTCTCGGCCTGATCTTTTAAACAAAAGCTTGTTCTGTATGACTCAAGGGCTGGAGCCACTACCAGACTTGCATTTAACTGCTAGCTGACTACTTAGTCAGGATAAATCAGTAAGATAATTCAGCCCCCTCTCAGCTTATTTTAAGTAATTCTGCAGTCTGGCTTTGGTGATTTAGAACCTAAACAATTAAGCCACTTCTTCATAGAATCACAGAATGGTTTGCATTGGAAGGGACCTTAAAGTCATCCAGTTCCAGCTCTCCTGCCATGGGCAGGGACACCTTCCACTAGACCAGATTGCTCAGAGTCCCCTCCAGGCTGGCCTTGAACATTGACAGGAATTGGGTATCCACAGCTGCTCTGGGCATGATTTGCATGTTTGCCTTTTAATTGCTAGGATAACTATTTATGTCTAGTGCAAAAAACTCCACAGAGAGTATCACTGTATATTTTCTATTACAGATACAGCGTGGGAGGTAAGAGAGAGAGAGAAAGACACACACCACCTCTCCTTGAACATGACTTACCAGCTCTGTGCCAAAGCTTTTCTTTCAGCTAAGGAGTCAGCAGCAGCAGAGGAGCAGTGGATTCCAACACCCAACCCGTTAACAGCATCATGTACAAGGTACTCAAAAAGGGCCTGAAAATTAGTAGCCACACCTCAGTAGAAAAAACGGTAAGAATTTTTTTCAGTTGATCAGACCTTAACACTGCCCTGAGGGCAAAAGGCAGTCCACATGTATTTAATGTTAACATTAATATCTTTGAGGATAATTATTATCCAATAAATACCCAGATTATTTTCTTTCCTTTGTAAGTGTTTAAGTACTAACTTCCTTTTAGGATGTTGAGTTTCTTTTCTTGTTCTTTGCTTCTTGGAAATTTGTCTGCTCTTAGGGTTTCCTTCTTTAGTGTCCTCTGTGCATTTTAATTATTTGAACAATCTCTGGTTCAAAAACCAGGTTTTTCTAAAATGCTGATAAAATGAGTACACAATATTTTTAAAAAAATATTTTCGTGACAATGTTTTAGTGCACCGTGTTCTTTTACTGACTGCTTAGCTCCTCTGTATAGACATTCCCCTGATTTTATTTCGGCTACTTCCAACCAAGAGTAAGTCCACCCAACTACTGCTTAAGGATCTGATCTTTTTGAAATGCATGACTGAGCAGAGTGCTGAGAAGAGGAATTGTCCCCCTTGTAGAATCAACCTGGAAGGTTGCTACAAGCACAGAGACCACAGAGTTAAGTCCTGGAGCTGATATAGGACTATTTGCTGTATTTCTTCATCAGGAGTGAGAGCCAGAGCTTTCCTTTTCAATTTCAAAATTGAAGATTGATATTGTTGATAAGAAGAAAGAAGGGAAGATGTTATCTTCTTTTCTTGTAGGAAAATCCTTCCCCCCATCCTCCCCAAATCAACTCTAAATATATTTAAGGTGAAAAAAAGAGAGGAAAGAAAACCAAAAGAAACAATAATATAGCCAACCTTTTTAATTAGAGTATATTGTACTTCCAAACTGGATACACTAGAAATTGGCAATGCAACATAAGATGCAAAGAAATATACCAGTTACTGTCAAAATGACCCTGTACAGCCTTATAATGCAAAAAGCTTTATACAATACAAATTTTTATTAATGTACACAAACCTTGACAGAATGATATTTGAACATAATACAACAAGTAAAAAAAAAAAAAGAAGAAAGAAAAAGTGCTGAGAACTTTAACTGAATTATTGAATGGAAAAACACGCTAGCTTTCATTAAAGAATGCATAGTGAAAACCAGTATGAAATGACATTTATGGCAGGGGGAATTTATCAGAACTGTTGGTCAATCAGTAGGGGGAACCTCTGGAGAACATTCCTTTCTTTAGTCTTGAACTGCAAACAAATTATTTTAATATGCAAGAGCTCTGATAAATAGTGTATGTTTTTCCTTAAAAAAATAAAAACCTCCTAACACACTTTTTCTTACAGAGAAAACTTCTATAACTTGCCAGAAAGAATGAATTTATCCTTTCCAAAGTGCTAAACAAATTTCCCAGGTACACTAAACATTGCCAGGTCAGAGACTGGTGCAGTGGAACGCAGTTGAAACACGTGGCGGTCGCCTGCAGGCAGCTCATTCTTGGAGGTTCCAGCCCTATTTAAACTGACATTTGGTTTAGATACAGTGGCCTCCTGTTATAACATTCCTACTTCTTCTTCCTCCTGGACAGCTGTACTTTACCTGTAGTTGGTGTGAAAAACAAGCTTTTTGAATTGGGAGTGTTTGGTTTTCCATGGTGTGGTCAGAGACACGTGTGTGGAGTGTCTTTTACAGAACTGGTAGAGCTGCTGGATACAGATTGCAAATTTCATGCTGTCGAGACAGTAACTATTTTATGCTCTGAGTACTTACCAACACAGTATTTTCTATTTCATCTCTACTCCCAGGCAGGTGTGGCCAGGAGTTCTGATGGAGTAAAGCATGGTGAGCAAGGCCCTGAGTTAGGTAAGTTGTTTACAAAGCTTTACACACGGTTTGGAGCAGATGGGTTTTCTTCACTGCATAGACAGAACCGCCACGTGCTCGCTAGAATCAAAACTGTCTGCTGGAATGTAAACAAATGGTGAGACTTCTCTGTCCTGTAATTAATAATGCCAAACGATAGCCTGCTATGATTGTGGATATTTCCCCCTTGTAACTAGCTTCCAGTATGTTAACAGGATGTCCTCCCCAAACAGGAAGAATTTGGTCATGACAGTGGAGAATGTTTGGCCATCTCAGTACAAAACAAACGTAAGAACCTTGCAAATAGGTTAAAGCGATGCAAGTTTTGCATCCAGAAAGTCTTTCTACACAAGTTTCATTTAAGAACTAATGAAGATTGAGTTACATTTCTAGTTGTCCATATGGCTAAGAGCCCTTGTGGACAAGAAATGCCTTCCTGAACTGGTTTTTTGCTTTTCTGCTGTCACGAACAAGGGGTGGTTGGATCCCCTCATCCCACAACAACCTGCAGAGGAAGTTCCTTCGGGACAGCACGAGGGTGGGTAGATAGCACGGAAGGTGTGACTCAGGGCACCTCCTACAGTGGCTTGGCCAAGGGACAGTGAGGGGACTGTGGCAAAAGGTAGGTCAGACACTTCTAATACCTGGTAAAAGCCAGCCAGATCCAAATCCAAGAGACACCATGGAAAACAGTAATTCAGCATGAAGGCATTCTTGTACGTCACATGATCATTTTGAAATGCTTCACATTTTATACTTCCAATTGGAATACCAAGTGTTTCTAATCCTGATCTTTCTTCTCACATATTAAGCTGTCCAAGAACTCAGTTAACAGTCAGTTAGCTTCTCTTAAATTAAGATCACTCTTGGCATTTTGAGATTAACAAAGGTTATACAACCAATCTGCATTTGCTTCTTCCTGCAATAAAGTGCTACATATAACATGTCATTTTAATGACCACAAGTAGGAGCATTAAATAAGTACAAAGTTAGCTTCCTAGCAGGAGACACTCTATCTGCCATCAACAGAAAGGAAAAAAGTATTACTGATGACATGGAGGGGAGCGAGAGGACTGTCAAATTTGCAAGTACAATTGAAATACTGAGGGTATAAAAGAGAACTGTATGGTTCCAAAAGCATCTTTTTATAGCTTTATATTTCAAAGAAGTTACTGGTACCTTTTCAAATAAACAGTCTTATTAACTCCAGCCCACAATTTGTTTTTTTCTTTTTTTTTTTTTTTTTGCAAGTGAGAAACAAACTAGTGCAAGACTAAAGCACTGTGCAAAACTGCCTTTTTTTTTTTAGTCTGAGTATTTATACCCAGAATTTATCCATACCCTTTTTTAAATCCCCTTGTTGGATTTTTTTTCCACCATAGAATTCTAGTTATACAAGTTGTTCCTGCAAACTAAAAGGTAACCACTGCATAATACAGTATATATATAATATTTATATGCCCTTTTAAAACAAAAGATGTATGCTGTGGCCCAGAGGCAGGTGTTTGTCACACCTGTGTAACAGCTGAGAATTGGGCCTGCTGTGTGGGTGTGTAGGCTGCACACACTGCATGTGTGTGTGTGCACATACACACACTTTTCATTGTCATGCTCTCATCCTGCAGTGCTGAAAGCAACTTTTTTCCTCATCAGTGCTACCCCAAATCCTCAAACCTTGACAACTGAGCAAGGCATCAAACAACTAAAGGAAGCTGCAAACAGCACCGAAATAATACACCAGTTCTCCCCCTGGTCCCGCTCCAAACATTACTCTTTCCACAGCTCCACAGTTTGGGGGAGACGGGGAAGGCAGGGAGTGAGTGTGTGGAAAGGGGAAAAGAAGAATGATTAAATAAGCCAATCCAAGGGATGTGCAAAAGCAATGTCATGGCACACTACAGGCAGACTCTCATCCACGCGCCCGCACGCACACAAAGCCCAAAAATAAAATGCATCAATATGTCATCTTACAAGTGCTGATTGCCAATAAGGACACTCTCTTTTTTTTCAGCTTAACAAGACAAAATAGTTTCTTAGATAAGAGTACTGGGAACATGCCTCTGAAGGTAGAAGTATGCAGTAGGTCACCTCTTGGAGATTTAATAAAGCAGCTTTCATGTCAATGCAATAAGTATACACACAGAGCCATTTGCTAAACCTTACTAACGATATAGTACAAGAGTTCGTTACCTCTTGGGGCTACGTTTTGCAGCAACGTATAACCTGCTGTGTTTGTTGGGGGATTTTTGGTACAGAATGCAACTGTCCTCAGACAGTTTCTGCCCTTTCTGTTAGTCCAAGGTAGGCAAGGAAGGAGTGTTTAGGTGAAGAGGCACCTCCCGGTGCAGTCTGAGGTCTGGATGGATGGAATGTGAGATCATAGTGGTTTTTGGGGAAAAACATTGTTAAAGGAATAAGGTGGGCAAACTCTGAGTTCCAGTATTTATCAAAGCACAGGGAAGTGCCATTGATGGCCAAGGCTTTGACTGCCAAGTTTGGCTCTGCCCCGCTGCCATGTGCAGCTGACATAGCTACTGTTTGCAGAGCCTGGGAGGCAGACATAACTGAGAGGGGTGACAGAAGATTCCTGGAGCTGTTCACTGGTAGGAGTGGACTGGCTTCCTTGGAGGTTGAGTACTGGCCCTTCTTCTCCTCTTCGGAGCAGTCCCCATTCTGGTGCTTCTTCACGTGGCGGCTGAAGACAAAAGGGTGGGTAGTCTTGAACAGGCACTCGTCGCAGCTGAAGGTCTGGCGTGGGGCGTGCTTCAGTTTCTTGTGCAAGTTGAGATTGTCTTTGCGTTTGCAGCTGTAGCTGCACTGGTCACAGTGAAAAGGGCGCTCGCCAGTGTGGACACGCACGTGCTCAATCAGCTTGTTGGCTGTCTTGGACAGGTAGCCACACTGGTCACACTTGTAATGGTTGCCAAGGCGGTGCTCGCGGATGTGCATCTCCAGCTCCAGCTGGTTGGCTTTCACTGTCTGGCAGATCCGGCACTTGTACTCCATCTTGTAGTGAGTCTTCAGGTGGCACTCCATGGCAGCGGGGCGGTTCGTGGAGTAGATGCAGAACGGGCACCTGGCAACACAGCAAGGAAGGGCAGGGACAAAGAAAAGAGGAGTCACTCAGCTTGCAGACCTGCGTTCCTGCTTTAACCCTGTCACTCAGCCCCTTCCTGACCTACTGAGGAGGAGACAAAGGCACTCATTTCTCCCTGGGAAGCCTCTTCCCAATATTTGGTTCACCTTGACACATCTCTACTTAGAAGAGGCTTGCCCATTTAACGGCATTCCTAGGAAAACACTGATTCACTCTGAAGCAGCATCCCTTTAACCTTCTGGCTTACCTTGATGGGGTCTTCCCCCAGAGCAGGCCAGGTAGTGCAGGGTGGGTGACTGAAGCACAGGTACTTTGTGTAACGATTCCTAGTGTTTGCACGAAGTCACTTTGGCCATTTTTTCCATTAAGAAGTGGTTTAAAGTGAGTGTTTACAGATGAGTATGAAAGCAGCTGTTTAAGTAAAGATGGAATAAACTTGTAATACCACATGTACAGCAAAAGCTTAGGAAATCCCTTCTATGTGACCTTGAACAATAAGCTTGCTGGGTATCCTGCTAGGAGCAGCTGAAAGCCAGGCTGTTGGGATGATTTGTAGGGACTCCCATTTCTGGGAGGTGAGCTAGCCATGCTGAAAGGGGCGTGTGCTTGGCAGTGTTTGCCTACGGCCGCCTCTGCCATGGCAGGAATCGCTCCTGTGTAGGAACAGGATGTGGGTTCTGCTTACTCACAGCAGCAAGTGTCCGGCCCGGGGTGGGCATAGCAAAGGGCCTCACCCCAGTTCCTGAGCCAGGAGGGGCCGAGAAGATTAAAGGAGGGAATCATGGAAGCTTGGAAAGAAGCCTGAGCTGCACACTGAACAAGCCTGGCCACTGCCAAACCCAAAACACACCCGCCTTTGCTTGGTGCAGCTGGGAGGAAGTTGGTGGGGACAGCTCCCTGCCAGGGATCTCTGCTCTACTGAACCAAGCACGCAGCCTTCCACATGGAACTGGTGAGCTCAGAGAGCAGGGCTGGATAAAAACATACAACTAAGGTACCTGGCTACTGTCTCCCAACATCCCCAGCTGCCACACATCTGCATTCACTGTCTAGCAGGTCTGCTAATTGTGTTCTGGCATTTTGGATGAATTCTAAGCTGAGATTCTCTCTCTATATATGTGTTTTTCTTGCTACATCTGGTTGCGCATACAGGTTTAGTACTAATCTACAAGCTAATCAAGAGATTTTTGAGGAAAGTGAGTAATAACAGGAGGGCAAAGAGAGACTAAAACACTTGGACACTTTCCTGATGCACATCAAGTACTCTGATCCAGAGAGGGAGCCTGTCACAGAGGCTTCTAATGTGATTATCTCTTGCACCAGAGGACTTGGCTGTCAATGCACACATACCTCTCCTGGGCTGGGTGCTCTCTGGATCAGAATCTCAGATTTTGACCTGGAGCTGGAAGAATCATGTTTTTTTTCTCTTCCCCCACAGCAAACAGGAGACAGAAAAATACAATTTACTTAGATCTCTTCAGGCTCTTCTGGATGCCTTAAAAAAAAAAATAAATCAGAGCTTTTTCTTAGATGAGCTTTCAAGGCACCTAATTATTACTTGACTTGGGCAGGAATATAGACTGAGAAACCCATTCTGTCAGGAAGACTTGAGTCATAGGTCATGGTTTTTCCTTGGTAAATAGAACAGATTTTATGCAGCTTAAGCCAAATGTGCATTAGACCACTGGTCTGTATGTCCAAGACAGACATCCCACCGTTCTGGCACACTACTTGTTTCTCAATCTGGTCTTCTTCCCAGATTCAGTCATCTCATCTCAAGTGACCACAGATCCCAGTCTGTGGAACTACTGAGCTGGAGACCAGAGGCTGCCTGGCAAACAGGACCAGTATTCCAAAGCTGCAGCACAAACTGAGGGAGCTGCACGTGGTAACCTTGAACGTGGCACGCTCCTCACATCGCAGCCGCAGTGTGCTGGAAACATCAGTCTGCTCAGCAAGAGCAACAGAAGCTGGGAGCCCTGTGCTGAACCCTAGCTGGGCTCCAAGTGGTTCCAGCCTTTTTTCCTGCAGCAGCTGGAACAAACAGAGACCAGGGACGTGCCTCTTTCATAACGTCACACTGCCTGCCCAGAGAGCAAGCATATGGCCCCAGCAGTTCCTCCTTCCCTCAGGGGTCTGACTCTGACGTGAGGGCACACTCATTCTCTAGAAACACTGCTCTGCACTAAAGGACCTTAAAGGACACCACCACAGCCAAAACAAAAGAGCTTTTTTTCTTAAAAGACTGTATTACTCATTGCATGTTAATTTATACAACAGGGATTATTGTGGGGCATGCAAACAAAGTAGAAAACATCCAAGCTATTCATTCTTGGAGAGAAATGACTTTGCAGTTGAGTACACAAAGGCTATATAATCTCTAAGGTTGTAACTTCATATCTAGTTGCAGAGGCTGTACAGGATTTATTTTCTTTGAGCCAGGTGCAAAACAGAGCCTGTGCTGGGTGCTTCTTTTTGTTCTGATGCCTTGAAAAAAACCCCCTTATTCTGCCAAAAGCTCTTTGCAGTGCTGCCTAATTCTCTGTAGGACCCATCCCATACTGTCTCCTCTTGGATTTGAAAAGGGAAAGGACCATAATTTGTTACAGCTCCTCTGCTGCTAGGTTGCCAATCTGCTGCAATGTTGCAAGCCTAAAGGACAGGCCTTGGGGCAGATAAATACAAGGAAGCCCCAGTTCTGGATTACTGGTTAAACAACCCTTTCTGACTCACTTCCTTCTGTCCTATCCCCACAGTATTAAGGTGCTTAACACAGGAAAAGTTTGTGTACTTGCTTTCCTTACTTGAGCCCACCGGTGGGGACAGTGTGGCATTTCTTGTGCTCCAGTAATTGCTCAGGTGTCTTCATGAACTTGTGGCACACATCACACTCAAACATCCGTGTGATCAGGTGGATTTGCAGGTGACGCTCAAACATATTTTTTGTTTTGCAGACAAAGTTACAGAAAACACATTCAAAGCCTGAAAAATAGAACAGGAAAACTCGGTCCTTACACTGTGGCCACACTGACTGCATAGTTTGTATTTGTTAAACAGTGCTTTACCTTTCTCTGACTTCTCTTCAGTGTTCACTGAAGTCTGACTACCAGGCACTACAGAAATGACCAGCAGGTTGTTTGACCCCTTGTTTTTTGGGGTTATATCTGCATCTTCTTTGCTGTTGGCAGAGTCGCTCAGCGCTGACAGCGAAGATGAAGATGGACTGTTAGATTCACTGGGTGTCTTCCTCTCTTCTGCTGAAAAACAAAGAGCAATAACTAGTTCAGCAGCTTAGATGGAGTCTCCATGATTCTGTTTTAAATTTCAGGAACTACTTTTATTTAAAATTCATTCAAAATTAGTCTGGAATTAATTGAGCTGATTAAAAAAAGCATTGTTGGGCCTCCTTCCTTTTTATTAGTGTTTAACCACAGTACATCTCTCAGTTTATCCTGCATTTGAGTGCGTCTGTAATGGTAGTGGGAAGGGATCATGCAATTCTACCTCATTACTGGACTGAAAAAAGTCCCAAGAAAACACTTTGATTACTCTGAGTTCAAAAACAATGAAAACTTGTCACTTAGAAAGGACCTCCCACCTATGTTCTGGTTCAATCAGAGCTGTGTTAAAAGGGGACTTCACTAAAACTTCAAATTATCCTTGTGATACAGTCCCCTGATCAAGGCCTCTGCAAACACCAGCACCCGTGTACTTAACTTTAAACTGATGAGTGGCACCTTTAAGATAAAAACATAGGAATGCACTAATGAAATCTGATGACCCGAGCTGCCAATAGGGAGGATGACTGCGTATCATACAGAAAGATTCACTGACCTTGGGGACCAGAGTAATAGAAATGGAATGAAATTTAATAGCAGAGAGTACAAGGTTATGACCTGAAGGGCCGGTAACAAGAATTTTTGCTACAAATGAGAAATGCTTAAGTTGGAAACAGTCAAGGAAAACAAAAGTAGAATTTGAGCAGAGCAGGGGATGAATATGAGCAATCAGTGTTGGGGAGCCTTCAAGGAAGGTGAATGTGATCACAGAACGTTATTGTGTGAGCTATTCACAGTAGATGCTGCTGGTTTGCACTGCCACCACTGCTTATTTCATTTCACCATGTACAGCTGTGATTGAATATGTCCAGAGCAGGGGTTCCAACAAGAACATATGCAGTGAGGGATTGGTACAGCAGGAAAACTCTGTTCCATATAGGAAGAGGCTCAGTGTACATTTAAGAGGGGAGAGTGGTGTTCTCCAGAGACGTACTAAGGGAAAAAATGCTGTGGATGGAGAGATGAAAGGTGGAGGGCGGAAAAGGTGGTCTGATGTTTCAGATAAAGGGCAGTTCTGGCTCAAGAACAATGTACGTGTATTCTGATTACCACTCAGACACACACTGGAAATTTTAAAAAGGTCCCCAGTCTTTAATGAAAGAAAGTCTACAGCTGCCTGTCTCTAGAAATAGTTTGTTTAAAACAATGATACTCCTTTGAAGGCATATGCCATATCCTCACAAACAGTCCCTTTGTGACCTGGTAACATCACAGGATGATGAACTGGAGTCAAGTGACCCAGAAAACCCATCTATTTTTTACTCCGTATTTGCTGTACGTGTGAGCGTTTGGCTGAATCACCAGCTGAGTGGCTCGGTTGGGCAGGGTGAAGGAAGAACACGAGAGTTTTGCCTATCTTCAAAAGACAAGTAGCAGTTTCAATCTTTTAGCCACAATAGGAAAATACAGCAGAGCACAGCTCACTTTTGAGCTCTGAGGCTTTTCACATAGCTAAGGGTGGTGTTTCTCATTTGCCTTGAACTCCTCTATATGAAGTGAAGTAGTGCTGAGAGCTATGCTGGCATAAAATCCCTTGAGAGCTTTCCAGTAGTTCATATTTCTGTAGTTACATTTAACTTATGTATCTGTGAACACAAACAATTGTATTCTTCTCTCCCCTCTTCTTCATCCCTCCTGTTCTCCCAATTTGATTCCTGGTAGGACAGGAAAAGCAATTTAAGTGAGGGAAAAGTTGTTCTGGATGCGATTTAGGTTCCGTATTGTAAACACCACTGTGAGTAGTTTGTGGAAGCAAAATGCTTCTGCCTAGTCTTATAAGAGAAATTAATTAAAAGGATTCCAATTTTCTTCTCCTTAAATTATGCCAGACTTCATTAGTTGGACTAAGCATATGGAGCTTGTTTGAAAACTGCTATTGCTCTCATCCTTGCTATTAAGTGAGCAGGACCAGCGAGCGAGCACGACTCGTTCTGTTATTTAATATAAAGTTACATTTATGGTATTGCTGAATCACAGTGTCAACTAAACATCAGCGTGAAATTCCAAACTGATGGACTGTGGGGGCAAACACAGCGGAGAGCAAAGCTCAACATAATGTTTATTTCAGTCTTACAGCCAGGTATGCACAATTAGCCCTCAAAGTCACCTTATCATCGCTGAAGTCAAAGCAGGATTTTGATGAAATAGTAAACCAGTTAGAAAAACAAATGAAATATGCTGACTCCAACAGGGGAGGAGATTTGGGGGGATAAGAGGAATAGGAAGAAGAAGGGCTAAGTAGTCCTTCATTTATTTCACTAAGCTTGAAAATTGATCTGCACTACCAGATTATTTGCCTGGCTGGAGTCCAATTCACTTCAACTTTGAGAGATCAGGCCTTAATTAGCAAGCATTTCAGTGAAAGCAGAGTGCTAATGGGAAGTGTGAAGG
Organism: Pomatostomus ruficeps; assembly: GCA_013400735.1. Taxonomy (NCBI): domain Eukaryota; kingdom Metazoa; phylum Chordata; class Aves; order Passeriformes; family Timaliidae; genus Pomatostomus; species Pomatostomus ruficeps. The sequence goes on from VYZT01006035.1 coordinate 157,268, forward strand.
TTTCACCTAAAAATCAAGGAAGAGAAAGATCACTGCAGCTGGGAGAGACAGATCATCACCTGTGTGCTTGTTGTTGACATGAGCCTTCATATCTGCCTCTTCCATAGTGACAAAATCGCACGCTGTGCAGCAAATGGAGAACATCCACTGCTCCTTATCCACGTGGAGGGACATATGACTGACAAACTGGACATTCATCTCTGTCTCAAACCCACATACATGGCAGCTGCAGGCAGAAGAGAATTCAAGTGTAAAAGAAATATTAAAAACCAAACCATAAATAGAGGTCTACTGTCTTTCCCCAGATTTGCAAGAGGAAACTCACAGCACAGTTTTCTGCTCTTCCTCACTGCTCAGTGTTCACTGCAAAATTCTTTTGTCTGCTGAAGTGCCTTTGAACTGATGGCCATGCCAATGTGATTAAGGGCAGGCACAATGCAACAATCCTGTACATGCTATAATGATGCTAAATAATCATAAAGTTAATTAAAAACTACAGATTCCAGATGCTGTGCATCACCTAACCAATTCCTCCGGGCAATAAGAGGCACTGCAGCTTTGCCAAGATGTTTAGTACAGCTGATACACTGACAAACAGAAAGCTTGCTGCACACTCCAGGAGTGATTTTCGAGCCCTGGAATGGTTCCCATGCCAAACTGGGATCTTGTGCAAAACTGCCTGGCAGTTTCAGTGTAAGCAAGTAAAAATGGGTTCAAACATTTCTTATGCTTGACTGGCAAACAGCAGTCTTCAGCTATGCGAATAATTAGCAGGGATACAGATTTCACAGCCAGCACATAAACAGAGTGATAGTGAGAGGCAGTGGAAAGGACCCTTTAATTTAACTTTCTTTGCAGAGTCTTCCTCCTGCTTTGATTAGGCCATTAACATTTAAAACAAGCCAGAAAGCTTGGAAAAGGCATATACTCCAGGGCACTATTTTGCTTTCCCAGGGGGAAGGACTAGATAATCTAATCCAGCAAGACTCATTTATTTCTTACTTCTATGATTTTGTAATTAAATCTGCTCTTGGCACTTTGACTAAAAGTAAGAGTGATTTGGTAATCTGCTTGGCCACTAGAGTGCACATCACAGTTTGCAGAGTGCACAGCTGTGCATATTACAAGAAGAATGTCTAAATAACCATTTTATCTGGGCAATTCCTTTTAGGCAAATTTTCCTGAAGATATTCTTTCTTTCGCCATGTTGGTCACAGAAGGTATATACCTCTAGCAAAGAGAGGAAATGTGCAGATTGATGTAACAATTCTTGATACACTTTTAAGCTGTTTGATTTCATGGATTTGGTTGAAGACAAGGGAACTATCAGAGGCAACTGGAAGTACAGGGCTTTAGATTCGCTGTGAATCTGTGTACATGATGGGATGTTTCCAAACACAAAGGAACGCTGCTTAAAAAGTTAGAGAGACTTCTAAGAGCACAGCTGCCTCACAAAGTCATTTAAAAAAGCCAACCCTACAGCAAACCCCTGAGTCCTTCCCAATGGCCAGCCAAGTCAAACAGCACGAAGCAACCAGCCAGGGTTTGCTGCTCAGCCCAAGCCAGATACAGGCAAGACAAATACTTCAATCATGGCTCCAACCCCGCAGCACCAGAAGGGTGGCCCTGTCACATGTCCTCAGTAGGCACAAAAGAGACAGTGTGCAGTGCCCAGCCCTCGCCTGGGTGCTCACCTGTAGTAATAAGGGTGCTTCTTTCCATCACTGCCCTCGGCCGTGACGGCGCTGACGATGTCCTCGGTGTCGGTGCTCACCAGCTTCACAGAGTGCACAGTCAGGTGCTGGTTCAGGTTAGCACGGCACTTAGCAGCATAGGGGCACAAGTGGCATTTGTATTTTCTCTCTTCTGGAAAAAGGAGCAGAGAGATGTGAACGTATATCTCAGTCTGAAGCCAGCTGCTTTGAAAGCCGCCAGCAAGCAAGTGTGCATTCCTTTGGGTTTCTCCAAGCGGCTTTCAGGATCAGGTACATTGGAAGCTCAACATTTTAGAAGTTTATAGGAATTCACAGCAATTACTCAGAAAAAAAACCCTAACTAATTTGAAGGTAGTTTAGGGCAAGCTTTTTTAATTTGCTCTACCATTTGCAGTCAGATAATATAAAACTGTATAAAGTAGAAAACTGGGGCACCTGCTGTTCTGGGAGCTGCAGAAAAGCCAGTGGAGAAACAGGTCAATAGTCTACAACTTTACCCAGCATCTTTAATTTGATTTTTGGGCTTAGTTATTGTTGAGGTTGCCCATGTGATCCCTTGCAGAGAGCTGATAGTTGATGATTTTGTATTAACATCTGAGGGTAAGAGGAAGGGGAACACTGTATATCATTAGTCAGGTTCCAAAAATAAACTAATGAAAAAACTCACTCAAAGAACAGTTGAAAAAAATAAACAAATTCATCGTAAGTTTCTGATGCTTCACAATTTTAAATATTCCTCTTTTTTATTCTAAATGAAACATTTCTAGATCCTGGCAGCACAGGTTTTGTGCGTGTACCAGGCTGCATTTTGCAAAGGGTTGATTAAAATAACTAAACACTACATCAGCTTGTACATTTTCCTTTGAGGGAATGCTGCTCTAAAACTGAAATATAGTGCTACAAGTGTGAGGGGAAAGGCATTCCATAAAGCAGTTTTGGACTAAGGAAATCCCACTAGACCGTGGAGCATCTGAGCCTTTTCAGGATGGCTCAGCATACACTTGATGGCATTATACCAACAAGATTTCTCAGCACTATGTGGGAGATTCTTGCTTTTGAGTGTTATTTTGTGCAGTGCACCTCAGCAGGCTGACAGAGTGCACCTTCCATATAAAAAATCTGTTTGTCCCAGCTGATTTGAAACTGATTCACTTTGAGAAAGCTGATATGTTGTAGAACAGCCTCTGTTCCTCTCAGAACTGTATGATGAGAGCAAAGATGAATAACTTATTAAATGCTTTCAGTTTCACAGATCTGAAACACCAAGGCCAAATCTTTTGTTGTTCAGTGACATTTAAAAGGTTCACTAGGTGAATGATGTTTCTGTTCAAAGAAAACCCCCAAATCCATCCAAAAAAGGCTGTGCCTTCTTTTCAAAACTCCATTACCAGGATGGTTACCAGTTGGTGTCTACAGTCTGGTGTACCAGACCTGGACAAACTTGAATTGAGAGGTTTTGTAAGGAGAAGTTTCACGTAGGCCACAGAGCAATAAAATGTTCACTCCCTAACGCCACTCTGATGGTGTGTCATGTTGCTGCTCTTGGCTCTGCTCCAGGTGAGCTGAGGGTGGCTCCTACACTCCTCTCCTCACCATCTTTCTCCTCCCCAAAACAAACCCCACGGAACTCCCGAGTGCTGTGACAACCACTCAGCAAGCCCTGCCTTACCTGTGTGCAGTGAGAGGTGCCGGGACAGAGTCTGCTGGCGACCAAACACTTTTCCACACACATCGCAGGGAAACAGCTGGTCGTTAAACTTCCAAGATGGCAATCCATTTCCCACCTCCAGCCCCAGCTTTTCTGTTTCTGTGCCAAAAAACACATAAAGTCACATCTTAAGAACTCTGAAGACTTTCAGATTTCATTCAGTAGAGCCCTGTAGGCGTCGTATAAAATGCAGCACTTGGGCTGCATGCTGTGTGATCTGGCACATGAGTTCATTTAAAAAGGAAACTCCCACTGCTGGAAAGGAAATGAATCTTTCATACAGCATCCTTCATACACACTCTAAAGCAGAACTCTGAGCCAAAGTGTTCTGGACACAGGCACAGCCAAAGGGTTAAACCAGGTTATGTACAGAGAGAAAGTCAAGAGTGAGCAGCGCAAGCATTAACCTCTAATTATGGTTTTGTGGCTTTTTCAGTCACCCACCTTTGTCTGGTGCATGAAGAAGCCTGGTCAGAGATGGTGGTCTGTCTAACGCTCTATTATTATTCATGGCTGAAGAGAGATTTCCAGATACTTTCTTTTCTACTGAGGCAGGAATTTTTGCTACATAGAATCATTTATATTGGAAAAGGTCTTTAAGATCAAGTCCACCCATTAACCTAACACTGCCAGGTCCGTCACTAAAGCCATGTTCTAAAGTGCCACATCTACACACACATGAGCAATCTGACTCTGAAGACCAGAAGACTGCTCAGCCAAACATTAAAACAAGAGGACACAGCACCCCAGTATGTTGCTGGCATCCAAGGTAAGCTCTACCCAGCGCTGCTGTCCTCTGGCATCAAAATCCCCAGCAGCTTAGACGGCCATCCATTGAAAAACTGAGACCCAGAGTGAGCTATTATCTTTTAATAAGTGATTTTAATTGTTTCAGGAACAGAGAGAGTCTGCAATACAGAAAAAATGAAACCCCACAGAGCATAGAGCACAGATATAAAGGCACTTTGTAAGGAAGTTGAGAGAAAGGGACTGGGAATGAGGAAGAGGAAAAAAGGTACACAATGCTTCAAGAAGTTGAAAGCATGGCCAGTTTTGATTTGGACAGAATGGAGCAAAAGGCGGGTAGAGACTGGGGAAAGCAGTGTACTACTTAAATCAGCAGGAGAAACAGCACCAGCAAGTCTTAAGTAAAAAAATACTCTGTGCAAGGGTCCTGTTCCCTGAGGAGAAGGGACTGCTGTTGTAAGAGATACACAGAACTACAAGGGTACTCTGCAGCCTTCCAGACACAGTAGCCAGCACGGAGGGGGCTTGGAGTAATTCTTCTATTTCCACTGGAATGGCAGATGCCACTGGCAGAGCACCTTTCCCCAAACCACTGCCACCTCTGGGATTGTTGCCCAGAACAAGCTCCACCAGTGTATATGCACATGCCCCCATTGAGGAAAACCACTTGGCTGGGACTTCCAGGTAAATGGGGGGAGAGGACCTGGGGACAGGAGTTCAAAAACAGTGTAGTGAGCGTAAGTTAACATTGTGGAGGTTGGCACAAACAGGAAAATCTTCGTCCCATGAAGCACTGAGGAATAAACACCCCCCTTGTATTGGCAGCACCTCACTGACAGTCAGGTACCACTGCAGATGTGGCTACCACGGCTGAGAGAGTCTCTGCTTCAGAGAGAGCTTTTCAGACAGCTCCACTGTGGTTTAGGCAAAGAGCTGTCAAATACTGTATTTAATTTAAGCAATAATAAAAACAGTGCCTCATTTGGGGCAGAGAGTCCACACAGCAATCTCAGCAAATTTAGGGCTGGCCATACTCGCCAGCCCCTTCTCCACTGTTGTTAAGTTCTCCTGTGACCCCGTAATATGTACAATATTCATACCAGAGGAATTCTGAGCCACCTCTGAGAGCTACCATCCAACAACACATTTTTCTTAAAAGAATTTCTAGTTAGAAAACAAGTTCTGCCTATTCAAAATAGTAATTTTGTGAAATTAAAAAGGAAGACACCCCCCATCCCCTAAGGGCTGTAAGTGACCCATAACCTCCAAGAACTTCAATAAAGAAGGATTCTTTTTATTGCTATCCTTGAGTTCCAAACAATGGAAAAATCTGGCTCTGTGGTAGTGCCACAGATGTTTCAGCACAGCTTTTTGAGTACATAATCAAAACAGTGCTTCAAATGAGGAAAACAGTAATAATTATAAGAGAAGGTCACAAGGGTGTAGGTTGCTTCAATATGGTCACAACAAAAATGAATTAATTGGGACACATACCAAACAAGCAGGCTCAATTAAGTAAATAAGTCTCTTAACAATTCACTTCAGTATTAGTCATCAGCCGTCTTTTATCTCTTAAGAAAAAGAAATATAATATCCTCTTCCCTATGAAGGATTGTCCTGGGAAGCTCATGGGAAGCTGGAAAAATAGCAGCTTTCTGATTATCTCAAGCTGGTGACAGGCAGTCCCTTGCAAGGCAGCTGCATATTTTTCATTGATATAAAAGAGGACACTGAGGTGTTTTGAAAGTACTTCTGTTTACTTTAAAGATGTATTTCTGGAGTCCTAACTGCAGCGCTTCTTTCTTCACTTTTGACTGACTCTTCTCTCTGCAGCAAAGTGCTTTTTCTATTTGGCAGCTTCTTAGCTTGCTCATGGCAAACCAGAGCTGATCTCTTGCAACAGGAGCCTCAGCACTCCGTGAAAGATTTCTCAGCTCCAAGGAAAACCACCCTACATCCACCCATCCTGCCCTCTGGGCACGCTTTGACTGCATGCTGGAAACTGGAGCTCTGTGTCCATACAGTGGTCCAGAAATCTTCCCAGAACATGCCTGGCCCCTGACCTCGGCAGTGACCCAAAGAGTCATGTGAATCAGCTTCTACATTCAATCCTTTGGCTCTGGCTCCGATTAATGTCAGGGAATGGTGTTTTCTGTGAAGGGAGTACAGGCCCAGGGACTCCAAGACCATAACACTGGGCTGTGCACAGTGTTCTCTGTGCATCCCAAAGCCCTGTTCCAAGGCTATTGTTAGCCTTAAAGAACACCTTACACATTGGCCAGGAAGAAGATGGACTGAGACCAACTAAATGTTAAATAATAAATCACTGTTGTGAAAGATGTCTCACATCTTTCACCATGACATCCCCTATACTAAAATGAAGAGGAAAACAAGACTTGATACAAGATTCCTGCTTTAAATGAATATTCCACAGCAAATTCCCAATCTCCTATATTAGAACATCATACATGACAAAATCATATTGAAATTATTAAGCAATAGACTGCATTTCTGTGTGAGTTTTGGAGTTTAAAACAAAATATGCTCAGTAAAGTGAAAGGACTCCAAGTTCTCCAGTACAACATCAAGAAGAAACAGAAGGATTAAGACTCAGAATATTACAGGCTAGTGATAGAATTATTTTGAAGTAATTTTGCATAGAACTCTTAAGAGCTAAGAATCTTATGTAAAGGTAAGATTTAATTAAATATAGTGAAACACATCTTTATGGCCACCTTTCCTGCCTGTTTGCACCACCTGGTATCACTCCCCTTCTAGCCACAAGTCATCTTCATAATGAGCAGCTGTGTAAAGCTGATCATCCAAGAAGGGCTTAGGAACTGCCACCATCTGTATTTTCTCTGAGGTGAGGACATCAGCTGCAGAAACACTGTTCTGTACCTCCTCTTTCCCCTCCAAATAGATTTCATTTCTGGCAAACAAAGCACTGCAGCTTGAAAGAGTCGCTATTTACCCCTTTCCTGAGGTGTTGGGCATAGCTCTGAACATGTATGTATTTTCACTTTTCACATTTAGTGGTTAATTTTTCCCTCTCCCTCTCCAACTGGTGATATCAATACAGAGAGTGTATTAACCACCCCTTCAGAAAAGTTTTTACCCTTTGGAGAGAGGACACCATATCTGGTGGAAGCTGTAACTGAAGAAGAGGACAAGGCATGACCTGAATGCATAAGTGACTGTCTAGAGTCACCCAATCAGCCTTGTGACTGCTGGTAGCTGTCAAGCACAAGAACTTCCCAGGGACTGGCTTTGGACTTTGATACTTTGATTACTCATTTTCTTTTTCTTTGATGTATTTTTCAATTTCTGCTTCACAGTGTTTTATGCTACATTATGTTTTAATATGCTGTCCAGTGCCACGCTCAACTTTTTATCTTTATACTACAATGGAAAGAATGAAACCACTATTTAAGTGAAAAAGACAAACATAAGAAGACAAACAAGAAGTGTGCTGAAGTGTCATTCAAAGAAGATAAATTCATTTTTATAACATTTGTTGGTTTACTGTCGGCTCTCACATCCTGTAACTCACTTAAACAGCTGCTTCTCTGTTTTATCTTCATGCCTCCATAGACCTCGGAAGCAAGCAAATCCATAAGGGCAGATCCTTATGGTCAGATGAAATCCCATGGATATAAATTAAGTAGATTGTTCTCTGCAATAAGTATTCCTTAAAGAGATGGAAGTGAGTGGTGCTGATAAATCTTAACAAGGAAGGTCAAAATTCTTTTTCTCACCATTCTTTTGGAAGTGTGTGTCAAAGTTATATTTTGGGTTATTCAGGCAGTTTGACACCATACAGGTGGTCCAGGAGAAACCAGGTAAGTAATTTTGAAAATTAAATGAGCAGAAATCCCGTGAAAATAGAGTGGTGGTTAGATTATTTTCAATAAATGTTGCTTGCAAGCTGAATGCCATGAAGGAAACAAGTCGGATGTCCAGAAGGTCTGACGACAGAAGAGCCACCCAGGGTGAGGCTGAGAGCTAAGAGGGACAGACAGCCAAACTCTGGACAGGAGGTGACCTGGGAAAAGGTAGATGGCAGCTGATACAGAAGAGGAAAGGAAGTGTGTGGTACCTCGCTCCTCACACTCCAGGGGATAAAGCCTGATGTGAGAAATACAAGATGCAGAAGGAGGCTCCCATGGAAGAAAGCATCTAAAAATTCCACCAAACCAGGAAATTAATAAACTGACTTAGAAAGAGTGCTGGACAAGGTAACCAGGGTTCTCTGAGCTTTATGGCCAGAGGATGAACACTCCTGTGCAGATGCCCAACAGCAAGGCATCTCACTTTACTCAGAAAGACTTGGGACACTAAACAGTCATCAGGTGACTTTTGGCTGCTCCCAGCCTAAGGGGAATTTCTGCTTTTTCCTTTGAGATCTGTCAAGTACCCCACATTGACCCAAGAGGTAAATATACTGCATGCAGCTCTACAGGAATATCACAAAAGCTTGCTCCATTTGTATTTCTGTTTGGTTATGTCTAAAAGACAAAAACGTCAAGAAATTATCTATTCAGAAAGAAGGTATTAAGGTCAGGTAATCAGGCAAACATTGCCTTAAAAACATTTATTTGCTCAAATAAATTTTCTTTCCTCCTGCTGTGTGCATTTGTCTACCTTATTATACTGTCTTCTTACTTTCTGCGGTGTTCCCATCATCAAAGATGCATTTTATTGCTTTGGAGTCTTCCCCTTACATGTTCATCTATCACCTCTGGCAAGCACACTGTATTTAAAAATTGAGAACTCCTTTTATGAAATATGTAATTAAGGCTCTGTTGCAGGCTTGTTTGCCAAAAGCCTGTGAAAGGTTCCCAAGCTCAAAAATATATTGACTATACAAAACTGCAGTGCTTCAAATACTATATATCTTACTCCCTTTCCACCTTGCTTCCACAAAGGTTTTATTTGCAGGAGCAGAATTCTTATTTCTAGGAAGTCAGTTAAAACAAACAGTGGAATCATTCCAGGTGCTGTAGTTCCTGAGTAAGATATGTCTCTGAACTTAGATAAGGTATCAGTGATCCTGGCTGGTCCTGCAGTCTTCCTTTGTCACCCCCTGCATCACTGCATCCTGTCTGCTCTTGGTTCAGGGTGTATCTTTTACTGTGAGCAGACTCATCCACTATTGACTGAGATAAGCAATTGCTTTCTAGGCACAACATTTTTCTATTGTCCCCACAAAAATACAAAGAAGGAAGAAAACTCTAGTTCCACTTGTGAGCGGGTCATGTTCTTTTTATTTCACAAGCCCCCAAAATCTTCACATAATCTGAAGGACAGAACAAATGCACAGAGGAAGCAGAAAGTCTTCTTTACAAATAAAAAAACCTTTACCAATTAATGCTTTTATTTTTTTCCCCTCAAAGGCTTTGCAAATGTTTAACATTACTATGGAGCATGCTAAAAAGCAGCAATGTTATGATAATTTAAAATCCTGGCTATGGAAGAAAGTAGAACCCAAGTGATTTTATGTATCAGTAGCTCAATACTGAAGCTGCTCTTTCTGAAAACAGCGACCATCAAAGTAGGAAATCCTTCAATAAAGTGCTTGCACAGCCCACCAAAATAAACATTAATATTGTGCACAAAAGTATTCCAAGTGCACAACAATAGACAGCAACACTTGAAAAGGTCACTGAGAAACAATAAAGATGTCAGGGTTTGGGAAAAGAATAAAAACAGGTAAAAGATGAACTTTAAAGCTGACTCCATAGAGAAACATGGAAAAAAAGGTGAAGCCCCCTTCACTGCTAAGACTGAGCCCATTGCTCAAAAATGAACAATCAGAAGCAGAGTGACAAAAGGCAAAGACAAGGTTGGGACAACACTGACTTTAAAACACAAACCCACTCCCACCTTCCACCTTTGCATCAAAACTTACATCTATTTTCACTTCACTTTTACAACAGAAGACTTCTGAGCAAACCATGAGATACCTTGTGATAACCTTCATTTGCATTATAAAGCTCTGGGATTTGCTTTTATTCTTTGCACTAAGCTCAAAATTTAAGAAACAACCAAGAAAAGAAAAAAATCCAGTAAATTCTGTGCAATGTGGCTGAAATTGCAGATTTTTAAGGAACCCTAAAGCTACAATAATGTTGCAGTCATTACTTGAAAACTATTTTTACAACATGTACATTATGGCATTAATTTGAGGATGGTGCTGGACAACAACCTCTATTTCCCCCAGCTTGTATTACCCATTGTACTGCTTTAGCATAAAGCATAAACAGGACTGTCTTGTGGTAACTGCATTCCTTACACAACTAGAAAGAACAGAACTATGTAAAATTCACAACAGATGCAAAATAAGGCCCTCCCTAAGCTGTGAATTTGCTGGCCAAGAGGTAGCAGTCACGGAAGAGTCCCTTTATCCCACTGCACAGGCTCCAGGAGCTCCTCCATCGTTCACAGTTACCTCAGGGAAGATCAACTGGGTTTCATGCCTGCAGATGAGGTAATGCAATATGACCCAGAGGGAAAATGGCTTATTTTTTTTTCACTGAGGGTCCTGAGATGTTTCAAGAAAGGCAAAGGAAGCACCAACAAATCCCAAAAAGCGTTTTTAAAAGCTTTACCTAATCATTGTTGACCAAGAACAACTGAACTGTTCAGTAGCAAAGAGCTCTATCACCATTACTACTTTTCTTTTTCTTGTTTATAAATAACAGCTGAAGATACATCTTGCATCTATTGTCAGAGAAAAGCCTGGTAATGTGCTCTCTCTTATCTTTGTATCATGTATTTCATTTCGTTTCCGCCTGAAAAGATCTTCATGGCAACAGTAAGATGTGCCATAATAAACTTACATAAGTTACTCTAACTCACTCCCAAGCAAGTGGCCCTCACATCTACCTCAAGCATTTACACTGCTTGTAACATTTATTTTGGATGCTACAACACTGACTTCATATGAACTTATTAAAGTATAATTTGGTCCTATTGCTATTTTTAAACCAAAATTAATTAATTTCCATAATGTCACTGGTTTCTGCCTTTTAATTTTTCCCTACAATTCTGCTTAAGACACACTTTCAAGAAACCCTTTTAAAAACACTCAAGTATTTGTGTACATTCGGATCATTACAGGGCATACAAATTTTCCTTTTTTTTCTTTTGTTTTGTCAATGTGACAACTTCTGCTTGAGAGTCCACATGAAATAGGAGCTTTTCTTCCCTAAAGAGAACGCAATAAACACACTTTGCAGAGGCTAACACTAGTAGTCCCCATCCAGCATTCAGATACGAATAAAGACAAATGGACCTTTAGATTATATTTTTCTTTTCTGCTTTCTGCCTCTTTTTGAGTGAAGCAAAATTTTCTGTACTTGGAAGAAGCTGGTGACCAGAAACCTCAGTGGGGGAATGCAAAATAAAGTCCCAGATGCAGGCTGAGTTCCTGAGCTGACTGAATTAACACAAAATAATCAACACTGGATGAACAAGTAACTACAAACATTTGGCCAGAGCCACCTTTCCTGAGGTGTTTGTGATTGCTGCTGTAAAATAAAATGTTCTTGCTGCTTTTATTGCAGATTCCCCAAGTGATAAGCACTGAATCTGCCATTTCCTTGAGGCCTTTAAATCACACTTTTTAAGATATTCACATATCTCCTTCACCTATCACCAGCACATGCATCTACCTGCAAATCATCCTCTCTTTCCTTCTGCATAATTCTCCCACCGCATTTGCAGGGCACCACTGAGCACCACGACTGCCACAAGCTCAACTAAAACACCCAGCAAACAAATTAGGGCAAATTTGTACTCTGATTGAAATACTGCTGTAGAAGAAAAAAACCCTAAACTTGTCCTCAGCTTTGCTTAGATTATTTCTAAACAATAGTTTTTATGTCCATCTATCCATCTGTCCAAACAGCTGATGAATTTTGCATTTAATTTACTCTTAGGCAGACAAATGTTATGGAAAACAAACTCGTACAAGGCAAGATAGGTGAGGACTGCAGAGTCCCAAGGTAACTCTAAAAAGAAATGTCAGGAATTATGTGTTCCAATTGCTTTAGTAGAGCTGGAAAAGTAATTTTAAAACCTGTCTTTCTATTTCATGTTGAGCTTGAATTTGGAAAAGTTTCATCTTTGGGAAACAATCTGACTCAGTGCTGGTGCTTACATTTACAAAAGATTCTGATATTAGGAAAGACAAAAGAGGATATGAAACTAGAGATAGGTTTGAATGAGATGCAGTTGCTAAACCAGAGCATACTGAGTATCTGTAAGTCAAATGCCTCATCTCAAATCTCTCTCAGGAGGTTGTTCAGCCACCACCATAGCTTTGTTACTGAATTTGTATCCCAGAATTAGAGCTGGAAGGGACCCCAGGAGGCCAGCTTGTTTCTCCCTCACCCAGAAACACATCAGCCACTCTCCAAACTTAGCCATCAGTCCCAACAGGTGCTTTTCTTATTCTTTTTAGAAAACCCTCCCGTGACAGGGCCTCCAGAGGCTCCTCTGACAGTTTTGCCAGTGCAAAAACACCCCACTGCTAGGTAGTTTTACTTGGTGTTTAGCTTCAGTCTCCTCTGCTGTCATTTAAGCCTGTTATTCCTGATTCTGCTCACATGAACACGGGCAAGGTTTGTATTTTCCTCTCAAAGCTGTTATTTTACATAGCCAATTGCCATTATCATATCTCCCCTCTTTTCTAACTAAAAAATTGGTAAAATTCTTCAACCTTCAGGCTCATATGTTCCAAACCTCTGACCACCATGGTCTCCTCCACATTGTTCTTGGATTACAGAGCCCAAAATTGAATTCAGGGCTCCAGCTGCAGAGCAGAATTACCACATGTGCCTTACAGACAACATTCCCAGCACCTCAGCCAGGTGTTTGTTCTTTCTGCAATGCCAGCCCTACACACGGTGTCTGACCAACACTAATCTGGATCCCTGCCTTAGGCTGCACTGCCTGGGCATCCATCCCTCCCCTTTCTCCGTGGCACTCACCATTCCCTCAGGCACAGAATTCTGATCTCGCTGCTTTGGCTGCTGGTTTTCAGGCTGTTTCTTCAATTCCTCAAGGTAACACAACTCTAGTTCTGTCCTCTGAAATACTTATGGCACTTCCTGGCAAGGCGTCCCCCAGACAATTAATAAACCTCCTTTCTCCTCCACCACATTGTTAATGAAAGGATTGATGAATACCAGAGCAAGCACAGCCTCTTGCAGACCCCATGTGGTCCCTGGGGTTTGACAGCTACACTTCACCATTAATTAGAGCTGTACCTACCCTGGCTTTCCCTGCTTACTATGGGCATATTGTGGGAGACAACATGAAAAGCTTCACTCAGCCCCAGAGGTCATTAATTATTGTTAGGCTTCTTTCCATACACATCTCCAAGTTGGTGCCAGTTGTCCTTCCTGAAGCCAACAGGTGTTATTTTGCTGTTTTCCCTTCTTCCTTTCCCCAAACCAACATTCTACAACTTTGTGGTCATTCTCCCCCAAGCTGTCTTCTCTCACCTGCATCAAACACAGCTCCCAGGAGCTTGCTGGGCAGCCCTGTGTTGTCCCGAATTCACCTCCCAGAAGAATATATGGTAGACAAAGTCCCACATTTCTCACTGAGTACTTCCAATGATTTGTAGCTGCTCCTCACTGAGTACTTCCAATGATTTGTAGCTGCTCAGAAAATCCTTCTCAAATTTGACTTCCACTTCTGTTATCTAGTTAAGAATATTTATGTCAACAATTATTTTACTTTTTCAAAAATCACTTGCTATTGAGTAACTATTACTCAGTAAATGTATAATAATAAGTTAATATTGAATAAAGTTAATATTAATAAATAAGTTAATATTAAATAATAAGAGTTGCCAAAATATGTCAAAGCCTGCTCTGCTTGAAAGGGTAAAAAATTTCAAATGCTAACTTTTATTTTTCCATATGTGATAAAACTGTTAAATTTGGCCATTTTTGCTCTGGAGTTGAAGCTGATGATATTTCTGAACAGCTTTTGGTTTGCTGGGTTTAATGATTGTGATCTAGCTTGGGTTTATTCTAAATGAAACCAGAAGGTATTTGTTCTGAGTGAAATTACTTTGCTTTTCTGTCCTTTACCATAAGTTGATCATGCTCTAGAAGGAACAAGCATAAAAGAGAAATGAAATTAAGAAAATGAGTATTTTTGCCTGTATAAGATCACTGCACAGTATTGGAAAATAAAATTTACCCTGTATAAAGACAATCCACAATAAAACAAGAAACACTAATTTTCAGACAGATGTCAAGAGCCTTCCAAGACAGCCATTAGACATGGACCTGAACATGTGTCCTTCTGTTCATTTTAATTAACACCTTTCATTTTGAAGGTCCTGTAAACAACTGGCAAAATAATCAGTGCAGTGACTTCACAGAGAAAAGAAGGGAACTCTATGTGCCCACAGCAATTTGTGCAAAGTCCTGCTATTTAGCCTGCATTGAAACTCCTGGCCAATTCACCAGGAGTTTCATGGGATGCTCAGAAGGACATTATCACATTCCCTACCCAGTAAATACTGATGGTTAAGAAAAACTAAGACATGTACAGTGATGCACGTGCTGCACATTTCACTTGTCCTACTTTAAGGCAAAGAACACACCATGCATGCTTGAGCAAGAGGCCATTTGCTGATTTGAAATGGGTTGTTCTGCATAATAATGATATTTTCAGCTCTGAAAGGGACTCTCATACTTATGAAAACTGTGTGGCTGCTCAGGACACAGCCTCTATTGCTGCACCACAGAGCTGCACCACACGTGCATGAGATGCAAACCTGTTTGGCAGCAGAGCCAGAAAACGCTGCAGTCAGTTGAAGCCACCTTGGTTAAGATCCTATGGAATGAACCAGAAATGTGGAAGCCTCTGCTCGATGGCTGTGGTACAAAGTGGTTGTCAAGGCAGCTGGGAGAGAAGGCTGCACCCAGGCAGACGGTCATGGGAATCTGAAGACAGGATGCGATAAGAAGGAAAACGTGCCAGAGCCACTATCAGGCAGTTTAGCACTGAATTATGTTGAACAAATTCTGCAAAATCTGTCTTGCTTTGGAGAACTATGCCAAACACAGCCCACTTCTATAGCAGTCCAACCATCTCACCTTCCTAGGATCACTTTCCACAAATTGCTAGCTATCTGTCTCCTGCTGTCAGATGCAGAGAGCCACCTCGGTGGCTGACAGTCCCTGGCCTTCCAGAGAGTTCACAACAGTCACTTGGACCCACAAGACATTCTTTTTGTGAGAAGAATTAGCATGTTGGAGATAAGGAACTAAAATCAGTTGCTAAAATCAATCTGCCACTCTGTCACAAAAAAACCTTCCCTACCATCTATGAAGCTGCCACACAGGTTGGATTTGTCAGAGGGACATCTCTCCAGTATCCTTTCTCGTGCATCTGCGTGGATTTTTACACAACCATACACATGCACACCCGTGTGTACACACACACACACAAAGAAGAGTATCTGGTTGAATCTTACTCCCAGACAAGTACCCGAAGAAAAACAAAATTAAAAGGATGTTTTTGAAGACCAAGAGAAGCAGACTTTGCATGGCTTAGGGAGGACCTACAACCATGCCCTGCAGCCGGCAATGACTGTGTGGCATCTGCTTGCAGCACCACCTTCCCCAAGCACATTTCACAGGAATACTAAGAAATGAACAGCAGGATCAAGTGCCTGATGGAACATGCCTTCGTAGTGAATTAAGTGCCACTCTCACTTTTCTACCCTGACAGGAAGCCAACAGGGGTCAGGGACTCTCATCACCAGGAAACTGAATGGGGTATCTAATGTCTTGGACGGGCAGAGCTCGTAACTCAGACCCAAACTGAAAGCAGATAAAATGATCATAAGCACTAATAATGGGATAAAGCAAGGGGGGAAGAAAAAGCACTACATAAGTCAATTCACATGCATGTGCACTCCCCCTCTGCAATTACATTGGCAATAAAAATTGCTGTTCTATCACAGGGATGGAAACAGCTGCCAGGATCTTGAAATATTCTTTCAGACTTTCAAAAAAGCCTGAAGTCCAGCAAACATGATTCAGGGAATGGAGCATCTGTCATACAAGGAGGGTGTGAGAGAGCCAGGACTGCTCAGCCTGGAAAAAAGGTGACTTGGTGGGATCTTTCCAATCTGGATAAATACCTGATAGGGAGAACTAAGAAGATGAAGTCAGGCTCTTCTTAGTGTTGCCAGTGCAGAGAAGGCAAGGGCACCAATTAAAACACAGGAAACTCCATTTAAACATAAGAAAACAATTTTTCTTATGGTGAGCAAGGCCAAACACTGGCACAGGTTGCTCAGAGATTGCCCAGAGTCTCCATTCCTGGAGATACTCAGAATCTGACTGGACACAGCCTTGAGCAAGAAGATGACTCTCCTCTGGGGAAAGGTGTGAAACTAGACTTGTACCTCAGCCATTCTGTGATTC